>CM056448.1:3404405-3432009 GCA_029783895.1 Triplophysa bombifrons
AGATCTTGTGATTTGGACTTACTTTTAATACAAATGTATACAAAAAGAAAATCATATATTTATTTTGACACCTAATGCACCTGTCAGATCACAACATAGAACCCGCTGAAATAATCACGTTTCTTTTCTTCATTCTGATGTACTCAATGACTACCAAATGTCATCTTTCATCTGTAAACCAATAAACTGTTGCACAAGTGCCCAGTCGAATGATGATGACATTACTGGGAAAAGTGATTTTATGATTTACATTTACATTTACATTGGCAGACACTTTTATCCAAAGTGACTTACATTGCATTATCCTATACATTTTACATAGGTATTTGAAATCCCCTGGGATCGAACCCACAACCTTGCGTTGTTAATGCAATGCTCTTAAAACAGTCATATATGTTTTTGCAAACAATTTCCGATCTTAACGCTTCAGGAATTTACTATGGAAGAGAAAACCAGCCCTAAAAAATTATTTCTGAGTATTTCTGGCCGGAATGTGGGTTTGTGATGCAGATACGGTACATTCCTCCCGCAGGTTTGAGATCCGCAGCAAATCACAGACACCAAGTCTGCTGAAAGCAACGTGGCACATATTTGTATTGCTCTTTTATAGCCCTTTACGTGAGAAAAACATCATTTCAATCCTGTATGACTTTCTTCTGCAGATACAAAAGAAGATATTTTGAAGAATGTCATTAACTGGACCCCATTCACTTTTGGTTTTAAAATGAATGGTTTTTAAGTGCTGTTGGGTCACCAACTTTCTTTGAAATATCTTCTTTTGTGTTCTACGGAAGAAAGAAAGTCACAAAGGTTGGATTATCATTTTTGCGTGAAAGATCAATTTAACACATTGAGAGAAGATATTTAGAAGAATGTCGTTAACTGGATGCCTTTCACTTTGGTTTTGAAGCGAATGGTTTTTCAGTGTCGTTCAACTTTCTTCAAAATATCTTATTTTGTGTTCTGCAGAAAAAAGTCACACAGGTTGAATTTTCATTTTTGGGGTGAACGATCACTTTAACACAGTGAGAGTTTAGTTAACGTGGACGTAAGAACTCATATTGAGATCCCGTCTGAAGCTCTCCGCTGACATCAGGTTAGCAAACTCGTACGCATTTGTGTTTAAGCACGTGGAGCTCAATACCCGTACGTGCGTTCACGACTTTCCCGAAGCGTAAGTAAAGCTTCCAACGGATGATTTTCCCGAGTCGGGACCTCATAAATTCACAAGTGGATTACGGTTGCTGGGTCAGTTTTCACCTCCGTTGAAGCAGATTAGCTCTCCAGCATCTAATGCCGTTTAAGACCCGACAGAATCTTGCTAATGAAAAAGCCGAGGGCGGAGTCAACTTACTCTTACATAACACATAACGTATAAAACACATCTGGGTTTGACCACCGCAATAAAACACAGCTGCTTCGTAATAAGAAGAAACTCTGAGATGGAGCTCGGCCCAAATTCCACAAAACACACAAGAGCCCGAGCCTGATATACAAATCTCTTCGTACGTTTAACTGGGATACTATATCACCAAGTGCTACACCGAATATACAGATTTAGCTGCTTTAAAGAGTTTGATAGAGTTTGAGTTGACGGCACAAATAAAAGCAAGAACGGTATGAACATCCGTGTACTGTTAAATCACATCCACACCTTTTGTCTTTGTGTCATGTCATTTGAGATGAAGGCGAAATGTGCCCATTTTTCCGTCCGTGATGTGATTTTATTTGGGACAAGACGAGATCAAAAGTCCTTTCAGAGGTTGAGAAAAACCCTGCGAAGACCAAATCACGGAGTTTACGTCTTTAAATCTTTGGCTGTAGATTTAGGTGCTGATGTGTCCGATACATGAAATCCACTTGAATTCAGTGCCTGAACGTCACTAAACAAGAGCAAGCGACACACAAGCTTTGACACGTGAAGATCCTCCGTTACTAAGCGTCTCCAGGTTTTGTGTTGATGTTCGAAGCAGCACACAGTTTATCTGAGAAAAGAAGAGCACACGGAAATTTGTGTTTCGAAATCTAGCAAAAATGAAGCTTTTAGCGTTATTGAGATCAAAACTATTATTTTAGTTTAGTAAAATTAAAATGTTGAAAATGTTTCAGTTTATTGAAATCAAGTCAAATTTGACCTAAAATTATTGGGAAATTTTAAACTTAATGAAACATTTAAATGTCGACTCACAAATCAACTGATATAAGTCAAAACTAAAATAAAAAAATTATATTAATCTTATATAGGAACATAACAACTCAACAAATAAATGATAAAATGACAAAAGCATACACCACATTTGATAAAACATGAACTAAAATTAACATTTTACTAAAATTCTAAAAATAAAGCTAATTTAAAATATGAAAACAGCGAGTGGCGGTTGTGTTTTTCTTGTTTTGCTGAATGCATAAATGTTTTCCCTCCGCTGATTCATTCATACATCACTTAAAGCATCCAATAACATGCAGGAAGGGTTATTTTAGCAGGTCATGTGATCTGAAACTCTGACATCATCTCAAGTGAGTACCGTCCGCTGTCTGAAGTGTATTAACATAACTTACGGGTTTAAAGTTGAGATGATTCAGACAGAGGTGGAAGGTGAAGAGCTCTAGAGAAACACACATACACATCATCATCACGCTCATCTTTACATCACATGTGTGCGTGTGTGTGCGTAACTCACCTGAGCTTGTGTCGTCTGCTCAGTGTTTCTCTTCGAGTCTCGTGCGGATGCGGGCGAGTCGCCCTCTTTAAGACTGCCGACAGACGATGAGTCTGAACAACTGCTTTGAACTGACAGAGAAAGAGCAAAACCATATAACCATGTTTAAAAATAACACGGCTGGGTCATACCCACAGATATCAAGAACAAATACTACATTATATATGTTTTAAAGATTTTTGATTATTTCCATGAAAACATCTGAAATATTATTATTGTTATTGTTTCAAACGCGATAGTCTAGAAAACCGGCTTCCTTATATTTATGCAAAACACAATATTTATTGTTTTTCTTTTGGAGGAAGTATGACGTTTTCATGCAGTTCACCTTTAGAAATGAGGAATAAGGCGACATCTGGTGGACAACAGGTGTATAACAAACCAAAGTGTTTGAAAACGTTTGTTCTTTGAAATCAAATCAAATATTGACCTAAAAACAATTGGAAAAACTCAACTTAAAGAAAATTTGCTATGTTGCCTCAAAATAAACTGAAATGAGTTTAAAGCACTAAAATCAAAATAATAAACTAAACTAAGAATCAGTTAATATCATATAGCAACATAAAAAATAAACAAATAAATAATAAAATAATAAAATGAATAAAGCACATACCAAAATTGCTACAACTTTAACTTAAACTAACAAAAAAAAGATCTAAAAACAAAACCTAATTAAAAAAAAATATAAAACGAAATACAGCTCAAATCAAAACTAGACACAAGTGTGTGTGCATGGTTTAAAAGGACACAAATGTGTATAACGACATGTATATAACACTGTGCGCATGGTTTACAGGGTCACTTCCTGTTTACTGGTAAACAAAACTGCATGAAAAACGTAATAAATATGATTTTCTATTAAAAACGGCAATCGTTTTCTATGATGGTTTGGATTAGGGCGTAGAATATAGTTTGTACAGCAAGGTGACTTTAGTTTACTAAAATAAAAAATAAGGAAATGTTTCTGATTATTGAAATCAAGTCAAATATTGACCTAAAATTATTGAAAAAATTGAAATGTTGACTCAAACATAAACTGAAATAAGTTTAAAGCACTAAAATTATAATAATAAACAAAAACTAAAATAAAACATTTTTCTATACATCTTATATAGCAACATAAAAAATCAACAAAAAAGTGATAAAGAGACAAAAGCATACAGCACAATTGTTAAACTTTAACTAAAATGAACAGTCTAAAAATAAAAGCTAATTTAAAATATTAATAAAACTAAAATCAAAACTATAGTAACTATGTTGTACAGTATAAAATCATTACGTCATTGTGTTTGTGTTTGTGTGTACCTCTGTCGTTCATGCTGAAGCTGGAGTCCAGTTCGGAGGTTTGAGCTCCTGTCACATCCAGTAATAGTTTACTTGAAACTCCCATACATAGAGACTCCCTTAGACACAACTCTACACACACACACACACACACACACACACACACACACACACACACACACAGACACAGACACACTTTACTTTCAGGGTATCTGAAGCATCAATTGAATGCATGAAAAGTGTCATCAAAGGATGTTGCTGGAGATGCTCGAGACTTCATGGGAAAATGTTTTCTCTGATTATTAGGTGAAGGGAAAGAAATCCCACTTACACATAATGCATTATACATTCACATTTCACACGGAAAGCACATCATTCATACATCACCATGAAAGGCCACGGTATAGAAAATACAGTTAAACATCACATCACGCTAATGGCATAGAATTGTGTAGTCATGAATGTTATTAAAACGTTTCCATTAAGAAATGAATAAAAAGCAAATCATCATCTTGATGACTGACACACTTATTTATTTCCTATAATGAATTACTCGTCATTCAAATGTTCATCCTTTCCCCCCAAAAAAACCTGTCACACGCACGCACACACACACACACACGCACACACACTCTCGCTTTCTCACACACACACGCTCACACATACTCTCGCTTTCTCACACACACACACACACACACACATACACACTCTCTCTCTATCTCTCTCACACACAAACACAGAAGATGGCTAATCAAACTTCCTTTTAGTGTTGTGTTCATTATGCACAAATAAGTGGGTCAATAACTTGAAAGCGTGTGTATTTAAGAGCTCGTTCATTAGGGAGGACGGGCACTTTCTTAATTAAGCCGTTTATTTAATGGTTTCGAGTCAACGGACGCCATAAACCTTGAGCACAGAATCAGTTAAAGAAAAACATCAGCTGTGTTTCAAGACGCATTTTAAGAAACAGTAGACGTGCTCGTGACACTGTGCTCCTCCACACGGAACATGACGTCATGACACCGAGATGCCTCGTTTGAACCAAAGACTGCAATCCCAGAATGCACCGTGACTGCTCTAGATATCACGTTGGTGACTTAACGAGGAAAAAACTGTGCTGTGACAGGTTAAAGGTCAAGCGCTCTGACCGGTGTTGTGCATGGCGTGAGTCCAGAGGAGCTGAGCGACATCATGGGTCCAAGCCTCTCTGTCCTGCACACTGGACGTCTGGAGAGTGAGACAGTCTCTGGTGCGAGACGCCTGTCTCACCCACACCTCAAACCTCAGTCCATCCTCGCCCACGCTCTGAGTGAGACCCATTTCACCCATCTGCAGACACACAGGGACACACAATAAGTCCCATACTGCTGCTTTAAATGTGTGTGTGTGTGTGTACCTTTATGCTGTGTTTGAAGCTGAACGCACTGCACCCTGGGTTGGGCGTTTTGTGTTTGGTGAAGATGATGTAGTTTTGATAGAGGAAGACGTTTCTCACGCCCGTCTTCTTGCGTCTGCCTCCGCTGCACACGCACAACTCACCCTGACGCAGCAGATCCCCGCGATCCAACACAGCGATCTGACACACACACAATGTAAACAGATTTTTTTTGTTAATTAAGATGAAGACAGACTCGGTGTAAATAAAAATAAGCTCTCGGAGAAGCAGCGTCGTCTCTGATTAAAAGCACCATCACAAAATAAACAACGCTCATTTGTCATCCGCAGAAGGTTATTTTAAGTTTACTCAAATTAAAACTTTTTAACGTTTCTGTTGATTGAAATCAAATCAAATATTGACCTGAAATGCTTCACTAAAGAAAAAATGTAAATGTTGCCTCAAAAATAGGCTATAATAATCTTAATGTTTTTCAATGAACTAAAACAAAAATTAATTAATATTATTAACCAACATTAAAAAAGAAATCAGTTATAAAATGACAAAAGCGTATACAAAAATTGCTAAAACTTCAAATGAAAAAAAAACGTAACATCTTAAAATAAAAGATCATATTAAATATAAATAAAACTACAACTAAAACGAAATAAATTATAATATACAGCAACATTACAAAATAAACATATCAATCATAAAAAGACAAATGCGTTTACCAAAACTGTTAATAACGTTGACTAAAATGAACATAAAAACTAAACATCTAAAAAGAAAAGCTAATATGAAATATAAATAAAAATAACATTTACAGTGACCTACACTAAAATGCACATAAAAACTTAACATCTCAAAGTAAAAGTTAATGTGGAATACTATGGTTGAAAGACACCTCATGATACATTAGCTGACAAAGTTTGATGCGCATTCTCACCGGACACCCTGTGATGAGGTCACTGGCTCGCAGATCCTCTCCGTGCCGCTGGGCGTGTCTGAGAATGGAGAGGGCGGAGTCAGAGGTGGGGTTAAGACCACCCAGCTCCTCCAGCGTCTGACAGTACTGATCCAGTCTCTGAATGGGAGCAGTGAGACATTGAGGAAACGGAGGAGCGGGAACGAGAGATGACGACAGCTTGACCTGGACAGAGACGGACGGAAAGAGATACACGTGATCTGTCACTTTAACCTTCAACTGGGCTTAATTACAAAAATCTGCCGTTAGTGGTCAAATTTGGGCACTTTGTGATTCCATTTATATTTTACATAAATGTCATAAAACTATCTTTTTTCTTTTTAATAAATGTAAAATCTTTCAAGCTGTGCATTTATTTGGTGAGTTTTATGTCCTTTCTTTACCTCAATTACTCAATTACTAAAAAAATAGTTTTAAAAAGACTGTTAATAGTTTTTCACCCAAAATTCACACAAAAACATGATGATCATTAAACACTTCATTCCACGTATTAAAACACGATAAAAACCTTTAAAATAAACTACGCTTCTGTTTATTGTGACATCTGATGGACTTCAGGTAGCAATAACACGAATTATCAATGTAAATATTAAAACAAGCGTTTTTATTGTCATTTTTGACCTAAAATTCACTTAAAAAAGATTTTCATAAAGATCTTCATTCCACTTATTAAAACACAATGAAAACCCTCAAAATATGTCCCATTTTTGTTTTTAGTGACATCTGATTTAATCAAAATAGCATTCCAATGGCAGTACTTCTCACTGGTTGCATTTATTTAACGTCTTAAGTTCTAAAATTAAAACAAAAAATGTTGAGTACGACTATGCAAAGATGGCATAAATGCTGTATGTGTGATAAGCTGTTTTTACTTGACAAGATTATAGAAAAAGCACTCTGTTATAGGCTCTTTCGGTTCTTGTTTCAGTGGACGTGTGTGTGTTTGGGTGTGAGTGGTTGTGTGTGTGTGCGTTTGTGTGAATGTTGGTCACATTGAGGATGTTGTATAGACTTTCCCCTTCATTTATGTGTATGTATGATCTGCACTGTGTTGGATTTATTGATGGATACTGAACAAATAAAAGAATAATTGCTCTGGATTTCGGTCATTGCCAATTGGTTTCCTATGGGTGCCCACAAATGGGCACAAAGAGAAAATTAAGGAGTTTTTTATTTTCATTAACATTGTCGAATTAAGTCCAACTTTAATGCTCACGTGGCAAACGTAGGTAAAGTAGCCAAGTTTTGTACCGATCGGATTAAGCGTCAAAAGGGAATTTAAGGAAACAAAATCATTCTGCCCACATTTGGCCCCTCCATCTATTTAGGGCAGGGGTGTACAAAGTCAGTCCTGGAGGGCCTGTGTCCTGCAAAGTTTAGCTTCATCCCTAATCAAACACACCTGAACAGCTAGTCAAGGTCTCACAAAGCAGACTAGAAACTTCCAAACAGGTGTGTTGAGCCAAGTTGGAGGTAAACTCTGCAGATGTGTGGCCCTCCAGGACCGACATTGGACACCCCTACTGTAGGGTAAAGAAACCCTGCCCTCTTTCGTTGACGTTTCTTCATTTGTGTTAATATAGCAAGACGCTGTTTTTGGTTTCTCACCCTGAAGAAGTCGCCAGCCTGACCAATGAGCGGAGATTCCGGCTCGAGTCTCATGCGGATGAAATGGGAATACAGCAGGAAATGATCCTTCTGCGAGACACACGGAGAGCGTTTACATTCGCACTTTCTACAAACACAACAGGGGGATGTTTTGTTACTCACGTGTTTACTGAAACAGTCGGTCTGCTGTAGCGTCTGTGAGAGAGCGCCCTCCATGGCAGGGAGGAGTAACTGCGTGTGGAAGGCACAGAGACTTTTCCAGTTACAGAAGAGTGCCTCAGTTTTACCCCGCAGTGCAGACGGGGCGTCCAGCGACTCCAGAAGGGGCAGATAATTCTCCTCTACGCCTTTAAGAACGGCCACGTACTGACGCTCTGTGCTGACCAGACGACACCACTGCAAATACAGTTTACTGATAGAAAGAGAGAAACCACGTCAAATCATTTCATTCAGTTGTTTTGTTTGTATTTTGATCGGACACGCACCTCTGTGCCGTGGCTCCTGCTCTCTCCAGTCCCGTCTCTCTCTCGGTTCGGGAGAGCAGCACGTGTTGTCGCGTGAGGCCGGTGTGATCGGCCACCTCCTTACTGCTGACCTCCACTCCTCTGATGAGCACTCCGGCCCCTCCAGCCGAATCCTTCCATCCCGGGACGGCCGCGGCCACACCTGCCGAGAGGACAGGGTCCGTCAGCGCCCGCCGGCCCAGCCAGGACAGCGAGGAGGACTGAGATGGCGCCGGCTCGGCTGGTTTAGACACGGCGGCCGAACGACGCGGGGGCCAGCAGAGCCTGGAGGTCAAAACTGGGGTGACGTTTGCGGGGGGGTTTTGGAGGCAGGGGGGCATCTGTGGGCTACAGGACGGACATAAATAATCAAGGTAAATATTTGTGTTGAAACAATCACACACACTTCTGAGTCTGGCTTTTCCCAACTTTGATTCAAATGAACCACTCAAATGATTCAGAATCAAGTGCACACTGAGGACATCTGCTGGTCAAACCTTGTTACAGTGGTGAAAAGACACAATGTCTGTCATGCACTTAACTGACATTTAATGTGATTCTACAGCATGCAAACACACACGGAACCGTCTGAACACGTCACGCAGAAGTGAGATTATTGAGTGCATATGAGTTTGGTGTTTTTAAAGACAAGTGGAGCATTGATGGCTCATGGAGTTGATTTTGTTTTCACGGGTACTTGAGAAGAATGTCAGTGTATCTGGAAAGCGTTTCAGCGTGACCGGATGTCTGTTTGAGTGTACGGTTCATATTGTGTGTATGTGTCATACTTCATACTTGAGTCCGTGTGCTGTATATACACTACCGTTCAAAAGTTAAAGGTCATTTGAGTATAATTTCCCATGATCTTAACAAACTTCATCTGAAGGTGCAGTTGTTATAGTTTAGCTTTAGTTTTATTCATATTTGAAATAAGCTTTTATTTTTTAGATTTTTTTAATGTTAATTTTAGTAACATCTCTTGCAATTGTGTTACACGCTTTTGTCTTTTTATTCTTTACTTGTTTATTTTAAAGTCGCTATATTTGATTAATTATTTTTTTTATAAATTATGAAAACGTATTTTTAGTTTTCGTTTACATCGCTATATAACATTAATATATTTTTTATAAATGATGGGAATTTATATAGATTTTTTGTTTACGTTGCTATATAAGATTGATATATTTCTTATAAATTCTGGAATCTTTTTTAGTTTTTGTTTACATTGCTATATAGATTAATATATTTTTTATAAATTATGGGAATTTATTTTTAGTTTTAGTTTATGTTGCTATATAAGATTAATATATTTTTTATAAATTATGGGAATTTAGTTTTGGTTTATATTGCTATATGAGATTCATATATTTTTTTTAAATTATGGGAATATAATTATATTTTTTGTTTATGTTGCTATTTAAGATTAATCTATTTATTATAAATTATGGGATTTTTTTTGTTGCTATATAGATTAATATATTTTTTATAAATTATATGATTTTATTTTTTGTTTTTGTTTATTTTGCTTTATAAGATTGATATATTTCTTATAAATTCTGGATTTTTTTAGCTTTTGTTTACATTGCTATATAAGACTAATATATTTATTATAAATTATGGGAATTCATTTTTATTTTTTGTTGCTATATAGAATAATAAATTATATTAATTTATATAGCAATGTAAACAAAAGCAAAAAAAGAATCCAGAATTTATAAGAAATAAATGTATAATATTTTATAAATGATATTAATTCTTTTTTTGTTTGTTTATTTTGCTTTATAAGATTAATATATTTTTCATAAATTATGAGATTTTTTTGCTTTGTTTTGTTTACATTGCTAAATAACATTAATATATTTTTTACAAGTGATGGGAATTCATTTTTAGTCTTTGTTTATTATATTTTTACTGCCTTAAACTTATTTCAGTTTATTTCTAAGGTACCATTTAAATTTTCAAGATTTTCCAATAATTTTGAGGCCTTTATTTAATTTGAAATAATCAGAAACATTATTAAGTTAAAAGAGTAACTAAGAGAGGTGTGTAATGTTGCTGTGTCTGAATGTCAGCAGTCTGCCGAGTTGAAAACCGACAGAGAACTAATAACAAATGTATACGCTGTATCACAGCAGACTAGATGATCTGGCCAATCAGATCAGAGAACACACTCACATTCTTCTTTGCGGTGTGCAGCAGGTTCTGCAGGAACTTTCCTCCTCCTCCATTCGCTCCCTCTTTCTTCTTCTCCTCTCCGATCTTCAGCGTGGAGCAGTTCTGCGGCCGAAAGAGAGACGCCAGCGAGCCCCAGGACTGCACACCCCCCTCCCCCCCTGCGCTAGGACACCAGTCCGGCTCGATCTCGCCCTCTAGCTGCCCGAGGCTGGACGTTCTGAGCGTGGGAGTTCTGGGCTCGGCCTGTAGTATCCGGCTCTTAAACTGAGCTAGAGTTTTCTGATAGCGCTCCAGAGTCTGAGACCAGAGGTCCAGTAAAGGCCCGCCGCCCAGATCAAGAGCCAGCGCACGAGCGTCCTGGAAACGTGACGGAGGGATGGGAGGAAGCGAGGAGAGAGGAGACGATGACAAGGAGGGTGATGAAGAGGACACCACGTCACACCACTGAGACGCCTGCGGGAAGAGAGAGACGGACGCGAGTTACTCCTGCACTCCCAAAACCATTTCCATCCGCTTTTGTGTGTGTGTGTTTACTTCAGTAAGTGTGGACAGCAGTCTCTGTGTGTTGTCCAGTTGTGTCCAGCAGTCAGACAGACAGTGCGACATGTCTCGCACTTTCTCTCTAATCGGAGGCAGTTTGTCCAGCACCGTCATGAAGCCGGTCCAGTCCAGCTCAGACCAGCTCTCCACTTCTCCCAGCAACACCAGAGTCTCACTGTGAAGCTCCTAGAAGCACGAAAACACATGTTTATCACACTCAGCTCATAGGTCAGCAACGCTCAAAGCACACAAACACACTCACCGTAGCGGATTCTCTGAAGCTCTTGAACTTGTGCTGCTTGAGAGACAGTCTGCTGAGAGACAGCGGTGGATGTTTATAATCCTCTAACTGTTCCTGGACCTGCTCTATCTCACGCTCACACTGCACCAAACAAAGAGAGAGAGTGAGAGAGTGAGTGAGTGATAGAGAGAGAGACAGAGAGAGAGAGAGAGAGAGAGAGACAGAGAGAGAGAGAGACAGAGAGAGAGAGAGAGAGAGACAGAGAGAGAGAGAGACAGAGAGAGAGAGAGAGAGAGAGCGAGTGAGTGAGAGAGTGAGTGAGTGATAGAGAGAGAGAGAGAGAGAGAGAGAGAGCGAGTGAGTGAGAGAGTGAGTGAGTGATAGAGAGAGAGACAGAGAGAGAGAGAGAGCGAGTGAGTGAGTGAGTGAGTGAGTGAGTGATTGAGTGAGTGATAGAGAGAGACAGAGAGAGAGAGAGAGAGAGAGAGAGAGAGAGAGAGAGAGAGAGAGAGAGAGAGAGCGAGTGAGTGAGTGAGTGAGTGAGTGATTGAGTGAGTGATAGAGAGAGACAGAGAGAGAGAGAGAGAGAGAGAGAGAGAGAGAGAGAGAGAGAGAGAGAGAGAGCGAGTGAGTGAGTGAGTGAGTGAGTGATTAAGTGAGTGAGTGAGTGAGTGAGTGATTGAGTGAGTGAGTGATAGAGAGAGAGAGAGAGAGGAATCACAAGTTTTCGCCACGTCAGTATTATATCAGGTCGATATTGAAACGTCACTTTATAATTTTAGGTAAAATGCGATATCCCCCTCTTATGTATTCTGTCAGCATTAGCATACGAGTTCCCCTCTCCGTTGCTGACGTTGTTTTTTTAATTGCACTTGAATCTTATAAACTGTCTCATATTCTGTCCTCTCGCTCACCTTCTCCAGTTTATCCACAAGCGCGGCCAATCGTCCCAGAGCGTCCAGATCGCAGCCCCTCCGATTGGACACGCGCACCAGTCGATGAAGCGCATCATCCACGCCATCATACAGGTCAGAGGTCACTGCCAAAGCAGCCCTACAGAAAAATCATACACACATACATTTCTTCGCGTTCGGTGTTGTCCAATAAAACTCTGTTCTCTACTTGTAGTTTTGCTTGAATGGTTAACATTATCGATCGGTGTCGTACTTGCAGTCTGGAGATTTCTGCGCCAACCCTGACATCCCGTTGGCCAGACCTGCCAGCCAAGTCCCGCCCCTCTGCTGCAGCTGTGTCAGCCGTTGGTCAGTGAGGATGCTCGTCATTAACTGTCTGTGTTTGTCAGCACTGAGGGCAACATTCTGGAGACGGAGATGTAACGTTACAACTAATGAAGACAGACAAACTGCTATCTGTAAGTGCTGCGGTACCTTGATGCAGTCGGGCAGAGGCTCTGTGTCCATAGACCGCAGTGCATCTCCCAGCAGGGTGAGGGCGCTCTCGCAGCGCTCAGTCAACTCCTCCAGACTCTGAGGAGAGAAGCAGGAGTGTGTCAGCAACGTGATAATGTGCTGCAGCTGTGACCTCAGGCTTGCGGTCATTTGGAAAATGATTATTTTTACGTTTATTGGTGCTTTTGATGAGCCTAGAGTCTAAATGTAAAAGACGTTTTGTTGTGGGAGAAGTTTTTCATCTATTTGACCAAAGTGCAAAGTTTACACACAATTCAAACATGATGGATTTTCGCAACACCAGCACGTCTCTTGACGGGTGGCTCTCTCTTGGATCATGGGTAATGCGTTGCGCCAAAGTTTTAATGGTTTTGATTTTAGTTTCATTTATACTTGAAATTAGGTTTTATATTAAATGTTAATTTAGGTTAAAGTTTTAGCAATTGTGCTGTATGCTTTTGTCATTTTATAATTGATTTGTTGATTTGCTATGTTGCTATATAAGATGAATTATTATATATTTTTCTATTTTAGTTTTTGTTTATTATTATAATTTAAGTGCTTTAAACTTATTTTTTAAGCAACATTCACTCAGGGTGAAGATTTTCAGAAACCTCCGATTTTTAGACTATCGAAAAAAAGGATTTTGATTGGCCAACATGGCTTAACAGGTAGAGTTATTGCGGAACCAATTGGTCTGGATTGCTCTCGTCAGCATTGTATAGCCTGTTTTTGCGCTTTCATGTTGGCAGAGATTTCATTTGAAAAACTATCCGTGTGTGTGTTGACGAGGCCTAAGATTCAAGTTTTTTATTGGTCACATCCACAGTTATATATACTTGTAGTCAAATAAAAGCTGGCCAACTCTCCACAGACTGTGCACACTTAATGACCATAAGATATGAGGTGGAAAACCATTTTAAAACCATCTAAATATAAAATAATATATGACTAAAATGTAAAAGAGGTGGAATAAAAAAATGAAGTACAATAAAATAAAACAGAACAAATGAAATTAAATACAAAAGGGAATGAAACGTCATTATTATAATTTTTTAATGAGCATGTGCACAGTACACGACGATGCCGGCCATAATCCTGTTAAGAACTGCGTTAATAAGTCAACAGATATTTACATTTTTCTACTGATGTTTATTAATTATCGAGCCAACTAGGAAAGGGCACTGACTGGTGGGTCTCAAAAAACATACATTTACATTTAGGCATTTGGCAGACGCTTTTAACCAAAGTGACTTACATTGCTTTATCCTATACATTTTACATAGGTATTTGCAATCCCCTGGGATCAAACCCACAACCTTGCTCTTACCACTGAGCTACAGGAAAGCTTACCACTAGTCATTCTCCGCTGGTGGAATTTAAGTCGATTCGGAGCTTGTGGGAAATTTGGATTGCAACTTTTTTGCCAAACGCACAAGATACCACAAGAAAGCTTTTTGGTGTCGGTTTGATGTGACCAGGGCTGAGTTTCCCAAAAGCACCATAGCCTTAAGTTGATCTTAGAAGCATTGTCACCAATGGAGCTACGATCAACTTACGCTACGATGCTTTTGGGAAAACCCAGCCGAAAAAACAAAAAAACTACGTTGCACAACTGTGAGCTCAACAGGAGACTGCTTGGCTCGATTTGCCGTGTTTTGCACCACTGTATGAAACCCAAGATATTTTTGAAATGCCAACAGATGGAAAATTACAAGGAACTCGGCTAAGCTTGACTTTATTGCTCAACGTCATGATTTACCAATCTGAACGCCAGCCAGTCGGAGTGGGAGTGGTTGAAATCTCCACCCATTTCTGTGGGCAACTGCTGCTTGTCCACAAACTGTTGAAGGATTGCGGTACCTCGCACTGTGTGCACCTGAAAGAGAGAGAGAGTTAGACATCTGTTAATGTAGCTAATGAGAGTAATCATCTACTGTAATGCTTGATTGACCCGCAGATTGCTGAATTCTCCCATATGAACAGAAAAAAACCTCTCTGGGGAAAAGCCATTCATCTCTGTGATGACTACAGAGCGTCTATATCGCATGATATCTGTGCTGTTTGTTGGCGGTTGCTTAAATATCGAAAGGCCTATTAAACATTTGAAGTGATACAATTTACACTTGAATATTTATACCAGTTGACACATTTCTACATTACGCTACATTAGCCATAATGCTAAAAAAAATCTTGTGGGCTATTCAACGATTAATCACATCCAGAATCAAAGTTAGCGTAATATATCGATATTCATTTTATATTTATTATACATACATGTATATCCATCCATCCATCCATTTTCTACCGCTTTTCCGAACTACCTCGGGTCACGGGGAGCCTGCGCCTATCTCAGGAGTCATCGGGCATCAAGGCAGGATACACCCTGGATGGAGTGCCAACCCATCGCAGGGCAACACACACTCACTCATTCACTCACACACTCACTCATTCACTCACACACTCACTCATTCACTCACACACTCACACACTCACTCACTCACTCACTCACACACTCACTCATTCACTCACACACTCACTCATTCACTCACACACTCACACCCTACGGACAATTTTTCCAGAGATGCCAATCAACCTACCATGCATGTCTTTGGACCAGGGGAGGAAACCGGAGTACCCGGAGGAAACCCCCGAGGCACGGGGAGAACATGCAAACTCCACACACACAAGTCGGAAGCGGGAATCGAACCCCCAACCCTGGAGGTGTGAGGCGAACGTGCTAACCACTAAGCCACCGTGCCCCCCTACATGTATATATTTAGGAAAAATACTAAATATAAAAATAAATAAGTAGGGGATAATTAGCAGCTAGCCGTGCATTAAAGGGTTTTTAATGCACGACGTGGAGGCCAAGAAACACCCAAAGGAAAGCGGAGCCTCCGTGTAATTTTAGATCAAACTGGTGAAAATTACAGGAGCTAACCGTGCCTTACAGGGTTTTAAGGCACACCTTCCAGCCAATCAGAATCGAGTATTCAAACAGATCATGGTATAAAGTATTTTAATGCTCGACGTCGAGGCCAAGAACTCCTTAAATGCTCGGCTAGCCGTACATTATCCTGCTTATCTTCTTAATTATATCCAAATATTAATATTTACATGCAAATCTTTCCTAAATATGTGTACATGTTTAGAAATACAAAATAAATATGCACAAAACACAGTCATCTATAGTTATGTAAACACAAGTGTGTATTCTGGATGCGATTAATCGTTGAACAGCCTTTAGTTCATTGTATGAACATGCACCTCAATTCCATCCAGACATGGTTGGATTGTTTCATCTTGTTCTTCAGAAAGAATAAGAACCGAGTCAAGCCCCGCTGCCATTCGTCCCTGTCAAACACAAACAGACCCAAACACACAAAACACATTTAGAATCGATACTAGACACATTTCCACATCAAGAACAAACACACAGCATTTACCTTGAACGCCATCAGTGCAGAGAAACACAGTTCAGATGATGAGGACTTTCTGATGTCCACGATCACGGTAAGGCCTTTGTCTCTGGCCATAGGTCTGTTTTCAAAATGAAGAACAACACAAAACACGCATTAGCCAAGAACAGGAAAAGGTCATGAGAGAGTGCCCTCGAGTCTGTGATTCAACTCAACGCCCAGGGGTTTACCCACAAGAAACTCCAGCCAACTTCTAAATTTGGCTGGGTAAACATTAACCTATTCTGTCATTTTTCACATACGTGGTAACGGTCCGTTACACAGGCCAAGTAACACACCTGGTGATGGTGTAATAACACGATAACACTTTGATCATTTCATCTTCATTCCAGCCATCCTCCGGGAGGTGACTCTCTGTGACGACCAACGCTCGCCCCAATCGGTCCATAGTACCTACATAACATATGACTGAATGTTTAATAGAGAAGTGCATGTTTTCACAACCTTCAAGAACATGCACATTTACCTGTTAAAGTTAGCTTTCCTGACTGCAGAAGATTGAAATCCAGGTCCCTCAGACAAGGTGATTTGAGCTTCAACTCTGCAGCAGATTCGCTGTTCAATCCCATCTCCTTCTGAGGTTGTTCCGGAAAGGATGGTGGAGACTGTTCCTCTGTAATACATGATGGATCTGGATGGGAACATAATTCAGTATGAAGTAAGCAACAATGAATGCATAGAAGGCATCTGGAACTGTATTGATCAGAACTCACCTTCATCTTTGGCGTCTGTCCTTGCATGTGTTTCTGTGATTGTGGATGTTGCGCAGCCATTGCAAACTTCTGAAGGCTGAGGAGTGTCCTCCGATTGGCTAGAAATGCTTTTTGGTGATTTAGTTGAGTCAGTTGGGTGTGTTACTTTGGTCTGGTGCTTTGAGGCAGTGTGGTCAACTTTGTTTTTTAGTTGCCCACGGCCATTTGATTTGACCTTCCCTTTCCCTCCTTTGCCCTTCCTTTTCCTCCTGTAGAAAGACAACACATCATCTGTATGATTGGTTCTACAGACTTGAAACGGTTCATATTTAAAACTATAAACTCTGAAATGACCGTACCTGGGTGCTCGGAGTCCTCCAGGTTTGACTTCTTTTCCCCTGGGACCGACGCACATCTCTGCCTTCCCATCATGCTTTTTTCCTGCTGGTGATCGAATTGCATCCGTCTTCAGATCTTTGATGTCATCTGAGTGTTCTGTTGTTCTTTGAGCACAGCTTGA
Source organism: Triplophysa bombifrons (assembly GCA_029783895.1). Classification (NCBI taxonomy): domain Eukaryota; kingdom Metazoa; phylum Chordata; class Actinopteri; order Cypriniformes; family Nemacheilidae; genus Triplophysa; species Triplophysa bombifrons. Next base: position 3,421,946 of record CM056448.1, read on the forward strand.
GGAGTCCGGTTCATTGTTTAGGAGGGAATCTGAGAGGGATGCGCTCCTTGTCTCATTTCCATCATTCAGTTGCTTCTTTATGTTTTCTGGGAGGAATTCATTATCTGCCCCTTTAGAGGAATTTGCTAATGGTGAAATTTCATTTCCGCAGTCCAATGTGCTGGCCAACGTTGTATCATTACAAACACTTTGTAATATTTGATTGTGGTCCTCCACTCCAAGATTATTAGCTTTGTTGTTTGTAACATCATCAGCATCTGTAGAACAATGCCTTGTCTGGCTTTCCTCCCAGGAAAGCGTACACCCATTCCCATCTCTCTCTTTTCCCACCCCTGGCCTCCTCTCTTTGGTCGTGCTGTCTCTAGTCCCACTTTCATCACCTAATGTGTCTCTAGCACCTTCATCAAAGTGCTGGAACAAAGGATATGACCTCCTCTCACGACCCAAATCAATGACGCGAGGCAAAGGCCTTGAGCTAGCTTGATCTCTGCAAGACACTACACCATCCTTTCCATTGTTGTTACTGTCCCTTCGTACCAGACTGCCCGCCCTTCCACCGGGTTCTGTCCTCCCATACCCTCTCGCCTTCCCTTTGCGAAGCCGGAAAGCTTTACCTCTTCTGCACAGAGGCAGCGTTTTGGTCTTACAGATCCCATGCATCTCCAGGTATCGTTGTTTAGGATCGGCACCGCCGTCAGGGCCTCCCCGAGGCTCCAGCAGTTCCACGTAATCTCCAGCGCCATCGCCAAGGTGGGTGCCACTGCTTCTTCGCAGCCGTTCTAATGCAGTCTCGGTTTCTGCCTCGTCCCCATCTGGGGGCAAGTCATCTTCTTCATCCCAGGACCAGGATTCGTGCTCTCCTGAGGAGGAGACCCAAACGAGGCCCAGACCTCCTGAAGTGCTGGACATGCCAGTTGGGTCGGGATTGTCATGGAGTGGTTCAGAGGGATTGTGCAGGAGTTTAGGATAGACCACCTCTTCCCATGGAATACGGACCACTCCGTCAGGTGTGCTCACCAGACAGGTGTCCAAACATCCTCCACCACCTAAACAGCACGAATGTTCCAGAATTGAGAGGGTGTATAACCAATCTGTCATTTTGGTATTGCTAAAATATCATGAAGAATTGAATGATCCGTCACCCCCACTGGTCTCTTCAGTTTTTATACATTTGTCTTACCTTCTCTTTTGCAGCCACGCTCCTTGTTGATGCAATGCAGCCACTCGGCGGTGAACACTAGCGGGTGCTGAGACTCCTGCACTAAGACCTCCTGTACATTGCGTCCACCAGCTGCGAGGCACTTCAGAGCAAGGCGAGGGCAACGTGTCGAGAAAGGCACCACCTGCAGGTAGAAGTCGGTACTGCGCAGGAGTCTCCAATCCAAGGTAGAGAGTTGTACTACTACCTTCTCTCCCAAACACAAAGGCCAACCGGAGTGCAAGAAGAGACAGCCCAGATACTGAGACTGAGAGAGAAGGAGAAAGATGTCTTATAAAGATAACCTTTCTAACACAGTTGCTTTCTTGTCACATGCCCCAACTTGAACAAAAAATAATGCGGGTCTTTAAAGAACAGACATCGAACAGCACATAAAACAGCATATAACACAACAGAAGTTAACAAATTGCTATTACACAAAGGAGCATTTAAATTCTTGCTTGCTTGCTTACACCTAACATGCACAAGATAAGTGTGGCTGTCTATAGCGAAAGGAAGAAAGGGGATTTTTTTAATCTTTTTAAACAACAATTGGAAAAAAAATGCTATCTTCTGTATGACATGTGTATAGCGTTTGGAGTCTATTTAATGGATAATAGAAGGAAATCCTCTAGATTTCACAATATGTCATTGTGAGAATTTAGGTTTTGCCTGTGTCCCACATGTTATGTGGAAATGTATTCAAATGATTATTGTACACAAATCATATTATGTGAAATGTATTCCCATAATTATTGTACACGAATTATGTCTAATCTTACTTGAGTTTAACTGCCATCCAAGCTAACAGAATGTTCAGAACATCGTGCTGCCTTTTTCTAATAATATTAATGTACTTCTAAGAAAATCTAAGAATAAGGAACTAACTCACGTGAATAATATCAATATAGGTCTGGTATGTTTCCATGACATAGCTTTCATTGACATATTTACTTCCTCTTTTATGAATATAAATATTGGAACTATATTCAATGAACTGCACTGTCTGTGTCATTCTTGGTTCCCGGGCCAGCAACTTTGTGTGTTCCATCGACTAGACTCTTCAACCTTATACCTAGGCAAAAAGTAATATTCTTACAGTCATATTCTTTAGCTGAAAGTGTTTTCAATGATAACGTTCCTCTGTATCGTTATAGGTTTCATTTTGGCGTGATTTAGAAAAAGGCCTGTTGTGAACAGGCCTTCACAGAGAGCAAAACAAGTTACTGACCCAAGTTACCTTACACATTAATCTCCTGTATCTCTAATGTCTTTTCTCAGCTTCTCTGTTGGGAAAGCGTGGACTTACCTCATAAATAAAAGTAGTTAAAGATGCACTCTTTTTACTTTTTAAATGCATTCCCCTCCACCCATGCCCCCTCACAGGACCACGATCAAATTATGTTGAGCGTTTCATGCCCCTCCCCTCCAATGTCACCTCCCCTTTCTCAACAGCCCCGCCTATCCGTCATTTTGAAATATATAGAAATATCTTCAGCACAACTCAAGAAGAATTCCTTCTTTCAGTTACCACCCCTCAGTTTTCTCACTGGAACATTTCCCTTCAACTTCTTTCTCAATGTGCCCCAGTGTTCTGTCTGCCCCCCCATTTCTTCACTGAAATCTCCCTTAGCATTCTCTCTCTCTCTCTCTCTCTCATAACACACATGTGGTAAGAATTAAAATCATGACTCAGACTCTTGTCCCTGGCAGATTCTCATAGCTGCAATAAAAACAAAGTCAGCTGGGAATGTGTGTGTTTATGTGAGTGTGAGAGTCTCATAGTGAAACATTATACTCGGTTGTGTGTGAGTGCATATGAATGCATACTCTGTGTGTAAGGAGTAAAGGGCGTGACATAGCGATGAGTGTTATTACATCAGCAACTAGACATTGTCATTTTTAAAGAAATGTAAGTAGTGCCTGACCATGCAACACTCGCAACCATGATCCTGGGGTGTTCTCTGTGGTTGCTAGGGTGCTTTAAGTGGTTGCTAGGGTACCCTGCACAGTCTAGGAAGTCGCTGCTTGAAGTCATTAGTCTCTACGATGTTGTGGTCTACGTATATGGCTCAGGTTCCTCCTTTTTTAACCAAACATAATTCTAATGAGCTCAACGCTCTTCAAAAGAACACTATAATTTGAGGTATGACTAATGTAAACTTACATGTAATATTTCAGAATATTGGTTAGTAAGTAAGTAATGTAAGTAGCAAACATCTCTCGTAAGTGAGCACTTACACATGCGTGCTGCTGTAACTTGTGCAGAAGGTGTTTGGCAGGAACGAAGAAATCCAGCAGATACCTCAAGCTGTCATGTTGATACGTTGACTCTAGTACAGAGAACACCTGGCACACATAAACAAAAACTTAGCAAAAACTTTACGCCAACTTCATACGATAACAGCATGCTAGCTTGACTACCGTTACTGGGGACAAAATGAAGATAGACACTGTTGATCTCACCTGAGAGAGCAGAGGAGGAGCGGTGCTTTCAAACGGAGGGTAGAGAGAGGAGAGCGCCCCCTGTACGCAGTCCTCTACCGCCTCTGTACCCTGAAATATACAGTTGACGACATGAGGCAAATGTGAAGTATGGGTGTTCATCATTATAGTCGACTGCTGCTTCTTCTCCTTTCTTTTGTGATAACAGAACAATTTACACAAACATTTATTTTGTTTAATACTTTGCGTAGATTTCATCCTGAACAGAGGTTGACAATAGCAGATCTTTTCCTGCATAGAGAAATTGGAGGCGGCCGCCTCCGTCAAATGTCGTGCCGCCTCAGCCTCGCGAAAACTATGTTGGGTGTCTTCCAAAGAAATGCTGCGTGCATTTAACAGACTGTCATTTGTAACTGCAGTTGCGGTTTTACTCTACAAAGAGTTGCAAAAGAAGAGCTGGGAGTGTACCTCAATAATTTATTAGAACTTTTAATATGTCAAAGTCACTTTAGTTGAGCCACTTAAAGGTACGGTAGGCCTACATGTGTGTACAAAATCAGGATGGAACCACCTCCGCCTCATTTTGAGCCAGGAAAACATGTTACTCTAGCACATTTGTCAAGTACATGCAGAGTGATTCTACTTCAGAAATATTTACAGCATGTATCATGTAGCTTTCCTGTAACTCAGTGGTAAGAGCATTGCGTTAACGACGCAAGGTTGTGGGTTTGATCCCAGGGGATTGCAAATACCTATGTATAAATTTATAGGATAATTCAATGTAAGTCACTTTGGATAAAAGCGTCTAAATGTAATGTATCATACTTTTTACTCCACTATGCATTTCAAAATACATTTTCTTAAGTTTCATAGGTTTACTTTTTGACACATGAACTACATGAAAAATCTAGTACTTTCTAACTTGTTTTCTGAAGCATTAAACATTTTTTATTGAAAAGCTACCCAAAAATACAAATTCTGTCATGAATTACTCGCCCTCAAGTGTCAAACCTGTATCGATGTCTTTGTTCTGTTGAACACGAGAGATATTTGGAAGAATGCTGGCAACTGACATTTCTGGGACTTTATTGACTACCATAGTAGAAAAAATGGAAAAGTTAGTCTAGAACTCCCTTACGAAAGTTTAGCATGGTTTTACTACAGTTAAAAACGATAATGGTTATCGCGAAATAACTATGGTTTTGAAAACAATGTTTTTTATAAAAAAACATAGTAACAATGGTTTGCAATGGTTATGCCCCAAGTAATCAATGTACCAAAAAACATGGTTAATACACTTGTACCACCTAATAAGCAATAGAACATTTTTGTAAATTTGCTTGTGTAATTTCTTGAAAATATCTCAAAATGACTGAAAAACTGAAAAAAAACAGACGCAATGATTGTTTCTATATGGCTCAACAATGGTAGAACACTTAAAATACAGTTCAGTTAAATGATAAAATAAGTTTATTTTTATTAATATCGATGTTCTTGCATACCACCAAATGGCCATTAAATTGTGAAATTTTTCATGCAAACTTTATACAACAGATCCTCAACTCGACCAATAAACACACGCACGGCTGCGTAGGTTTATTTTACTGCTGTCCTGTTGTCATGGCAACACAGAACATTTTCCTCTCGTTTCCCTCTTTTCTTTGTACCCGTCGTTCCTCCATCTCCCTGTTGGCTGGTTAAACACGCCTCCGCTTGAGAACTACCGCTAAACATCATCTGACAACAATTACACCGCAGCGTCTTCACTAAACACACATTATGCTCTGAAAGTTTCCCACCCATCAAGTAGACGGAGGGTTAACAGAAGACGAGCGAGGGATGTCTGGGGAAAGTGAGCCAGGAAGGCCAGAAAGTTCGGCGCGGTGGGGAGGGTGAGGAAAGAAAAACAAACGCTGAAGGAAAATGGCAGGAGAGAAAGTCAAATGAAAAGAATGCCAGAGCAATGGACTGAAAGACAAAACGATGAAGAAATACAGATGATTGTGAGAAACGGGACGGCAACAACAAACTCTGCTCTACTGTCTGAAGGCTTTTTAGTTCCTACAACGACTGTCTGAGAGCTGGAAGAAGCAGAACAGAAACATTTCAAAAACTGTGTTCAGATAGTACAAACATCCAAAGCAAAAACTTCAACAAAGACAGACCTGCCATCTTACAGTACAGCAATCAATCACAATTCATATAGTTTGTACTATATTAAATAGAATCTTTACAGTTTCGTTTGCAATGTGCATAAGATATTAAAGGGGGGGTGCAAAAGTGTTTCATGCTTTCAGACTTCTTTACACTGCTAAACATACTGACTTCTCTTGTTTGACATGGTCAGTATGGCTGGGCAACAAAAATAGAAAAATCGTTTAATCTTTTTTTTAAATGCAGTCAATTCGATATAGATTCTCAAAAGCATTGAAAAGTTTTTCTTCTTCATATTTCCGCAAGCATTGAACATTGATTTACGTGAATGGTATTTGCTTCTACTATTCACAAGGGGCGTAACGCTCTCTCTCTTTAGTCCGTCTCCCTCTAAGTGGCGGTGTGACCCAAATTGAACGGAGTTCCTGATTGGACTGTTCTGTCCGGGTTTTGTTTTTAAGGGCTGCTTTAACACTCCTAGGGGTCCATTTTGGGCCATGTTATGCAGCAGTTAGCGTTAGAGGATAAATTAACATTTGCATCCAAAAACGTTTGTTCCGACTTGTAATGAGTTTCGGGGTGACTCGCCTGCAAGTCACGCTTCAAGTTTGAAGTGTTTTACCGGCGATTGTGCAGGAACATATGACGCTTTTTCTGTGCGTTTCAGAGCGGCGGAGCAAAGAGGAGATACAAACATGCACGGCTTGTGGAAAATAGAGCGTTTTTAACCTTAAATCATGTATACACAGTGCATTACATCTAAAACAAACAATAATATTCGTTTTAGCCGAGTCAAATGACCCCTTTAATATCACCTTCACATAAAAGGCAGCGGTTCATATGATTGCAGCCTCTCTTTACAGCTAATTTTAAAATATGGTGTTTGTTATATCGTAAATGTAAAATAACCTGATCCTGTTTGATCAAGGTATGTGACTGTTCTGTTTCAATAAACCTACGTGTACCAAAAACTCAAGTTTAATATATAGGTTTGTGGTTCTTCATTTCTTTTTTTAATGCACCGTTGCAATCAGATGTGTCCTGATCTTTTTGAGAAATATCTCTAGGATTTGTTTTAAAACTATAACCATTGACACGCAATCGGCGCGTATGTGCATAATGTAAACAACACAAACTTATAGTGAATCAATAGTTATGCAAGGAGGGATAATGCAATGATTTATTGTGTGCTCGTGTTTTAGTTCCGTCGTTGTGTGATTGTGACAGTCACAGCACAAGCATACAGTTATAATAAGATATACTTCTGCAGATTTATTTCTGTACATGAGTCCAGCACGACCAGCCAGTGGTATGTCATTCATCTGCTTAACTTCCTCTGAGACACAGATACTGTTGAAAAACAACGATAGAATCCAGATGCAGGCGTGAAAGAGAGAGATCAAGACTCTTCCCTCTTCCAATGAGGAACTTCACACAATAAAAATGTCTGATCCAGCAGTTTCGACTGTCCAAAACCATAAAGTCACGTCTCAAACAGATTCAACATCGTCACAATTATTGTTCTGAAAAAGTTCAACAGCACAGCTGTACAGTTTGTGCTACAAATAAATGTAATAGTGTAGCACGTGTGCGATCAACTTTGTCAGGTGCATTAGGCAGAGGCGCTTGTTTGTGTGCAGTGCGTTTGTCATTGTTCTTGTTCATGTGTGAGGTTTACTAATGGTGAACCACTATTTATTTTCAATTTTATTTCGTTTTTGCAATTAAAATGTGAATTCCGGCTGCATCCAGTCCATTGATCTAGAGCCCTATGATCTGCGTGATGTGGGAAAATATGGTAGGAAAGCGGAATTCTACTATTTAAATATGTCCTCTGTTTTGCGTGTCTATGAGTGAATGAGCTTCACAGTTTAACATGTTACGAGCTTGACACTCGTGGATTTGTCTGTATCTTACTATATGAACATGTGAACTTCATCCACAGAGTTGTTATGAGTTTATTTTTACGAGTGTTTCGCTGTTTGAGTGGAGCTAGTAAATTCAAACACACTGAAACTCAAGCGTCCTCAACCCATCAAAATAAAAGGTCTGCTTCATTTGTAGTAAATTTATAAACTGTACCAAACACTAGAGTATACTTTAATATTTACTATAATACGGTTCAAATATACTGTAGTACACAAGAACTTTACTGCAGTTTAATGTAGTTAAACTGAACTGTTTTCATAAAAATGCTGCTTAATGCTTCTGTCAAGAGATTTGTTTACATAAAAAAATTGTTCTGTAATGTACCTGATTTTATTTTTTAAAGTTTTTAGAGAGTATTTGTGTGATTCGAGTTGGACAGAATCAGCAAACTTAAAGAGAGTAACCAGTTGGTTCAAGTTCATTAAAAAAAATGAAAAGCTGAATTGATTTTATTCATTACGTAAATCATATATAACTCAATGTTTTAACTAGTTGCAAAAGCTGAATAATCATTAAAAACGTACTGATTAGTCATTGAAATAATGGACAATTAGTCGATTAATCGATCTAATAATCGTTAGATGAATCAACTGTCAAAATAATCGTTTGTTTCAGCCCTAAACAGTAAAGATAAAACTCGATAACTTTGGGTCAAACAATAAAACAACGACGAACAATAAAACAATGACGGAATTATACAGCATAAAGAAACAAACATGTGTTTTTCCGTTCACCCTCACCTCTCCCTGCAGGAAGTGAATCATCTCTCTCTCTTTCAGCTTCAATGTGGAAAATACAACATAACCCAAACCACCATCACAAAATCTCTCTCTCTCTCTCTCTCTCTCTCTCTCTCTCTCTCTCTCTCTCTCTCTCTCTCTCTCTCTCTCTCTCTCTGTCTCTCTCTCTCTCTCTCTCTGGTCTCTCTCTGGTCTCTCTCTCTCTCTCTCTGGTCTCTCTGATCTCTCTCTATGTCTGATCTCTCTCTCTCTCTCTCTGTCTCTCTCTGTCTCTCTCTCTCTCTCTCTCTCTGGTCTCTCTCTGGTCTCTCTCTCTCTCTCTCTGGTCTCTCTGATCTCTCTCTATGTCTGATCTCTCTCTCTCTCTCTCTGTCTCTCTCTGTCTCTCTCTCTCTCTCTCTCTCTCTGGTCTCTCTCTGGTCTCTCTCTCTCTCTCTCTGGTCTCTCTGATCTCTCTCTATGTCTGATCTCACTCTCTCTCTCTCTGTCTCTCTCTGTCTCTCTCTCTCTGTCTCTCTCTGTCTCTCTCTGTCTCTCTCTCTCTGGTCTCTCTCTGGTCTCTCTCTGGTCTCTCTCTCTCTCTCTCTGTCTCTCTCTGTCTCTCTCTCTCTCTCTATGTCTGATCTCTCTCTCTCTCTCTCTCTCTCTCTCTCTCTCTCTCTCTGTCTCTATGTCTGTCTCTCTGCCAGACGGCTCCACCCTGCTCCACACACAGATGAAATCTATCGTCTTCTTCTTCACACACTCCGGTGCTGTGACGTCACCGTAAACACAGAAGAAAATGTGTGAACGTCTCACGGCCAGCGTTGGCCAAGTTACTTTGAAAAAGTAATGAATTACTAGTTACTGATGACATATTCAATAGTGTAGTTAGATTACTGTACAAATTACTCTCAACAAAAAGTATTTAATGACTTAATACTTATTTTCTTTTCGCTTTGAGGATAGACATGAAACACCTCCTTTAAATCATTCAAATAAATAATATGAAACTACTCAAAGTATTATAATTAGCTGATCGAAGCATCATCGAAGAAGTTATTCCACTCTAAACACACACGATCAAGTGTTCATGCTCTTTTCGGATTCAGACGTTTAAATATTACGAAAAATACATAGATGCTAACTTGAAAGATCCTTAACTCCTTTAACTTTCGTGCTATACTGTGAGTTTAATTTCACTTCACTTCTATTAGCCTAGTTTACTTCTATTGTGAACAGAGTGTTTATAAACCCGTCTGTGTGGTGTTTGTTTAGTCTCGACGGGATGAGGGGGATTCCTCAGTGTTCGCCAAAATAACCACCGCAAACACCATCTCAAAACTGAGAGAAGATGTAGTCGAGCTGTTCGTCGTTCTGTATTAAGTATGACGATATTAAACACAACGACAAACATTTGTGTCACGTCATTCACAACATTAACTCAGTGGCTAACAGCGAGTTCTCTCAGTAACTCATCGTGTCGTGCTGACAGTATTGTTCTATAACATTAATACACCAGTGTGTTCAAACTAACGGTTTCTCACTTTTATGATCCGCGTTCGTGTGGACGTTCGTTCAGTTATTATTGTTGTTTTTAGATTAAATTAGTTTAAAAG
>CM056448.1:3432509-3728319 GCA_029783895.1 Triplophysa bombifrons
CAGGGTTCCTGTGCATCTCACCTCGCTGCCACAGAAGATGGGCATCTTCCTGGACTATGAAGCCGGTCAGGTGTCCTTCTACGACGCGAGGGCACGTTCTCATCTTTACACGTTCAACGATACGTTCACGGAGAGCTTGTACCCCATCTTCAGCCCCTGCATCAATCAGGATGGAAAGAACCCCGGACCGCTCATCATCAGCGCGGTCAAACACAGCTGAGCGAGTGGACGAACTGTTCGTAAGCACATCAGGGGTGCAATAGCGCTGGGAATCAACAGCATCATGAAGATTGAACGTGATGACGGACACTCCATCACAGATTTTACAACTGCGAGCATACGTCACACGTATGGGTTTTATTCACAAACAGTTTGAACTGTTCTTAATGTCACACAGTAGGGGGCACTATTGCTTGGTTTCGGATCGAGTGCAGCATGCAAAAACAAGCAATTATTCTGTCATCATTCGATTCATCATCATATTGAAAGACAAAAGTATCGAGAACAAAATATGTTGGGGGGGCCCTCAAAGTTTTGTGAAAACTAAAAAAAAATGGTTCTTGTTTTTGCAAACACTTGTGATCGGTTATTACGCTAGTGCTTTTTTCTTACTTTAAAACACTAAACGAATCATTTTATAAACAGAGATCCTTCTGTTGAATTTGTTTCTTTTTCAGACCTTTAACTTTAAAATCGCATTATTTACTCCGTGAATAAATGCCCCGGAGTGACCACAGGTCTCTGAATTATTGTAGGGTAAAAATACTGAACTTCCGTCAAATAATGTGGACTGTTCCTAAATGTGTGCCAATACTATAATATTATGCTATACAGCGGTGGAATGGCAGTATCAGAAATAGTGACGTTTTTTTTTTTTTACAGGGGCCCGTATTCACAAAACATCTTTAGGTTAAAATTAGCTCCTTAGAAGAAACTCTTAAAAATAATGGGCTTGTCTGTCCTAATTTGAGGATTTTTAGAATTTTCTCGCTAAGTTTGACCCACCTCCACTTACTGTGGGCATAGTCCATAAGCTTGCTGACATCATCCATAGCAACAAGGTCAACCCCACCCTTTCTCTTAGCTTAAAGTCCCCGTGAACCTGAATTTGCGATTGGTTTTACTTCCGTATTTTGACACATTTCCGAGTGAAAAACAATTCAGAATGAGAAAGATAGTGGGCATGGTTTTTGTTTTCTTTGCGATTTGATTGGATGTTTTAAAACAGCCGTAATGGGACTGGCAGCAGACTTACCGTTGAAGGGGAGGAGTTAGCAGATGCTCTATCCAAGCCGTCTAACTAACGTCATCTGACATGGATAGTCATTACAGGACGGAAGGGCATTTTCAGATTTTAACCAAAGATTATAAGAGAACGTGAGAAAGACTCCATTGATAAACCCTTTAAAATAAACGCAGCGAAATTTCATGTTATTTTTTTATTTCACTGGGACTTTAAAACTTCTTAGTAAAAGTTGTGAATAGGTTTTAAGAGGAAACTTTTGATTCAAAACGTCTACTTCTGTTTAGGAGAAGTCTTAAGAGATGAAAGTGGTCAGATAAAATGTTTTGTGAATACGGGCCCAGAATGCTACGGAAGACTTTTATTTTATATTATTTTTCTCTGATTGTGCTTTGATACTAGAAACAAGTTAAAAGAAAAATGTTTCGACTTTATATATCAGAGCAACTCTGTATTTGATATGTTGATTATGTTTTTGTTCTGGGTGTCATTGTTTTACAAAGGTTTTGTATGAACTTTCCAGAACGTTTTAATAAAACTATATTTGTGCTATTGCCAGAAATGCAGTTTGAGACTGTGTCATAAATGCACAAATATGTAGACAGCAGTGTCGGGTGTAACTAGTTCCTAAATTAAAGGTTACTGTAATTGAATTACTTGTCCATTGAAAAAGAAAAGTAAGGGATTACTCTTTTCTGTAATTTAATTAGTTATGTCTGACATAATAAAATACTTGTATGTGGAATATATGTCTGTTTAATAGTGGAACTGACATCAAAATTCAAAGTCTAACTTTAAAATCTGTGCTTTAAAGTGTAAATCTCACATTTGTGATGCTTCGATCAGTTTATAATACTACTTTATGTAGTTTTATATTATTTATTTGAATGAATTGAGAGTCGTTTTGATGCTATCCTTGAAACTAATCAAGGTTGATGTAGGATACAGAAAGTAATTAGTAATAAGTTATTAAAACTTTTCTGAGAGAGTAATTTGTACAGTAATCTAATTACTCTATTGAATATGTCATTAGTAACTAGTAATTCATTACTTTTTCAGAGTAACTTGCCCAACACCGGTAGACAGACAGATGAATAAATGGGGAGATATACAGACAGATGAGTATGTATACATAAGAAGAATGAGTGCAGCGCATCTGAATGGTTTGGTTTGTTTGTTGTAAAGACCGGTGTGGAGGGTAGATTTAAAGTGACCTGGGTTAAGGCAGGGGGAGGGCTGAAGGGGGATATTTCGGGGCAGACGACTGCCGTCAGCTGTGCTTCATGTCACTTATGTCCAGAGCTGAACCCTCATTGTGTTCACTGTCATTCGTCTACAACAGAGCACTGGTGAGTGTCCATTAAAACACTGTCATTACAGCATGAATACAGTCTAGGATTCACGTTGACAGAAACTGCATGTTCATACACAACGGTGTGTGTTTGTGCTTAAAATACAGAACGACTAAATCTTTTGTGCTGAATAACAATAAGACTTGCTGAAGACTGGATTAAACTGTGTTTGTTTTTCACCCTTAACATTTCGATTAGACATTATGTTTGGGCTCTGAACTCTCCCGCGTGTGTTGTCATGAAGCAGGTGTCTGGTTAGCCTGCAGTATTTTTGGCGAGATGATAATCTTGGCTTCTATGAATAGCCGGGCTTCACATATTCCTGAAGTGTCTCTGTATGAGAAGAAGAGTTCAGATCAACATGCGCATTGCTAATCAAAACAAAATGACTCGCTGTATATTTAGCACACAGAACGAGCGACAATCATGCCAAAGGTCTGGTCTCGGACCTTCTACAGGGGTCCCCAGACATTTCAACGGTGACAAAAGAAATGATGGTTCTACTTAAAAAAACAAGTCATCTGGCTGCCTTCCAAATATTAGATCGCAAACTCGTTGTGTTTACTAATAGTTTTAAATTGAATAAACCTTTGATCGCAGACGAGACAAATCTGAGCTCAGTTTGACACATTGATGACATCTCTTCTCAAACTAAGAGACGTTTGTCAGATTTCTGACTCTCAAGAGAAATATCTGAGGCCTCATTTACTAGCGTTGATGTCTAGGAGAAGTCATTGAGATATTAAAGAGATCTGATCTGTAGGTTTTAAAATGATTTAAAGATTACGAGAGAATCCACACTGAAAAGTTTTAGCGTTTTCTGTCAAAGAAGGTCAAAGCGTCTTCAAAGTTAAAGTTAGCAGCTGTTTGGAAATGTTTTATCAACCCAGTCTCGCAGGAATTCGTGAAATTGTCACAAACTGTAATCTATTCATTCGTGTTCATCAACACAAATTTCCTCTTTTTTTGTGTCAGCAGCACAACAATTTTTCAAAACACAGACCGCGTGTGAATATACATTTATATATTTCTAAACTGATATCAAAAGAAGTCCCAAATACTTAAGGAGTTGGCTAACCAACACATTACCTCACCCAGAACCCTAACATCACATCTGCAAAGGACAATTTAGCTAAAAATGCTGGTTTGACGAGGTGGTATAGCAATGATAAATGGCTGCCCTAGCTCCGCCCCTAAACCTAATGTCAAGGGAAAAGAGATATATTATGACAAAACATAATGAGATTGTGGGAAATAGGAAGTCACACCAATGAGCCACCTTGTAAAATAGGTATGAATTCCCATCAGAATGCGTTGATACAGTTGTGTTCTAAATTATTCAACCCCCACTGAAATTGATTGTTTTGGTCGGTTTGACATTGATTATGATCATTCAGTCATCCTGCTTACAATTAAATCAAAGAGGCACGTGTAGGTCAGACAAATATAACATAACATTTATAATGAAATAACCACAAATGTCTTTTCTGAGCTCACATCATTATCAGTTTTATTCAACCCCCAAGTGACATTCAATCTTAGTACTTAGTACAACATCCTTTTACAGCTATAACAGCTTTTAAACGTGAAGCATAGCTTGACACAAGTGTCTTGCAGCGATCTACGGGTATCTTCGCCCATTCATCATGGGCAAAAGCCTCCAGTTCAGTCACATTCTTAGGCTTGCGCACTGCAACTGCTTTCTTTAAGTCCCACCAGAGGTTCTCAATCGGATTTAAGTCTGGTGACTGCGATGGCCACTTCAAAATGTTCCAGCCTTTAATCTGCAACCATGCTCTAGTGGACTTGGAGGTATGCTTGGGATCATTGTCCTGTTGAAAGGTCCAACGTCTTCCAAGCCTCAGGTTTGTGACGGACTGCATCAGATTGTCATCCAATATCTCCTGGTACTGAAGAGAATTCATGGTACCTTGCACACGCTGAAGCTTCCCAGTACCTGCAGAAGCAAAACAGCCCCAAAGCATGATTGACCCCCCGCCATGCTTCACAGTAGGCAAGGTGTTCTTTTCTTCATAGGCCTTGTTCTTCCTCCTCCAAACATAGCGTTGATCCATGGGTCTAATTTTGTTTCATCAGTCCACAGAACACTATCCCAAAACTTCTGTGGTTTGTCCACATGACTTTTGGCATACTGCAGTCGACTCTTCTTATTCTTTGGGGACAGCAAGGGGGTGCGCCTGGGAGTTCTGGCATGGAGGCCTTCATTACGCAGGGTGCGCCGTATTGTCTGAGCAGAAACTTCAGCACCCACATCTGACAAATCTTTTCTCAGTTCCTCAGCAGTCACACGGGGACTTTTCTCCACTCTACGCTTCAGGTAGCGCACAGCAGTCGAAGTCAGCATCTTCTTTCTGCCACGACCAGGTAGCGTTTCAACAGTGCCCTTTGCCTTGAATTTGCGAATGATGCTTCCTATGGTGTCTCTTGGTATGTTTAACATCTTTGCAATTTTCTTATAGCCATTGCCCTTCCCGTGAAGAGTAATCACCTGTTCTCTTGTCTTCCTGGACCATTCTCTTGACCTCACCATGTTTGTAACCACACCAGTAAATGTCTAGAAGGAGCTGAGTATCACAGTCATTTTAAAGCTGCCTAATTGGTGCTTATTAGGCTTTATTGCTGCTCCCTGATATCCACAGGTGTTTTCAATACCTGACTGAAAACACTTCATTGAACCTCTGTTCTTCAGAGTGGTAGTCTTTAAGGGGTTGAATAATTATGTCAATGAAGAATTCACAAAATAAACATTTACTACTGTATTACAAAACTAATTGATGTCATTTTAGTTGCATATGGTTCTTTAAGAAGTCCTTGTAGGATTTCATTCTGAATACAATTACAAATGTACACTAAATTCCCTAAAACCATTTACAGCATTGGGGGTTGAATAATTTTGAACACAACTGTATATACAGTATTTATACATATGAAAGATATCGCATATTAAAGTACTTTTGATGGAAAGTTGAGTAGGTGTACGTTTCCAGAATAATGACATTACTCGCTAGTTAACCACCATAGTACGATGGATCATTAGGGAAATTGACAATGTAGTTACGACTGTTTCCCGAAACTCTATTAACTCCGTCGGAGATCAATCGTTTGAACCAGGTTAGTTCAGCAATCTAGTTGATAACACCATACAGGTGATGGAGTAATGACGTATATTAATAAATAATTTCAGATCAAATTAATGTCAAATTCTTGCTGTAAATTACACACATTGCATTTAATGTCGACTTTAATTATCCTATTTTGTTATCTTTTGGAACAAATTTCACGATATTTCATTCATCCATAAGTTTACTCCTAGGTCACTCCACCCAGGGAGTCTCCAGGGTCCTAGTGAACGATGTTCACTTTTCAAAAAACAGTGCTTGTATTTTCTAAAGAAACTACAAGATGTAAAATTGAATTTGTTTATATTTTGAATGATGGATATAGAATGCACTGCATGTTGCTTGCTTAGTTTGTTCAAAGGCATGATGCATGTACTGTAAGTCTACATGTCATATTGAAAAGGAACTATGCTTCTATAACCACAGCTGTAGACCTGTAGTTCAAACCACGCAACTTTGCGATGATGTTTGCGTTTGTTCGTTGGAACGATGGAAACACTTAAATCATTGAACTATGCTGGAACGACGGAACTTGCAACCATGGCTGGCTAAAGATGCTTTTGGAGAACGCACCCCTGGGTGACACGCAAAAATTGGGTCCCAACTGACACGAAAATAGGGGGGAATTCGTGTTTGTGACAATTTCATGAATTCCTGCGTGACTGTTTTTCTTCTTCTTTTTCTGTGCAGACGGGAATGGCATCACCTACCGGTGTTTTAGCAGAAGAGCAGGTGCACTGTTCCATATGTCTGGATGTGTTTACCAACCCCGTGTCCATCCCCTGCGGACACAACTTCTGTATGGCATGCATCGGCAGCTACTGGAAATCCAGCGCTCTCTTTATGTGCCCGATGTGCAAAAAGACCTTCTTCAGACAGCCCGAGATCAGCATAAACACAGTGCTGAGAGAAATCGCTGAAAAGTTCACAGAAATGAGAGCCAACCCAGTCAACAACCTACGGAGAACCATGCAGCCAGAACCCGGACGAACTACCGAAGAGCTGCCCGAGCTTATTCCTCCCGACGGGCTGTGGACACAGGGGGTGCCCTGTGACGTGTGCTCCGGCCCTCCACAACGGGCGGCAAAGTCGTGCCTGGTTTGCTTGACGTCTTACTGCGCGGAGCATCTGAAGAGCCACGCCGCTCGCTTCACCAAACACAAACTGATCGAGCCGGTGCGGAACCTGGAGGAGCGCATGTGCACGAAACACGAGAGGCTGCTGGAGCTGTTCTGTAAGAAAGATCAGACCATTGTGTGTGTGCTGTGCACCGAGATGGACCACAGGGCTCATTACACTGTGCCGGTCGAACGAGAGTGGAGCGAGAAGAAGGTACAGACAACAGGGAATAGACTCGCTACGACATTTGTTTTGGTTAACTAGCTCATAAAAACCCTCTCATCGTAGGTTTTTCAAAACTATTTTATTAGATGGGTGATTCACACAAGGTAAAAAAAGCAATAACGAGGCCCCACACTAAACTTAACCATCACTGTCATGAAACCAGATTATACAGTGTATGGAGCCGAGGAGATGACATATTTTTGTAAGCTAAACCCAGATGCGAGTTAGCATTTTAGCACATCCGGTTCCATCGCTCCAAAGTCTATTAGTTTTTTGAAGCTCCAAAATCTTAATGTCCGAAACCTCAGTATGTAAAAAACAGTGGGCGAGAAATACCCGGATGGTCTACTTCTTCCGCCGAGTGGGGATCAGATGGACACTTATCTTACCCATGATCCCTCGGGAGCTGAGCAACAGTCAAATTTCAAAAGGAAATCAAATAAATATAGCGGAAAACTTTAAAAGAACATCCATTTTTTGTAAGTGCCCCAAAAAAAAACTTTATTTTGACTCTTTTTTTTTCCTACGCTCACGTGTAGGTTGTTGTTAATACTAATACTAATTCATACTACTCCCGCTCATACTATAAAGAACGTACTGTTTTAACGGCCGATAGGTTGCTACTTATTTAAATTCATTATGTACTGTCGCAGTATGCCATTTCGGACGCAGCCATTGTGTTGGGAGACAAGCTACCTGCAAAATTGGGCTAGCAGTTAGTTAGCGGGTAGTAGTTGATATGAAGTATTATCATTGTGTTTGGAAAAATAAGAAGCCAAAAAAAGTATCAGAAGTGTTTAAAAATGGACATTAAAATAGCTTGTATGCCAGAGTTGTTTGTTGCTTAACAGAAAAGAGTTGTGGTTGACAGGCTCTGCTGCGTAAAACTGAAGCTGAAGTTCAGCAGATGATCCAGGAGCGTATGAAGAAAGTCGAGGATTTCAAACACTCAGTAGAGCTCAACAAAGTGAGTTCAGCACGTCACTCTAACAAGCTCAAATATATAATCAGTGCAAAAATGAAAGACTGAAGAAATCTCTACATTAGTCTTAGTTTCTCTCCAATATCTTCACTCATCCTTCCACATTCTATTTTCTGAATCTTAAACTGAACACAGGCCAGCGGTCAGAAAGAGATGGAGGACAGCATGCAGGTGTTCTCAGATCTGATCCGAGCGCTTCAGAAAGCCCAGGCTGAGCTGGTGTTGGACATCGAGGAGAAACAGAGGAAGATGGAGAGCTGGGCCAACGCTCAAATTGAAGAACTGAAGAGTGAAATCGATGTGTTAAAGATGAGAAACACAGAGTTGGAGTATCTGGCGCACACTGAAGACCACATCCATTTTCTACAGGTGCGCGACCATCACATTCATGAAATAAGTCTTCATTGGGTCAACTTGACATTACTTTGGGAACACGTTCTGGTCCCATTTTATTTTGGCCGAAGTCCCAGAAACATTGTGACCATGTCCTCAGGAAAACGTTGTGAGGTAATGTTGCTGGCGATGTGGTGGTATACTGGTCTACAGATAACCTAGACACAGTTTGTTTTATTAATGTATCTGGTCATTTCTATTGATGATGTTATTATGTGGGAAATTTATAATCAGAATAAAATGAAGTTTTAAAATTCGTCTTTTTTTACAGCTAGACAAATTAAAGTGGATTTTTATTATTTAGGATAACTATTTCAATTTAGTTTCAATTTATTTAGTGCGCGGACATTAATTGAGCAATTTATTTATGTTCTTAATTTATTTACACCTTACAGACGTGATGGCGAACATGTGTTTTATGAATTTCTGATTGATTTAGCACATTTAAATGAATAGACCCTGAGTGTAACAGATGACCCTTATGATGGTCGTATCTAAAAAAACACTGAAAATAGGTGCTAAGAATATAATGTTAAGCTTAAAGATCATGTTTGACGATAAATATCGTCTTTAAATCTTCTATACTGTGTTGAAGTAATAACTAAATAAAATATCTGATTCTGCGGAACAGTGTAGTTTAATAAATCGTTGTACAGTGTTTTATACATATATGAATAGATAATGACTACAGTTGTGGACAAAAAAATGTACACATCACAGATGAAGGTGTTGTGAGGGAAAAATATTTTAAATGAATCTTGAAAAAGGATGTTAATGACATTTCTGGATGGTCTTCAGAACTACTTTTTGTACATCCTTGAGGCAACTCGGTCCGTGTCAAAGTGGCTTCATTTATAAAATGTTGCGTAGAAACCGTCCTATATTTGATTTTACGATCGATTCTCAAAGTGTGTACGTGTGATTCACAGAACGAACGTACGCACAGAACACGCCTGTACGCCTCTCTATCATATGTGAAGTATATAAATCTTTAATGATCGTGAAATTGTGCGCATCTAACAGTTTCAGATCTCTGCCTTTTAACAATTTCTGATTGATTGCATAAATATATGAAAGAGTCAATGTCCAAATCCTCTACGAACGACAAGAATGACTTATATTTCCAAAAACCAGCAACATTCGAACAAGCAAAAGTGCATACGTCTGCTCGAACCCTGACGTGGCGCTAAGCAACTTCCACGTCAAAGATCGTTTCGATAAATTTGAACGTTGTCGTGTATTTTTGCGTACGATCAAATCTGTGCCTACACACGTTTTATAAAGCAGGCCCCAGGCGTCTTAGCATGTAATCACCACATTCCAACAACATCCAACAGTACGACGTCATGACAAATATGGGACACACTTGGTTAACTGGGTTATAACTTGTTAATACAAAATAAATACATTTGTCACCTCGTGGAAACGAAACGCATCACAGAAACCGAAAAATAACAACATCAAGTCATATTCAATGTCTGTTCTCTGTTTGTTATTCTGACAGAACTTTTCATCATTAATGTCTCATCCACACACTAAGGACTGGTCTGAGATCTGTGTTCCTGCAGATCAGTGTGTGGGTACCACAAGAAGAGCTGTGCTCAAACTGGACCAGACGTTTACTGAAGAAACGGACAAACTTGTTGAAATAGGTTCTAAAGACATACAACCTATTTTGAATGTGAAATTTGACTTGCGTTGTGCATTTACGTTTTGTTTTGACAGTCTCTGTGTCTGATCGCCTTTTTTATTATTTTCCTTATTTATTTGTGTTGTAAACAGAGCTGAGGAAGATTCAAAAGTATTCAGGTAATGTTGCTTTGGGTGCGTAATCAATTTTGAATGCTGTATAAAAAGTCGCCTTTGAATTCAACAAAATCTCTCTTTTGCGTCCTTTTAAAGTCGATGTAACCTTTGACCCTGACACGGCTAATCCCTGGCTGCAGCTGTCGGAGGACGGGCGCCAGCTGCGTCACCTGGGGGCGTGGCAAGACCTGCCCGACACACCCGATCGCTTTGATACAGTGGTCATCGCTCTCGGCCGCCAGGGCTTCTCCTCAGGCCGCAGATACTGGGAGGTCCAGGTGGGCGAGAAGGACGACTGGTATCTGGGTGTGGCCCGGGCGTCCGTCAACAGAAAGGGCAGGATTTCAGTGAGCACACTTCACGGTTACTGGGCTCTAGCCATGAAGAAAGGGCAGGAATATCGAGTGTCCTCCTCACCGCCGGTTCTGCTCTCCATCGAGCCCAAGCTGAGAAAAGTGGGCGTGTACGTGGATTATGAGGAAGGACAGGTGTCGTTCTATGACGTCGGGGCCAGAAGTCACATCTACACCTTTATGGACACGTTCAAAGAGAAACTCCTCCCATTCTGTTATCTCTACTGCTGCGATAAAGCCTCTGACACCATGACCATCTGTCCCGTACAGGAGAAGTCTCATGTCAAACAGTGCTGATCGACAGGATCGACTGAAAAAGTAATGAATTACTAGTTACTAATTATATATTAATATTGTCATTATATTACTGTACAAATGACTCTCTCCAAAAAGTATTTTTTTACTTAATACTAATTACTTTCTATATCCTATCATCCTTGATTAGTTCAGTGATTCAAGGATAGACACGAGACATCTCTAAATTTATAAAAAATAAATAATATAAAACTACATAAAGTACTCTTATTAACTGACTAAATCAGGGGTCTTAAACGTTTTTAATATAACTCAGGCCATGGGTGCTCCAGCTCTCTGAAAACTATTTTAGTTGTTTCCAGCTAGTGTTGCTTTCATCAACAAAGTATTGCTAATGTCATCGTCAACGAATGAGACGAGACGCAGCGTAAATGCTGGTCATGTGACGATAACTATAATTAAATGTTTCATGCAATATGGATAATGGACAAATAAAAACGAGACTAAATGTGGTTTACAAAATAAAAACTATGCCAAAATGTCTCTTCATATTGGTTGACCAAATCGAGATGAGACGAAATCTTATAACGTTATTACGTCTGATGCTTTAACCTAGATGCGAAGCGGAATCCTGTTATTTAAATGTAATCTGGTTGAGTGTTGGTCGAGGATTCATCTGCGTGTACACTGTATGAGGATATGAAAACATGAACTTCGTCTCCAGAGTTGCTCTGAGAGTTTATTTTATGAGCGTTTACTGTTTGAGTGAAGCTATCAGCAAACACAAAAACTCTTCCCAAAGACGCGTGAAAATAAAAGTCCTGTTAAATTGCACACTCAGACAAAAAATACTTTAGTGTATAGTATTTGCCATTGAAAATTGTAGTGCCCCTGTAGTACATTGGTAAATACTGTATACCATAGTGATCGTATCTAAGAATTTTACTGCAGTTTACTATAATAAACTGTCATGATTCCGCCTCAACATGTCATGTCTTTCTTGGTCTTGTGGCAGAATCATGGCAGGGCCTTATGTTTTGTGTGGAGAGAAACATATTCTTGTTTATAGTTTAGTTACATACCTGTTTGCTCCCCATCGTGGGTTTTTGTTTCATCAAAAGTTTACTCGTTATTTGCACTGCTGCCTGCGTCTGGGTTCTTCTCCTGCCAATCCTGACAGTAAATACTATAATCTACTACAGTAATTTATGTGGACGAATATACCACTATTGTATAGTAAAAAAGGAAAAACAAACAAATTAGAAAATGTAAACAAATTTAGATTTTAGTGTAAAAATGATATGGCCCTAAAACTAATACGTTTTTTCCTTTGTACACTACATATCTGTAGATAAAGGGGAACACTATACAAAGTTTGGGGAATAAAGGGGTATGAGTGAGGAAAACTGCATGCCATACAAACATGCGAATCAAACCAGTCTGTTGAAATACTTGATTATAGTCTCAAAAGATCAACAAAGATTTTGCACATTTTAAACATAAAAACTCACCAAAATAACTCTTAATAACTAATAATTTAAAGAAACCACTATTTGTGAACAACAATACTAAAATCAATGCAAACAAAATTATTTGTAAACTCAAATCTCAAAAGTCAAATTTGCAGTTCACAGACAACCTTTCATTCGTGCTGTTTTGTTTTCGCTCAGAAGCTGAACACATCATTTCACCTTATTTCATGTTTGCTATACTAATAAAAGAAGAACCCTGTGCTAAATTCATTCATATTCACAGTAGCTTATTTATGGGCACATTGTTGTTACAAAAATGAAGTTCATGCAAAGATTGTTGTATAGCAGACTGCAGGTTATATAAGACAATTACCCCTTAATCTTAAAATACTAACAGGATAAATATTTGATTGAATTTCCTGAATTCTTTATTCCCCAAACTTTGTATATTGTTTCCCTTTACCAACAGATATGTAATGTAGAGGTACAAAAAGTTTTTCCTTTGCGTTTTTTTAAGTTTATACGATTTTAGTTAGTTAAATAACGATCTTGTGACATTACGATAACCTCCAGTACACACAACGCATGAAAGTGTTACTCGAATATGACACGTGCAAATGTCTCCACCTGCTGGTCAGATCACGAACAGCTTCTGGAGAAAAGCGCTTCCGATGTTCACATCCTCTGAAGTGATCTTATGTTGTTCATCCATTATCTACCATATTATAATCATTATTTACAATGCTCAAAAGGGTTTAACACAATAATACAATTAACTCCCAATAGTGTTTTTTACATGTCTCAACATTACTGATGAAGATGCTTTTCAAGGTTTGTTCACACTTGTTCAGGTAAGCAATATGAACAAGAAAATTGCTTCTTTTGGTAAAAGTCGATTGATGAACTTTAAAATAATAAACTATTTCAACGTCAATTCTATTAGCAGAATATACGTGAATATTTACAAAGTCGATTTGATATAAACGAGAAACATTTTCTGCAATACGACAACGATCACTGTCCTCTGTGTTATGAAATCTGTGATAAAGATTTTTCTAATAAATGATTTGATTGATGTGCCTTTAGCATGAGAAACACTTACTGTATATAAAATGTGAATGTATAAATGATTTCTTTGCATAAATAAAAAACAACAAACAGATCAACTTATTTACTTTATTCGCAAGACGACACACGGCTTTACAGAAATGTTCACACATGCGATAAACTTGTAAACTGACCTCATTAGCATATTGAATATAGAAATGAATACAGAAAATAATCAGAAAAATATAAATGTTTACGTTAAATATTAATTGTGTAGGAATAAAAATCCGTTGATAGATCATTTGATTGTACACAGGCGCCTCGTCTGTGTTTGGCCATCGGTCTGACTGAGTGGAAAGTAAAATAATGATTCATTTTATATGTGATTTGTATTAATATTCATTTATAAGCACATTCTATTGTACATGGTTTGTAAATAAATTCCTTTTGTATGAGATGGCCTAATCCAATCCATCACGACTTCAACTACAAATCATTACAAAATGAGGATAAAACCAGTGTGATTTAACAAACAAACAAATAAAAATAAATAAATAACGAGACTATAAAAAAATTAAAGAATAATATTTAATAGATTTTCTTCAAAGACTTCAGGTTGATTTTAATCAGGTTCCTCAACACATGGAACTGTAAATAAAACAGAAATATTTCTGTAACTCACTCACAGTCATTTAAAATTCTGAAGAGACTTTTATTGTAAACATACTGACCCTGTTTCACCTCCTGAGGAGGTTTTGTCCAGGTCAGATTGAAATGAGAAAGTCCTTTAGATGTCAGAACATTCTTCACCTGAAAGAAATGTGACCTTTCTATCTCAAATTTACACCAGTGATCAAAAAATACACAAAACACACAAAAACTGACCAAAGTGTGTCTGTTGATTTATTTATATACGTGTGTGTGTTTGATCTGATTCAGAAGTTTACGGCTCACTGCTGGATGTGTCGCATTCACACTGGACACAAACTTCAACACCACAAAGTGTCTTTCTTTATAACCTGGAAAACACAAGTTCATACAGAAATCAGGTCTTAAAGAGACAGTTCAATCAAAAACAAACATTCTGTCACAACTTTTACATGACACTTGTGCTCCTCAGTGGAACACCAAAGAAGATATTTTGAGAAATGGATTTTGTGCGAGGGGGGCACGGTGGCTTAGTGGTTAGCACGTTCGCCTCACACCTCCTGAGTTGGGGGTTCGATTCCCGCTTCCGACTTGTGTGTGTGGAGTTTGCATGTTCTCCCCGTGCCTCGGGGGTTTCCTCCGGGTACTCCGGTTTCCTCCCCTGGTCCAAAGACATGCATGGTAGGTTGATTGGCATCTCTGGAAAAATTGTCCGTAGGGTGTGAGTGTGTGAGTGAATGAGTGAGTGTGTGTGCCCTGCGATGGGTTGGCACTCCATCCAGGGTGTATCCTGCCTTGATGCCCGATGACTCCTGAGATAGGCGCAGGCTCCCCGTGACCCGAGGTAGTTCGGATAAGCGGTAGAAAATGGATGGATGGATGGATTTTGTGCGAGGAACGGTGTGTGTTAATTGCTCTTTACTGAGAGTCGAGCTCTCTTGACTTTCATTACATGAATTTCTCTTTCAGCGGTGTAACGTTGAGCATGAAACACATCAGATCACTCACAATCATACAAACCTCAAGAATCATCAACATAGTGCTGCAACACATGCTGGGAGTGATTCAATTGTGTATTTTGCTCTAGATTGTACCCAGCATGCATTGCAGCATTATGTTGTTGTTGATTTTTGTTATTTTTGAGTTGATTTTTCAGAGAGAAGTCAACATGATTCTGCTTTATCTTCACAAATCCAGTGGCTTATCACTGATAAAATAAAGAAATAAATGAGCGAGTAAACTATCTCCCCAAGTTCATGTGTGTTCTGCTCAGGGCTTTTATTTTATAATTCCTTGTGTTTTCCTGTCCTGATTGCTTCCAGGTGTCCATTGTTTTCATGTTTTGTGTCTCTACAGCAGCTACAGGAAATGATGGTTCTTACCTGTAGTTTGGTCAGAAAATTGTGTGAAACCAGCACTCGATCCTGAAGCAGATGAATGTCGCACAGTTACTGAAACTTCTGGAGCTCATTGCGTTAATTATACAGGAGAACATTGAAAAAATGAGGCTGTTGTTATAAAATAATGGAAAATAAAGATGTTAAAGAATAATCATGTGCAGTGAAGTACAGGACGTTTTTACTTAAGTACAAGTACTGTTACATTGCTGGAATTATACTCAATTACAAGTAAAGTACTGGTGTTAAAGAGTATTAATTACTGTGACTCAGAGTATTAGTTACTTTTCATCCGGTGTTATTTAAAGAATGATGATGTCAGGAATCTCCGGGAGAGAGACAAGGCAGGAGAACCCAAGTGCAGGCAGAGGCAAGGCGGATGAAGTCTTGACAAATATATTTATTAACAATAAACACTAAACTAAACAAACAAGCAAAACAAAACCCACGATGGGGGAAAACGATACAGGGATAAATATACTTTGACAAAAAACAAGGACGCTGACTTACTAAACTAAAACTAAGAAAACAAACACTTGAAACAAAACTAAACTAAGACTTACTAGATATGGAGAACAGGAACACGAGCAGCATATAGCTTACAGAGCAAAACATCGAACAGCAAGTAAACAGAGGTAATGAACAAGCAATGAACCGCACAAGACAATGAAACAAGAGGATTCTTATAGGGAGAACAGACAAAGGATAATTGATGGGAACAGGTGAAACAGATCAAACACTAAGGGGAAGCTAATGACACGGAAAGGGCGGGAAACACAGACGAGACTCGGGGAGAGTATGGAAGGCCAAAAGTTCCAAAATTGTCTCTCCCCACATGAAACAGGGAATTCTGCACTGGTTCTGCCCCAAGACCAAGAATAAGCCAAAAAGGATAGGCAGAACCGTGACAGATGAATGATTAATAATAATCACATTTGGAGATATATGTAGAAAATTGCTACGTTATCCATCATGAGCTCAATTTGTCTTTGGATTAGCATTGAAAGGACATATATATATATATTGAGGAGTTGGCTGTTCATTTACTTAATAACCTCCAGCCATCAAAGATGTTTGTGTCTGAGCTCGTGAACAGCTCTACAAATCTCTCTGCAGTAGGCACCTTTTCGGTCCAAAATCTATTGGTCTGTTGAGTAGAAATATTAGCTTAATTTCTAAGGAAGTACAGGTATATTTACAAATTCAAAAATATACAAGTATCCAAAACAATACTTTATTACAGTAACGTGAGTAGTTGTAATTTGTTTCTTCCACCTCTGCTACTAATACAAGAAATGATGCTTCTTACCTGTAGTCGATGATGGTGTGGAACTAGTGCTCGATACTAAAGCAGAAGAATGTCAAAAAGGTTACTGACGCCTGTACACTTAATCAAGTTAATGTCAGACACAAGGTTTACTTTTACTGTTTAAAATAAAAGCTTCTAATGCAGGAAATGATTGTTTTTACCTGTAGTTTGAGTCGAGGTTGATGTGGATCTAGTGTTTGATCCTAAAACAGATGAATGTCAAACAGTTACTGACACCTTTACACCTGGGAAAGGGCTCATATATCTAAAAGATGTAACGGTAAGGTAACCATAAACACGACACTGAGTAATGTCACGTCAAAGATGAAATTCATAATGAAATCAATGCTTGAAATCAAACTTTGATTCTCATCTCCTGCAGAGTGCCTCTCTTTTTTTTACTCTAGTCATAATAATATATAATAATACAATCGTGTACATCCACCCAGATAGCACAGCTATACATCTGCCAGATGTTTGTGTGCATTCAGGGCAGACGGTTGTGATGCAGAATAAACACAGACAGGGTGATCAGGACCTAAATGTAAAGCAGAGGAGCTTGATGGTTAATATAGTTTGACAGTTGTGTTTTAGAAGATTTTTCCTCACTGAAGGTTTGTATTTGTTACAATCGAGCTTTTTAAACAGTTCAAATCAGTATTTTGCGTCCAATAGTTGATGGTAGTTAGTGTTCATGTAATAACTGGAATAATGTTGTAATTTGGTTGAATCATTTATGATAAAGTCTGATGGATGTTATCAATGAGGCACATGTTTATAACATGCATTTGTAAATATTAAACTGCAGAGGGGAATACTATTATCAGTTGTCAGATTTGTACGGCTATCTGGGGATTAAAATCTTAGGATGTTGTATGATAAAACTGACTTTAAAATGAGATTTAAACCAGTGTATTTACAAAACTCACATCAGACTTAAAACAACACTTTAGAAGCCCGGAGTCCATTAATACCATACCTTAAAACAGTGCTTATAGCGACATCTAGTGATGAGGTTGTGTATTACAATCAACGGCTCAATCAACCCCTCCTTTTTATGAGCTACGGTGGCTGACACAGGACAAACATGTCATCCCGTTTTCACTTCTTAGCCTGAGGAAGTAATGTGTTCATGAAGCGTGCTCTGTAGAGCAATGCGTGCGTTTCGAGCTTCTGTAGAAACAACCAGTGTTAGGAGTAATGCGTTATAAAAATTATGTATTACAGTAACTTATTACGTTTTGCTGTAGCTCAGTAGTGTAAGGCATTACTAATCAATTTTCTGTAATATTTTACTCGGTTAAAACAGAGTAAGCCCGGCCCGCTGCGCTGTAAGCCCTAGTGCCAGTGTTGCCAGGGTAACGGTTTTCCGCACGATTGGGCGGTTTTGAAAATGCAGTTGCGTCGAAAATTATGGAGCCGCATGGTGTGGGTTTTTGGGCTACTTTGATAATGTACAAAATGTTTATTTATTTATTATTTAGTCTAAGGATTAGAGCAGCACGATTAATCGTTAAAAGATCCTGATCTCGATTCGAACACCAGACGATCTCATAAATGAAAATCAACGATTCTCGTGTGTCTATTAACTTACACCTCAGACTAAAATCATAATGCTTCAATATTTGCTGTTGCTGCCGCAGAAGTTACAATTATTATTATAAGTTATGTAACGACGTCACAAACAGTCTTTTAAAACACACACTATCATTATTTCTGTGTCAAATGATCACACTAGTGACGTCACTGGGATTAAAGCAGAGAGTTACCAACTCACACGCACGAGACTATATGTCATATAGTTTAGGTATTGTAGTTTGGGACAATGTTTTTCTACTGGGTAGAGTGTATGTGGGATTTAAAGTTTTGACAAAACTTTTAAAACCTCTGTCCTCCACAATTGAAAAGGGTTGGAAATCAGTAGCTATCATTTTAGCCAGCTCTTCATCAATGCTGTGCTGTTTGGATGGGGTCATCACTTTGGGTATAAACTGGCTTATTTTGCTTTGAGCTGCAGTAAGAGAGGTTATACCTGCATGCAGGGCCGCATTAAGAGCTCACTGGGCCCCGGGGCTATGAGTTACTGCAGGGCCCCCCCACCACTTTAGGTCACCAACTACAGAGAAAGAGAAAAAAAACTGCTTTTTTCTAAAAAATGTCGATGTTTCATGTTTCTGGTGATCTGGTTAGGATAAGCATGAAACACATTTTTACACATGCTGTTAGATTAACACTAACCTGTCAACATGTCTTGAATATATAGGGGTGGGCGATGAGCTAAATGTTAGCCTATATCATCATACGGAGTCATTTTATCGAACAATATACTTCACAGTCAAGTTATATTAATTTTAATACGATTTTTATCATTTCAAAAGTTAATGGCACTAAAATTTAATAATTATTGTGATAATTTTCAATATCACAAAAAATAATAGTAGCTTAAGAAACGGATATCAAGCTTACTGATGACAAGAATCACAAATAATAATAGAACAAAGGCACATAAGAAATCGACCTACTTGAAAAACCTTAAGCACTGAATAATATTGTATAAAGTAATCAAATATTCAATACATAGCTTTCAATATAAATTCAACATCCATTCTTATTTATTTTACTAAAGTGATTCAGTCAAGGACAGTAAATTACTTTCTTTCTGATGTTTGATTAACATTATTGACACAATGGCGACAGCAGCTTTATTAGCAGCTTCTGTCACTTTAAGACCAAGTGCGCTGTGCAAACAGTGTTGCCAGATTGGACTAAAGATTTCCAGCCCAACTACAGCTCAAAACCCGCCCATTTAAAAAAATACCAGCCCAAAATACATACTGTTATTAAAACTGTTATAGAATAAAACACACCATTTTTTTTCTTATTAAACAACCAGACTAACAAATCGCACATTGGAGAGCACCAGGCTCGCCCCAAGTATATCCAGTGCATCTTATTTTTATATAAATGATAATTTTATCGGAAATCTCAGAAGGGGACAACATTTTTTATTGTTCTTGTGCTACTATTGTCAGAACTACAGTTCTTTTCTAATAGGCCAATTCTCAAATCATTTCATTATACTTTTCTTTTTGTATTAGTAGGCTACTTACAAATTTGTGCTTAATTACCAACTAATTTTTTTTATATTATCATTATTAAAATTATTATTATTATTTAACTTATAGACCACTGGGCGAATCAACATGAATTCTCGTTTTTTCCTTCTTTTAATTTTAAATAAAATAATGACTGAATGATACACTGAATCGTCACTAGACATCAGCTATTACGTTTCAGAAATGATCAAACATCAGAATTGTACATCAAAATAAAACTGTAGGCTAATAGCATAAACACGCTTACCTTTTAATATGAAGTTAACGTAGATAATCCCCGCAGAACTGATGAAAACGTCTTTATTATAGAACAATTCTAGAACTATTTATAATAGGACCAACTTTGTACAGTCACAACCAGTTTGATTAATAGATCGTTGAGTCAAATCTCTCCAGCAACTGCCTGGGAGGTTTGAATGTTGCCGAGGTAAACCCATTTCTGACCAGGCCAGTGCGCACATCCATGAGGCTGGAGAGTAAAGGTAGTCCCATGCGATTCCTAGTGTCATCTTTTAAAAGCGAGACGAGGGAAAATGCCCCCCCAACATGGGCATTGGAAACAGGCAGAACAAGAAGTCTTATGGCACCATTGTGATCACTGATGATGATAATGCAGTTTTGACGATATAACGAATTAGCCTACAACAACCCGCAAATCAAGCTTGAAGTCTGATTGGACAGGATTCCCCTGAACCTTATTGGCTAACCTGAACCATACCTAATTTAAACATCATCCTACATTATATAATTTATTTTATAGTTAGTTTTCATTAAAAAAATAATAAAGAATACTGTTTATAGTCAAAAATAAAAACCCGCCTGTTGCATCAAAAACCAGCCCAAATTTTAAAGACCCGCCCAATGCATTTTTTTCCGGTCGGACGTGACCAAAAGGAGCCCAATTGGCCAATCTGGCAACACTGTGTGCAAAACCGTCTCAAGTTCACCATGGTTTCAAAACGAGCATTTACAAAATGAATCCTCTCCTGCTGCTTATTGTGCCTGAGCAGTTTAAAATAATTTGTATCTCTACCACAATGCTTAAATACGTGTTTAAATTATAAACTTACATAATGATGATGGCGCAGCACAATTGACATATTTCTACCGGACACATTAGCACTATCGCCACTGCCAGCCCTTTAGGCGAATAGTTTGATCAAACACAAAAAGCATTATCATACATTCATCAAGTTAATAATCAAACTTAACAGTTAATTGGTGGAGTCGATGATGACGCTGTGTCTTTATCATCCACCACTCCGTGATCATCAGCTTTAGTAAAATAACCCGATAGTTTTGGGATTTTACTGATCAGCTCATGTTTCCTCTGCTGTTTAGCTTTTAAAAATATCCTTTTTTGAGCCCCACTCGCACATTTTTTTTTTAAAGATGACATTTTTAGCTGTCGAAGACGAAGACTGTTTTTTGCGTGACAATTTTAAGAATAGTCTAGAATGAAGTGAAGAGTGGAGGCGATTGATTGGTTGATGCGTAGGCCATCGCCTGATAGGCCTAAGCTGAATTGTTGTATATAAAATAAATGCATTTGATTTGGTATATCAAATTCAAACGTGACGTTTCAATTCACCGTGCCCTGCTGCCCACGGGGGTTTGATTGACATGCGACCTGACCAATCATAACGCGAATGCGCAATTTTGTTAATAATATTAATGAGAATGATTCCATGATAATGCATGGAATATACGGCAAAGCGCTCCTAAATAACAGGGCTAATTTGTGGGGGGCGTGGTAAGGCTTTGGCAATCAGATGGCTAGTAGTAATCAATCTGCTCCACAGCCAATCACGGGCCCCCTCCTTGCTCGGGCCCCGGGGCTTTAGCCCCGCCTAGCCCTATTGTTAATGCGGCCATGCCTGCATGTGTGGGGAAGCCAGTAGATGCTGCTGCAGTTGCTGTTTTTTGGGGATGAGACAAACCAGGATCTGTAGATGGTGTGCTAGCTTGCCCTCTCTCCTCTAACTGCACTGTAGGATGGACAGTTCTCACATGTCTATGCAGGTTTGTGGTGGAACCTGAAATTAAAGTAATTTTCATCTTGCAGTGAATGCACTCTGCTTTGTCATTTCCATCGTCTTTAAACTGGAGCCAGATGCTGCTTCTCTTTCGGGTGTCACTCATAGTTTCAAATACGCCAACTCACACACTCTCCTCACCGCTATCTGACAGACAGTGTCGTTATTAACGTTGTTACGACTCGTTAACTTGCAGTGGAGTGCCGCTTCACTTCACCCCCCTCTCTGTTTTTACATAATGGTATGATCCCATATCCTCACATCTGATTGGCCGCGATGCGATTGCTGACCAATCAAAACAAAGTTCTGCCTTGAGGTAAGCCGCGAAAGGAAAAAAACTGGGAGCCGGCTCTCACTCGATGCGAGCCGGCTCTTCTGATTCACTACAAAGCATCGGCTCTCAGAGCCGCATCTTTTGCGCATGACACATCACTAATAGAGAAGCTGCGCTATTAGAGCTTTCCGTCAAGTTGCCCATCATTTCATGTTTTCAGGTTATTTTAAACTGTCACCGTATGAAATTGTTTTACTGAGACATATTTCCTATACAAGTTACTTCAATGCATTTATAGTTTAAGGGAGTTAAGGGAGTTTTGCATTTAAAGTAAAAAAAAATGAAAAAAAACTTTAGTTTACTTATGGAATTTGTGGTTAAACATTTCTCGCCATAGTTACTGTAGGTTAACCATGAAATATGTAATAATTTTGAAGCAAAGTCCTACATATTACATACCTAAATAAACTATTTTTGTCAGAACCTCTAGTAAATTATGTATTACTTTTAGTCACCATTCAGAATCGTAAAAGAATAGAAATCTCTATTTGAAACAAAAGAATCGGGATCCTCAATTTATCCAGAACCGTGCAGCTCTACTAAGGATAAATGTTAATTGGATGAATACCTGGCAGCTCCAGGACCGGCCCGTTCTCAAAAGTGTGGGGATGGAGTCTAACAGACAGGCTACAGTACAGGGAGGGACGCGGGAGTTCAGCTCAACCAAACACAAACATATAGTGCTGGTAGACAATTCATCTGAATGATGTTTTTAACAATGTTTTGTCAGGTGCATGTCACGTTGCACAATGAAAGAAATCATTCATGAGTGTACAACACTTGATTCTTTTGCATCGTTGACTACCATAGCAGAGAAGATCATAAAGGTAGTCAAAGGTGACCCAGAAGTGCTTGCTTTTGCTAAATCCCCCAAAACATCTTTTGAGTTCAGCAGAACAAAAATATATACAATACCTAGAAAACCATTCAGATAAGCAAATACAGTAATAGAAACTTCTTAACTTTGATTTGACAATAATTCAGGTAGTTTTCATTCACTTTGGGCGGGTTTTGAGGGGTCGTTTGGCTGCTCTCAGGAAGCTAGTTCGCAAGATCCTGTGACCAGCAGCAATGACAAGATAAGCAGACGTTTACATGATGACCAGATAGAATTATATATAATCTATTTCTATTTTTTTAGAATGTTAAGTTCTACTTCTGTAGTTATTTTGGTGAAAGTAACTCAAAAGCAATACAAGAGTCATGTAACGTATTGTAATTCTGAGACAGTAATATTGTAAGGTAAGGGATTACTTTTAAATAACAGTAACAAGTAATCTGAAAAGTATTACAGTTTAGAAGTAATTTGCACACACTGGAAACAACATGGTGAATTCTATGTAAAGGAATGCGTGTTGTATGTAGATAGAAACAGCTCATTCTAAGGTAATAAAGCATAATTATGTGAGGTCTTTCTACACCGCTGAACACATAGTTATGGATATTATATTGCATTTCAAGTATTTGTGTCTGAAAAGGAAAGTTCATGAACAACAACTCCGTGAGCTAACGCCATGTGCTCTACTGCATCCTTATACGCTGTTCGCTTCAATTTCCTGTCACGTGACTGCTCACATGACAAGCAGACCAGGTAGATTTAAAGACGAACACAGATTAAAACATTAAGAAGAATGAAATAGAGTAAAATGGCAACATGTAAAACTCCAATAAAACACAAACTAGTAATACAGGAAATGAAGGATCTTACTTGTAGTCAAAGTTGTTATATGAAGGTCTGATCCTAAAGCAGAAATGTCAAACAGTTACTGACACCTCTACACTTCATCAAGTGAAAAGTAACTTTAAAACTAATGTGATCTCAAGCGTAAAGTGGAAGTTCTTACCTGAGAAAGAATAAACAACCGTTCCTAAAGGACACAAACACAATATATGTTTATATCCATTGTTTATACAACATTATTCACTGAAATGCAGTGAGCAAACAAACACAGCTAAACTTCCGTCAGCCGAATGAAACGACATTGATGGGCGTGATCTATCTCTTTCAGTCTGTGGATGACGCGTGGGCTTGCTTTTCCGGGAGAATGGCCAATAAAATGGCGGAGTCAGGAGTGTATCGAGCACAGAAATACTATGTCATATGTCCGACTCGTTTTTTAACAAGTTGACCATTTTAAGCATGTGAAGCCAGCGCATTTACAGACATCAGAACAATACCTCATCTTCAAGGTTGAAATGAAAAATTATTCAGGACGGGATATTATAACACTGGCGTGATGCTGAAACACATGTACTGTTTTAATACGCATTTCTAGCTGAATAATTGTTCACGTAATGTACCTAAAAGTGCAAAGAGTAAAGCCGACGTCCACATCTTACTTCTGAACAGATTCACAGCTGCTGCCCTATAATACACATCAGATATAAATCAACAACATAAATGTGCTCACGTGATGTCGTTACATCGTCTTTAGAACTCTTCAGTGCAATCATTTCTTCTTCTTACAACATTAAACACTAACAATACAGTCATGTGACTGAAATCCAGGCTTAAGTCTCAAAATCGAATAAAGCGTCAGAGTTTCATTATATTTCCACAGAATCTTCTTTCCATCATGTAAAATGATGTTATGTAGAAAATTGTTATAAAAGTACTCTCACAGACTGGGTCACAAAATAGCAGATATATTTTTAGAAAAAAAACGACTTTTGATCTGAAATAATACAATACGTCAACACAATAAATCATTGTGAATGTTCTCTTTTTATATTTTTACAATTTAACTGGGACTGCTCGTCCAGTTTGAGCAGTTTCTGGGGTCTTCTGAGGGGCAAATTCAAAACGCTTGTGCCATTGAGACTATATGGCAGCTGTACAACATCAAACCTGAAAAACTCATTCAAGTCAAATAAAATAAAATAAGAGATCAATTAAAGATGTTCAGCTGCACTTTAGAAAAGTCTCAGATACGCATTGGCATCTTATTCTCATCCATGGTGGGTTTACACACCCACTAATATATATTTTTGATTATTTTCCATATGTTCGTTTAGAACGGAAACAACAATGAAATAAATAAAACTAAAACATACCTTGATTCTTTCATGAGAAGGTTTGCTTGTGTGTCTTAATCAACTGTTCTGTGTTCTTTGCTGCTTGACCAGATGTTAATGTTCATGTCCGTCCCGTGTGCATTTCATGCAAAGCACCATTTAGAAACTCATTTGTAAAGCAAAACAGTGGCTCAAGGTAATTACTAGAATTCTCAAAATAAACATCATTTTAGTGCTGGAGGGACTCTGATGTCTCATGTCAGACATCTGCCACCAAACACAAACAAACTACAACATTCTCCACCGGCTCCCGGTCACCGAACAGTCCCCATCAAACCCTGTCGTCACTTTCTCTTTCACAGTCACATCCAGAATCCAGCACCTTGTGGTACCCTCACAAAGTGCACGAAACACTCTCTTCTAGATTTGATTTTCTGCAGCAATGCCCAGAAGAAACTACACAGATGAGCCAAAAACGTCATGGCAGAGGAGAATATCCTTAAAGGGACAGTTCACCCAAAAATGAAAATTCTGTCATCAGTTACTAACCTTCCAGTTGTTCCAAATCTGTAGAAATGTCTTTGTTTAGCATCTATTCATGAAAAATCACACGTTCATTTTCAAGCCATCATTTGGTCAAAAAGAGGCAAACCCAGCAGTTGGGTTAAGTGAACCCAGAAAATAATATTTGACATTATATTTGGATAAAACAACCAAGTAAACAGTTGGCTAATTTATAACCCAATGGCTGGTTCGTCCCGTTCTGACCCAACAATTGGTTAAAATAACCCAGTTTCTTTCAGAACATTCTATATACAACAGTCTATATTTTGGTATGAATTTTGCGCTGCATGGGTTGGGACTCACCATCTGTCTCAACTGTTGGAGCGTCAATGACCGCAAACAAACTACAGGCAATCTGTCCAGCGCTTTGCATACATTAAATTTGCAAGTTGGATGGAAGTACAGCCATTAAGTCATCCTCATGTTTTTTTAAATCACAACTTGAATTTGAGACATCTACAAATGAAAAGTATGGTTCCAAATGAACTTATTGTGTTAGTTAGCAGTATTTTTTTAGTATTATGTCTTAAATCAAGACAAACCTACAGCTGTTTGATTGATATTAATTGGAATGCACAATAAAGAAACAAACTCTTCAAATATTCTGCTTCGACGGTTCAGAACACACAACAAATACCAGGAAAACAAATACGGCTGTTGTGGGATTGATGCGGTTGTTTATGAATGACTTTTATAGACATGAAGGATTCTGACTCTGGCCAGACAGATCTTATCTTTAACTCATTTGTGAGTCAAATGTGCCAGCGAAGGCCAGCATACACACATGGGAACACACATATTAATAGAAAAATCTACTGTAGACACAACACACAAAATTATTAGACATGTAAATGCAAAAATACACAGATATGACACATGTAAAACATCAAAAATGTAAAACAGACTGATTTGTAGATGACGTGTTTATAAATATTCCACTTATTTGATGGTATGTTGGGTCCTGAAGTACATATGAGGGAAGTCTCAGTCCCAAATGTTGTAACACACCGTCATATTTCATTTGTCTTTGTGGAACATAACAACATGTGTGAATGTTTTCATAGTCAAATGATGTCGGAGCATTGAAGCAAACGATTATTCTATAAATTCTGTGGATTTCATTCCATCTTTTTTTTAATTCGTCCTTCATAATGCTTTTACTCATGAATAAATCTGACATTAAAAAGTCAATCTTTAAATAATTGTGTACCCAACACTACTATTGTTGCACACTTGACATTTCTTGGCATATCCACACGTGTGCCAGTTGTCCACTAGATGGCGACATTATTATTTTAACAAGACATTTATTAAAAAGACAAAAAACCCACGAGGGGGTAAAATATAAAGGACAAGGTAAAACATGGCATAGTGACAGAATAACAATTACTAAACTACACTGGACAAGACAAAAAAATAAACATTGACATTAGGTACAAATTACTGGACTAAACTACACTGAACTCAAACAGGAACTCACCACATGAAACAAAATGAACCAGCACAGGACAGAAAACACAGGGGCATTAAATAAGGGATCAAACCAAGAGGGAACTGGGGCCTGTTTCAGAAAGCAGGGTAAGTGCAAACTCAGAGTAAGTTAACCCCAGAAAACGGAATACTCAGGGTTTTTGGTTTCAGAGCGTGAGGTATATCAAACCCACGACCGCGGGGTAAGTCAAGCCCATTTCAGAAATCGAGGTATCTTATACTCCGAGTGAGTAACTTGAGTAACATACTCCGTGAACCTAACCTGGTCGGGAGCAGGTTTTATTCCACAAACCCAGGGTGTGTTACAATCTCCACCCCCTTTAAGAAGTACGAGCCGTGTTGAAATTGCATACGCCATTTGTTTATGGATTCGTGTTCCTAATCGAGCTCAATTTACTCACACAGAGCTTAAAATGTCATGTTCGTTTATTCAGGTACCCGTAGATGAGGAAGCTGCATTATTTCACAGAGAGTTACATTTGTGAGGCCCCGTTTGACGTTTTATCTTAACTTTTAAGGCCAGTTTAAGTAGTATATTTAACATTTCCCAATCAGGCATCCTACTAGCAAGAGCATTTTATTTCTTTAAACTTTCCTGAATGAATGATGTTATTGTATTTCATATTCAGCTGCTGCCAAGATCTTTTTATTGCAGAAGGATTGCACCTACATGAGAGCGAGAGAGAGAGTTAAATATAATTCACAGTTTCAACAAAATAAATATAAAAGTGATTGACATATAAACTTGCGCATTAACACGTGAAGCACTTTTCTCCCACGCCAACTCTCTTTCTTTTGCTGCTGTGGATGTGTTGCTCTTTATTCTAAATATCTGCTCATATTCACCGTACGCTTGTAACTGTACCTTCAATTCAATTGGCGCGAAATAAACAGAGCGCTTTTTGTCACGTGGCGTTGCCATGGTGAATTGTGCTATCTTCACTCAATTGATGATGGCTTTTCATCGCCATGCTGCACGCGCATAACCTAGAGTGAACTTACTCACAGTGAATTGAACTATTGAACTTTTCATGATAATAAAGTTGATTTTCAGTGATGAAGATTGAACTAACTCAAATCAGCTGTTCTGAAACTGAAAACTCACAGTAGCGATTCTCTGAGTAAATCAACTCAAGAGTTCAGATTTAAACTCGGTGTTGGTTAAACTTCTTTACTGAAACGGGCCCCAGGTGTAGGGCAAGAATCAATAACAAGCAATAATGAGGAAACTAGGGGGCGGGGACAAAGACGACACAAGAGCGTATAGAAATCCAGAAGGGCCATAATTGCCTCTCTCTACATAAAACGTTAGGATCGGCCATGGTTCTGCCTCTTCGTGTCATGTCTTTCTTGGTCTAGTGACAGATGACACCATAATAAATGACTACAGACTTTTCTAGAAGTCCAGATATGACAGACATCACAAGACACACAGGTTACAGATGGTAAGATCGAGATCATTTATGAAAGATTCTGTGAAGGTGCACATTTTGACCTCGATCATTTGATTCATTATTCATCATCCATTGCTTTATTTTGCTTCATTTATTGTTTAGCTTCATGACTTACACCTGCTTTTACTTATACTTACACTTTATACTTGGATTAGACAATAGTGCAGAAAACTTTCTCCCAGCAAGAAAAAAAAGGAATAACAAAATAGAAACCTGTTATATTTCCAGTAGAAAAAAATATTTTCTTTAAATTGTCAAAATGTGCCCCTAATTATAGAATATGAATAAAATAATTATTCCATAAAGATATTGTTCATAAACAGTCTAATGGGTAAC
Organism: Triplophysa bombifrons; assembly: GCA_029783895.1. Classification (NCBI taxonomy): domain Eukaryota; kingdom Metazoa; phylum Chordata; class Actinopteri; order Cypriniformes; family Nemacheilidae; genus Triplophysa; species Triplophysa bombifrons. Next base: position 3,461,597 of record CM056448.1, read on the forward strand.
AGGTGTGCATTTTTTAGATTTACGTATATTAGGGCTGGGCGATATATTGTACGATTCTTATGCTCTCAGTTGCTCAATGACTTCACTTAAATGCCGCCACATCCGAAAGCGAGAGAGCCATCTTGCGCAGAAACTCAGGATATGGGAAACAGAAGAAGAACGATTAGTTCCGTGAAATGCCTTTGGTCATATTCTATCGCTGTTCTTCAAACCTTTTCAGGTATTTTCATGATAATAAAGTGTATTTTCAGTGATGAAGATAGACGAGTGTTGTTTTTTCAATTACACGTTATAAACGACTCAGTCTCGTCATGATTTTAGATTAAGCATTACTTCCTACTGATCAAAATGCCGTAGTTCATGGAAAAGCTGTGCATAAAACATGGAATCGACGTCCGAATCGATTAAGACATGTATTATTAGCGTGAATCGCCCAGCCCTAATTTATATATATGTATTATATACAACTACTGAATAGAGCACATAGTAGGGGCCAGTGCATCACGACTTTAGTCTCCAATCCTATAAAAACTGTTGATCGACTACAAATCAGAACAAAGCGACGAGTAAAACAATTCCAAGTACACCACCAATCGCTTTACAATAACTAGAAACTAACAAACAATTATAACCGACACAATCTCACGAGAATTCCTAACTATTTTACGAGGTGGCTAATTCGTTTGAATTTGTACGATCCTATTGGCACGTTTGGTTTAGAGGCAGGGTTAAGGGAGGGGCTTCCGTATTTTCCATACTTTTTTCTAACAATCAAACGTTTTTATACATTCACGTTGTCTGAATTAACACAAATAAGCCACATCATAAAATACTATAGTTACATGTTCCTGTGACATCAGGTTTGATAATAATAAGTAAATAAATAGATATTTTTTTCACTTTGTTTACTCTGGTTCTTTAAGTCGTGGACCTGTAAATAAAACAAGAAAGACTGTCAATCATGTGTACCTTTTAAGTCAAATAAATCCCGAAGACTTTTTTACTCACCCTGCTTCACCTCCCGTCCTGATTCACCTCCTGAGGAGGTTTTGTCCAGGTCAGAGTAAAATTAGCAAGTCCTTTAGATGTCAGAACAGTCGTCATCTGGAAGATATAATTATGACACGTGCCAAATGTGTCAAAATATGCTGTGATGTAATTTCTATAGTAGTAGCTCCTTCTAAACTCTCATCGCGTATCAGGGAGATAAACTGATGTGTTTGACTTTCAGTTTGTATGCCACAAGCAGGGGCGGACTGGCCATCTGGCATACCGGGCGTTTTCCCGTTGCGATGGGCACTTAACATATGGAGCGGAACGGATGCGTTGACCGCTCAGACCGAAGTATTATAAATGCGAATGAATGCAACGTGAATGCAAAAGACACGTGTGCATGCCACCCCCCGGTCAACAGCCATGCATAGCCCCCCGATTTTTCTTCCCAGTACAGTCCTGGCCACAAGATACATTTATTCATGTTTCTGACCTGATTCAGAAGTTCATGGCTCACTGCTAGATCTGTCGCATTCACACTGGAGACAAACTTCATCCTCACAAACGCCTTTTTCATATAATCTGGAAAATAAAAAGGAGAAAAATAGTTATGTTTTGATTTAGATGGTCTTGATCTCACTCTGAATCTGACTGTAAAGTTTAATGTGATTGATCCATTGGTCAGCTGAGTGGACTGTGGGTGGAGGGAGTCCACTTGTTTCTGGATTCTTGACACAGGAAATGGTTCACAAATTAATACTTCGAAATGCCATTAAAAGATATTTTTATATTTTTTATGTGATCACTTGGATTTTATCACAGTTTTCATGTGTTTTCCACGTCTCTATTGGACGACTTTATGTAACTCCTGAAGTTTGAAATTCGACAGACACTGGACTGAAATGGCAACAATACATCTACACTCTAAAAAATGTTGGGTTATTTGTTTAACCCAACAGCTGGGTTGAGCCTGTTGGGTCATTTTGTTGGGTTATTTTCTCAGTGTTGGGTCATTTTGTTGGGTTATTTTCTCAGTGTTGGGTCATTTTTTGAGTAACCCAAACGCTGGGCTACCAGTCTGGTCCAATTGAGTGACAGTTGAGAGAGTAAACCCCTCCCACTCCTCGACGCCTCAGACAAACTCTACCTTCGCGGGCATTTTGATCCACCTCATCTCGGACAGCTGTTATTCGGAGAATAAAATGTATGTTTTACGAGTTTTTAATGTATTAAACTATCACTGTATATCAAACAAATGCAAAAGTATGCAAAATTCGGCTGTTCGCATTAGGTTTGAAAAGTAACGTTACAATCTAGCTTCGTTAGCTTTGGATAGCTAGTCTGTAACGTTATGCCCACGTTGTTTTAATTTACAGCTTTTTAATAATTTAAACTTCCTTTTTAGTCAGAAACTTCAAAGGGAAATGTTGACCAAAAAGGATGTCTGAGTCATTTAGTTCAGTAACTTACGCATCTTGATATTAGTTTAAGGTCGACACGAGCGTCGTCTAAGAAGCAAACATCCAGCTATTTCTTTTTATAATAACCACTAATGTTCGCTGACGGAATGTAGTTTTAAGAGTCTTTTAGACAAGAATGTAGTTGTTAAGACCTCAAATATGTGATTTATTTATAAACATAACGCCTCTTTGAGATTTTGTTAAGACGCTGTCGGAGGTGTGAGCTTCCGGCTATCAGCGGTCGTTGCTCCGCTGAGAGCAGCTCTATCTCAGCCATTACTTCGGGAATAGCCGCTGGCTCTTATAACGATAGTGGTTAACCGAGCGATATAATTAATATTGAGTAAATGAGATGAACAATTGTTGTTCTTTTTATTCTTCTTTGTATTCCTGAGTGTGTTGAATTAGTTAAGAGTTGTGTTAACGTTTATAATATTATTTTTTTAAGACTGTATTTCACTTTCTGTACTAGATCCCACTCTTCTCCCCCCCCCCCCACTGACAGGTTGCAGAATAACAGCTAATAATAATGGACCATTCTATTCAGGAGAAAGAAGACTGGAACTGGGATGTCCTGATAACAAGCTTAAATGTAAACTTTATTTAGGTAAAATGTTAATGTACTGCTTTATATGTTTATTATAATCCATTGTGCTCTGGGTAGGTCAGTTTCCTTACATTCATTTCTTGTCTCTTTTTCTCTTTATAGATGAACAAATTGATAAAGAAACCCTCCTGCTGGACATCCACTTCCAAAAGTGCACGCCACACTGTTGTCTACAAACTCCCAGGAAAGATTCTTCTTCATTCAGACTGCTCCGAGGATATGTCAGGTTAAGCAGTACTGGAACCGAAAGATCTAAAGCTTTTTTTTAAAAAATTGGGAGTTTATATGAAGAGGAACGTTCTCAGACTATACATTCCTTGCAAATGTCCAACAATACCATGAAAAAAGTTTTTACCAAAGGTTTTACTGTACTAACTGCACCTTGTATTTTGTTAACAGTTATGCGTTTTGAAGTGAAAAGTTATCAAACTATTTATTTTACTTGTGCGACTTTATGTATATGTTTAAATCTAAACTTATGTAATTTATTGATGTTTATTTTTTTAAATATGTATAAACATAAATTGCATCAAAGTGTTTTATATGCCGTTTTATTGTTCATTGAGCATTAAAATATTGCAAGTTTATATGAATTCCTTTTGTCTTGCATTTCACGAGTTCGCCCTCGCAGATAAACAGCTCCATTATAGGGAAAGATTTGTAAGCATGGGTATGCAGGTTATGCGTATTGGCGCTTTGTGCAGGGAGTGGGCTCCAAACTCACCGGATCTATCCGAACCTGAAGCACTCTACCTTGGTCAGGGCAAGTGCGCCGGGCTCGGAACCGGCTCGAGCCCAGAACACCCCCCCCAAATGCTTATAAAACAGCATCCGCCGAAGTATGCATATATCCCCAAAAAGAACCATGCTTGGCGTTACGTTGGTGCAATCCGGAAGTGGGTAACTATGAGAGGATGAGGGCCCCGCTTGGGCGGTTGCTGCTGTGATGCAGGCCTGAAGATGTGTGGTGTCCGCTGAGAACACTTGTTAGGAGCTCTGACCACTGCAGGGCTGTTGCTGCAGGCTTCCTGGCGGGTGGTGTCTTTCTTAGCTGGTGGCGTCTGCGCTGCGGAGCCCTAGTTGGAAACTTGGGCCTCTGCGGGGGCGGTCGCTGCTGCGACACTGGCTTCATGACGAGCGGTGTCTTCGCTGCAGATCACAAGTTGGAAGCTCGGCCCTTGCTGGGGCGGTCGCTGCTGCGATACTGGCTTCATGAGTGTCTGCGCTGCAGATCACTAGTTGGAAGCTCGGGCCCTTGCAGGGGCGGTCGCGCTGCGATACTGGCTTCATGAGTGTCTGCGCTGCAGATCACTAGTTGGAAGCTCGGGCCCTTGCAGGGGCGGTCGCGCTGCGATACTGGCTTCATGAGTGTCTGCGCTGCAGATCACTAGTTGGAAGCTCGGGCCCTTGCAGGGGCGGTCGCGCTGCGATACTGGCTTCATGACGAGATGTGACTGCGCTGCAGAGCACGATTTGGAAGCTCGGGCCCCTGCGGGGGCGGTCGCTGCTGCGATACTGGCTTCATGATGAGAGGTGCCTGCGCTGCAGAGCACGATTTGGAAGCTCGGGCCCCTGCGGGGCGGTCGCTGCTGCGGTACTGGCTTCATGACGAGATGTGACTGTGCTGCAGATCACGAGTTGGAAGCTCGGGCCCCTGCGGGGCGGTCGCGCTGCGATACTGGCTTCGTGACGTGAGGTGTCTACGCTGCAGAGCACGAGTTGGAAGCTCGGGCCCTTGCGGGGTCGGTGGCGCTGCGATACTGGCTTCATGACGAGAGGTGTCAGCGCTGCAGAGCATGAGGTGGAAGCTCGGGCCCTTGCGGGGCAGTCGCTGCCGAGATACTGGCTTCCTGGAGATTGGTGTCTGTTGTAGTGTGGCTATAGTTGGAAGCACAGGCTTCTGAGGGGGCGTTCACTGCGATGAGGCTATCTTCGAGATGATGAGACCAACGTTGTGATATGGAGGAGCTGGTTGCCTCATGAGAGATTAATGTGGCAGTGCTGACGCCAGAAATGAATACCGGCTCAGTAGAGTCATGTGAGAGCCATCCCCTGCGAAGGTGTTCCCGAATGATGAGGCTGGGCAAACACACTGTAGATGTTGAGCCAGTACTGAGGTGTTACGACCTTCTTGGGAGTCTTGTGTCAATGTGGCCGAGGTTGCACTGACAGCAGAGACTATCAGGCGATGCGGGACAGGAGGGTTTGATGGGCTTTCCTGATGAGCGACAAGACCGTCCGAATGTATCTTCTAAAAGCCTCCGATGACCACCGGCCTAGGGCTTGGATCTGTGGCTGAGATAGGCCCTATTGGAGGGATGTGGTGGCTGCGCCTATGTGGAAGGAGTGACCGGAAAAGTTTTCTGCTGGGATTCCTGATTGGAGCAGGACAGCATTGAGGTGTTTCTGAAACCAGAATAGTGAAGCCGGGCGATTATATTCGTCAATAAAAAGGGGTTGCCTGTAGTGAAGATAGGCTAGGAGGGTTCCATACGGCTGAATCGGTGACTGGAGGTTGAAGACATAGATGAAATGGCCTCTCCTGGTCTGGTCAGTCTTACTTTGCTTAATCGAGTAAGAAATTGTCTCTGAATCCAGCACTTGAAGGACATACACTCTGGGGTGAACCGTGGGGTCAAATTTGGATGTGGTGGAGAACTCTGAGCATCGTAGAAAACCGAAGACGCCAATGTGAACATGGCGTCGAGTGTGCGGGCAACATCCTTTGAGTATCCCTTTCGGAAGGTGGAGATACATTTGGTGAGAATCTCCAGGGTGATGGGTCTCCTAACATCTTGACAGGCGGGTTGGGATCTTCGAATGCCCTGGATAACCATTGATGTTTGAGAGCTTGCTATGGCCGGCCACGTAGAGTTGAAAATCAGTTTGTGGAAGAACTGGAGTCCGCTTAGGTAACCTCTGATGGAGCTGGCCTGAAGGCTTTTGGCAGTGTTGAGAAATGAGATGAAGGAGGTGATGGTGAGGAGTGAAAAATCCGGAAAGGAAATGCTGAAAGCCCTGTGAAATGATTTGAAGCTTCTCCACGCCGTAAGGTATGATTGCAGGGTCCCGGGGGAAACTGCCTGAGTGATGGAATTGAGAGAGGCATCGAGAAGGTTGTGCAGCGGGTGATTCACTGAAAGATCAACTCTGAATAAGGTGGAACAGGGGTGGGAACAGGTTCCGCTTCGGGTGCTAGCAGCTTGAACTTCTGGAAGGCAAAACGAGAAAGTGCGTCAGCAATCAAGTTCTTGGATCCAGGGATCGGTCTGGCTGTTATTATGTACTGGTCGCATGCTGATATCCAGATGAGATGTCTGAGGAACAGCATTAAGGTGGGGGCATGAGATCGCCCTTTGTTAATGCAATGCACGACTACCTCGTTGTCGCAATGCACGATAATGCTGGAAGCCGCCCATTCCTTGCCCCATAAGTATGCCGCAACCACCAGGGGGTAGAGCTCGAAAAGTGCCGAAGATGCGATATCCTGTGGTAGGCCAGTAAGCTGATGGGGCCAAGCAGACGCAAAAAATGACCTTGGTGGAAGCCTCCGAAACCTACTGAAGGGACGGCGTCAGTGAATAGGCGAATGTCAGTGGGAGAGGAGATCATGTCACTGTAGAAAAATGACAAGCCATTCCATTGACCAAGGAATTTTATCCATAAGCTCAGCTCTTCTCTGCATGATCTTGGCAAGAAGACTCTGTCCTCTAGTGCGTGGGCGGAGGACGTGAGAGAGAGGAGGTGCCAGACGAACGGGCGGCCTTGCAGGATTATACGCATCGCGAAATTTAGGTGGCCGAGCACGGACAGGAGCTCTCGTTTCGAACATCTGGAAACATTTCTTAAGGAGGAAACGATCAGGATTGTTCTGTCTATTTTTTCTTTTACCAGAGAAGCCTGGAATTGGAGCGAGTCTAATTTGATGCCGAGAAATTCGATGGGTGCACTTGGTCCGGATGTTTTGTCTGGGGCGAGGGGAATGTTGAGCTGCTCAAAAACTCATTGGACTATGGTGAGATCCGCATCTGGCACGGAATCTGGCGGTGAGATTATCAAAAAATCGTCCAACAAGTGGATTAGGTATGGGATCGCATAATTATTGGAAAGAATCCAGCATATTGCCTCTGACAATACATCGACAATTTTGGGGCTACTTCTGCAGCCGAAAGGTAGGCGGACTGAGAAGTAAAATTTTCTACACCATTGTATCCCGAAAAGATGCCCGAAGGCTGAGTGGATTGGCATGACTTTGAAGGCGGAGGTAATGTCGACTTTAGCTAGCCAGGCACCTCGACCAGCCTTTTTGATCAATTTGTTTGCGTGATCGATTTGTGGTAGTGCAGGGAAAATTTGTGTATTGGAATTAAGCTGCTAATGCTCGGAAATGAAGAACTGTGGGGAGAAGAGAGGTCGAATATTAAACGTTTCTTGCCCAAAATTTTCTGGTAGCAACGCCAATGGGGCTGATGCGATAAGTGGTGAATGTAGGTACCTCGAAGTAGCCGATAAATAATTTGGCATCGATCTCCTTCTTTAAAAGGCGATCGACTGCCTCCGGTTCGTTTGCTGCCGACTGTAGGTTGGGGCAGGTAAAGCTTTGCGAAGGGAGACTTATGACGCTGGGGTCGAAGCCGTTCGAAAGGCCGGTCAGGAGATAATCAGTGAACCGCGGGTCAGGGTGGAAGACAACTCATGAGACAAACGAGAAATCCTCACGAGAGTCGAGTGGTAAGATCTGAATTTTTAATTGCCATGAGAATGTGATACAGGGCAAACAAGGCGAGCGTGCGCTCCACTGCAGAAAGTGCACATATGCAGGTACCGCCAGCTCTGCCTGGTTCATTTGCCCGCATTGAATTTGTTGCATGCCTCTCATGCGCGGGAGTTGGTGGTCTCGCGTGGATTCGAGATAGCTGGCCGATTTGGCAGGCGCGGGACCTTAGAAGTGGACTGGTAAGGCGGAGATGTGCATTGAGGGTGAGAGGGAGAGACTACAGGGCATTCGCCAGTGGAGTGCACCACGGATCGGCAAACAGCACAGGAGATGTTTCTCACCCCCAAGAATACCCTACCATGCAGCTCAGCATCCAGGGCTCCCCAATAAGGGCACTGGTTCCACTGAGCTACACGAAATGCGCATTTGGCGGAGAAAAGCTTGTGATATGTGTAAAAATGAGTTCGTCCATAGGAGAGAGCGAGCTCAGCCAAGAGGGCCGAGTAATCACTTAGCTCGCGTCTACTATCGGGGAACACCGTGCATATTACTTCCGTGTAGCGTGAGAAAGCTACCGTGAATTCAGCAAATGATAACGTGCGGAAGTGTTGGGGTGAAGCATTTTTTAAAGTGAAAGATAAATCTCCGTATGTGATCTGACGCTCAACTGATGGAGGTGACAGGGGTGAAAGAAGAGAATAAAGATGGATATCCGCACCTGCCAAAATCTGCGGTCTGACTCCGCTGGAGACTTGTGGAGGTTCCAGCGCAGGTGCATTTGGAGGCGCGGGCATCGCGATCGCCGTAGCCAGTGAGAATGCTGGGCGTGCCTGTTGAAGAGAGAGAGAGGAGGGAATGGCGGCCGCTTGCGCGTCGTGCGGAGACATGCTCGCGCTTACGTTGGCAGCGGCGCCGAAGAAATGAGGTCCAGAGACCGGAACTCTTGATTCTAGCGGGGGCATCCTCATGCTAGAAACTGATTCCGGCGCTGCGGGCCAGGAGCCTGGGACGGGAAAGGCGGATCTTACGGTGGCTGCTTGTGTGTCTAGCGGAGATGAGGTACATTTGAAACTGTCTCTTTATTTTCCCACAGCTATATAATAGCACGTGAACATCCCCACAGAGTCACATTTAGACGTGGATGACGAGAAAATAATAACAAAAACTGAACGCTGAGAGATAGAGATGTAATTTGTTCGCTATGTGAAAAATGAATCGATTAAACTTTTTTTTATATGTATTGTCATATCTGCGCTATATGTGTTCTTATGTTTGAACTGCTGTTACAGAACTATCAACTTATCTTATTTTCTTAATACTGAAGGCAGTTACAATCCCCCCTTCAGGAAATGTTATCAATGCTCTTGATGCTTGACAGTACCTGGCTCATACACCTCCACCTCACACAGACTGAGAATTTTAGAAGTTCCAGGTATAAAGACATTCACATATCGTCCCTCCATATCACAGGACACGGACACGGACTCCCCGATTGAAATACCGTTTAACACAGCACATCTAAGAGAGAAAAACATTCTGATGATCCCCTGCAAACTTCATCAAATAAACACTTTCATTTAGATATTTAAAAGACGCTTTATCCAAAACCAGTAATTCCAACTCAACCTGGGATTATTGTTGCCGTTGTTCTCCAGAGAGTTTCCGATATGAATTTCCGCTCCGTCGAGTCGATCGGCACAGCAGTCTGGTCTGCTAGTGACGATAACTCTAGAGATGAGGTAAGACTTCAGGAGGTCCAGCCTCCACCAGGGGTTGTCAGATAGGTCCGTATGGGTGCAGGAGGCGAGTGTTATACCGTCAATGGCATTTGCTGCTACCCAATTAAAATTTGTAGATGACTGAACAGACCGTCCTCTTAACGCCAGATTCTCTTGAAAGGGTTTAAGAAAGATGGAAAGAAGCTTTGTGAGCTCATGCAGGCTATAAACAACGCTACTTAACAAAAAGACTAACCCAAAGACTAACCCAGAAAAGGCCAATGAAATTTGGCGAATGAAATTTGCATGCCGGGCTCCGCCCCCAGATATCGGGTATAAAAGGAAGCCGGCGTGCAGCATTCATTTACCTCTTGTTCTGAAGAGACTGAGAGCCTCTCACGACTGAGGTTACAGACGTAACCAAGACGTTCCCTTTCTGTCGGTCTCTCGACGTTGTGTCGAGAACGACAGATGGGGTTGCCTATGGAAAACGCCACTACAGTGTATCGTGTCACAATCTCAGCGAAGCGACAGTAACAAGCCTGGGCGTGTCAGCTCGAAGCTTCGTGAAACTGTAACCTTCCAGTGTGGTGGTCGGGGGTCCCAGAGCTTTCTTAGAGAAAGATGGGTACAGCCCTGACCGGTAACCTTTCACGGACGGGGCCTTAGCTCTCTACTGGCGAGAGGCTGTCCGGCTCGGGTTTACACCGGGTGAGCGCAACCCCTAATCAGAGAAGAGCTGCAGAGGCCACCTCCTACCCGTGGGGAGGAATATGGTGGATATAAGTATGGTCTCGTCCTTGGAGGAGAACGCATGGAACGTAGGGACTGGGTAGTTAACCGCGAGGTGGAGATCCACCTGGGGAAGCTCATGGGTTACCATGTATGGGAACCACTGTCATGAGGGTATAGCAGACGGAACAGCCCACGGTGGGGGTGTTACTGCGTCTGATAGCACCAGGTCCAGTTAGAACTATCTGTGATAGGTCATATGGTATCCCGGCCTAAGGGGGAAGGCTGCTCTGCCCAGCCAACCCCCAGGGGGTGCATGCTTAGTGATGGATGGAATGTCTGTTCTTAACCAGTGTCTGGGTAAGAAGGAAGGTTGGTGAGGTACCAATTTTCTTAGCCATGTGTTTGGGTGAGAAAAGGTAGATAGCACACTGACCCAACCTCTTGGAGGGTGGGAAGGTGCTTTCGCAGGCATATGCCCCCCCGGATGCCAGTCCTACATGTTGCCACGCAGGACGTGGGCTGACACCGGGTTTACGCCAAGGTTGTTGCGAAGGTGCTTAGGCATAGCCCAACCCGCAGCTCTACAGATGTCTGCTAGAGAGACGCTTCTAACCAGTGCCCAGGAGGCTATACCCCGTGTGGAGTAAGCCGTCGGTGGGCATCCACGACCCAGTGCGCCAGCCTCTGCTTGGAGACAGCCTTCCCCTTCTGCTGTCCTCCAATACAGACAAGGAGCTGGTCAGAGCTACTGAAGCTCTGCGTGCGGTCCAGGACACAACACGGATGGGGTTGGGTCTTCTTCCCCGATGGGGAGCGCCTGCAAGTTCACCACTTGCTCCCGAAAGGGAGAAGTGGGAACCTTTGGGCACGTCTCCGGGCCTGGGTCTTAGGATAAGGTGAGAGTTACCAGGGCCGAATTCAAGGCAATCCGGGGACATAGAGAATGCTTGGAGGTCCCCACCCTCTTGAAGGAAGCGAGCGTCAACGGGGGGGGCTTCTTACTCAGGTGAGGAAGATCGGAGCCTCCGAGGGACTCTTGGACCCACGTTAGGGTCCCAAGAGGGTATGGAGCGGAGGTGAGGTGGATCCTTATCAAGCACCCCAGTGGGTCTTTCTCGTTGAGAAAGACACCAGGACGAGAAGAGGCACCATCTAGAGGCGTGTAACCGCCTAGTAGATGGGGCCCTAGCCTGGGTGATGGTCTCAGCCGTATAGAGGGAGTAGCCATCTCAGGATCTTCTCGTCCCGTCTACAGACCAGACATGGGTGTTCCAGAGGTCTGATCTGGGATGCCAGAACGTGTCCTTCCCCTGAGAGAGCAGGTCCTCTGTCAGGGGAATGGTTCAGGGGGAGTCGCTGTCCAGAGCATAAGCTCTGAAGCCAAGTGTGGTTAAGCCAGTGCGGTGTAACCAATAACACTTGGTGCTCCTCTTCCCTGACCTTGCACAGTGTCTGTGCAAGGAGGCTTCTGGGGGGGGAAGGTGTGCTTCCAACCGTCCCGTGGTCAGCTGTGCGCCAGGGCATCTGTGCCGAGGGGGGCCTCGGTCAGGGAGTACCAAAGCAGACAATGGGTGGTGTCGTGGGAGGCAAAGAGGTCTATCTGTGCCTGTCCGAACAGCACCCAAATGAGCTCGACCAGGGGTGGAGTCGCCACTCTCCGCAAGGCGTATACTGACGAGAGAGCGCGTCGGCTGTCTGGTTCAGTTTGCCTGGGATGTTTGTGGCCCGCAGAGAGCGGATCACCTGCTAACTCCACAAGAGGAGGCGTCGGCAAGTTGTGTTAGCTGCCGTGAGCGTACGCCACCCTAGCGATGTACGCAACGGCTGTTGTGCTGTCCTGGAGGAGAAACACGTGCTGTACCTGCACTAGAGGACGGAGCCTTCTCAGCGCAAGCAGCACAGCCCACAACTCTAGGCAATTGCATGCCAGCGCAGACGGGGGCCCGTCCAGCGCCCCGCTACTGCATGCCCGTTGCACACTGCACCCCACCCCTAAAGCAAGGCGTCCGTCGCCACCACGACGTGCCCCGTAACCTGCCTAAGGGGAACCCCCGCCCGGAGGAAGGTCATGGAAGACCAAGGGGTTAGGGTGCGTCGGCAGCAGAGTGTCATCACCATGCGCCTGCTGCCGGTGTGCCACACTATCCTCGGAACTCGACTCTGTAGCCAGTGTTAAAGCGGTCTCATGTGCATCAATCCGAGGGGTATTATCCCCGCCGTGTCCCAGGAGCCTCTGAAATTGTTTCAGGGGGACCGCCGACTGCCTGAAGTGTTCCAGGCAGTTCAACACTGACTGGGCGCGTGCTGCGGACAGCTGCGCCGTCATGGTGACAGAGTTTAGTTCCATACCGAGGAAGAGGAGGCTCTGCACTGGGGAGAGTTTGCCTTTTTCTTGGTTGACCTGAAATCCCAATCGATCTAGATGCCGGAGCACCAGGTCCCTCTGTGTACACAACAGATCTCACGAGTGTGCCATGATAAGCCAGTCGTCGAGATAGTTTAGTACCGCACACCTTTTTCCCGAAGGGGAGAAAGGGCGGCTTCCACTATCTTCGTGAAGATGTGTGGAGACAGGGACAGACCGAAAGGGAGGACTCTGTACTGATATGCCCACCCCTCGAACGCGAACCGTGGGAACGGCCGGTGTCAAGGGGATCGAGACATGAAAGTAAGCGTCCTTCAGGTCGATTGCCACGAACCAATCCTGACACTGTAAATGTAAAGAAACAAAGTAAACACTGAACTGAACAATCATTAAAACATACAAGGCATTGGATCTAAAATATAAAACATACAAGAAACTTTAGTTCCTAAATTTGGTAGAACCAGTGTTCTGTCCTTAAGCAGAGAATTTAAAAAGTACATAACATGAGATCATGAAAATGACATTTCATGCAGTGTGTAATGTTGGCGTGTTTGAAAGTAAGCAGTCTGGCAAGTTGTAAATCTGAAGGTGAAACAATAAAAAGGTTATTGGCTTGGATAAAAGGGAGTTGATTCTGAATCACTCAAACGAGTCGTCACTAGTCCGATTAGCCAACCACCGTAGATGTATGTCACTTTATATAATCTCCATCTACCTTTTGCTAGGACTGCCCGCGAAAACTTCACTCTTCTCCCCCAAACACTGTAGAACATCTGACCAATCACATCAGACTAGGCCATCTGACCAATCACATAAAACTAGATAATCTGACCAATCACATCAGACTCGACCATCTGACCAATCACATCAGACTCGACCATCTGACCAATCACATAAGACTAGATAATCTGACCAATCACATAAAACTAGATCATCTGACCAATCACATCAGACTAGGCCATCTGACCAATCACATAAAACTAGATAATCTGACCAATCACATCAGACTCGACCATCTGACCAATCACATAAGACTAGATAATCTGACCAATCACATAAAACTAGATCATCTGACCAATCACATCAGACTAGGCCATCTGACCAATCACATAAAACTAGATAATCTGACCAATCACATCAGACTCGACCATCTGACCAATCACATAAAACTAGATAATCTGACCAATCACATAAAACTAGATCATCTGACCAATCACATCAGACTCGACCATCTGACCAATCACATCAGAGTAGGCTAGCGGATAGGAGGGGATTAGGCAGATGAATTGTGGAACAAATTCTTGACAAAGTCGAGAAGTAAGGTAACTACCTATTTACTACCTATTATTACGAAATAATCATGTTTTTACACCTTCTCTATACATAAACTTGATGTTGGACAATCCATAAACCAAAGTAGGACCTCAAAGATCCCTAGTTATGTACTCTTTAAACTCTGTAAACTATAAAGTATAATAACTTCTCATAGAAGGAATGATGGTTCTTACCTACTGCTGGGATCAGGAATTGTGTGGAACCGGTGTTCGGTCCTAAAGTCGATAAAAGTCAAAGTGTCACTGATGGAACTATACAGCTGAAATATTAATTTGTATATACAGGAAGTGGAACTATTTGCCTGGTAAGCGAGAATAAACACCCGTTCCTACACAAACAAATCAACACACGCCACATATCACTTTCTTTAGATAAAAACTTTTTTTCACGTTGTTTTCTCCTACAGTTTTCTATGCACCTCACACATAAACATCAAAAGAATTTTGTATGTACACACAGTAAGAACTTTATTTGTGGATACATTTTACAGTTTATTACATTGCAAATTCATAAACATCTCTAAATTTGACTGAAGCAAATACAGTATCTCACGGTACACAGCACACCTTCTAGAAAAAATGTTCTTAAATGAACAAAATCTGTTTGTGACTCACCTAAAAGTGCAAAGAGAAAAGCAAACGTCCACATCTTACACAGCTGCTGTTCTATAATATACAAAACACACGCACACATCTTTAGCACTTGTCACTTTTCTGATTATTTATCTTACACTGGTTCTTTTTCTAACCTTGCATTAAACTAAAAGATAATTCATATTTAAAGCGGTGATTAAATGCTATTTCGTGCATTCTGACTTCTTTACAATGTGAAAAGTGCTGTCTTCTCATGCTTAACATGGTCAACTTGTCATAAAACGAGTCTTGATACACTCCCCCAAGGATCGTAGAGGCTCCGGAAAGTTTTTTTCGAACATTAAAAACCATTACGTAACAACTTTTCTTAGTCCCTTATTGGGCAATTCTCTAACGATTCTCTAACAAATTAATCTAACGATTATTAGACCAATGAATCGACTAATCGTCTATTATTTCAATGACTAATCGGTACGTTTTTAATGATTATTCAGCTTCTGCAACTAGTTAAAACATTGAGTTATAGATAATTTATGTAATGAATAAAATCAATTCAGCAATTTTGTTTTAATGAACTTGAACCAAGTGGTTACTCTCTTTAAGTTTGCTGATTCTGTCCTACTTGAATCACACAAATACTCTCTACAAACTTTTAAATACACGTACAAATAAATAAATCAGGTACATTACAGACCAATTAAATTTTTTAAATGTAAATAAATCTCTTGACAGAAGCATTAAGCAGCAATTCTATGACAACAGTTCAGTTTAACTCTTTCCCCGCCAGCCTTTTTAAAAAAAAGTTGCCAGCCTACACCAGCGTTTTATAACATTTTCATCAAACTTTAATGGCTCACAGTAGATTTTCTGTAAAGGATATATGGACAAACAATATGTCCAATGAAAGAAAAGAGTCTCTGCTTTTAAACAAAGGAAACCGTATTCTTCAATCTTGATTTGATCTTTTTTTATCTCTCCTTAGATGTGGGTAGGTTTCCTCAAAAATGCATCACTTTGATTAAAAGATAATTTTGAGATAATTAACGTTTTTTTGTGAAAGATTTCCGCCCAGATTACACTCAGAACAATCATTAAAAACCGATAAGAAATTTACGTTCTAGGTTCTGAGATTCTGTACTTTTTCCCAAAGGTGTATAACAGTGCCACCTGCAGTATAACAGTATAAACACTGATTGCCGTAATAACTCGTCTTTGGCGGGGAACCGTTTTTTTTTTTTAAATGACAAGATGAATCATCAATGTCGGTGAAAGAGTTAGAGAAAGAGCAATTAGAGCAAGTAACGGAAGAAAATATTTAAAAAATAAAGGCAAGATATAAGACTCATATCACTTAACGTCCCTCTCTTATTACCATTTTCCTTTCATGTAATACCTATAGTGGTATAATAATCAAAACAGACTTGACACCTAAGCTCGATCAAAGCTTTATACTTTGCAAAACAAATAATAACATTACTGTAATTATATGATTATTGTTGTTATTATCATTACTATTATTATAACATTCTCTCATAAAAAGATTTACCGCTAAATTAGTTAGCTAGCTCTAGATGGAGAACAGTCACCTCTCTCCTGCTCCGGGATGTTTCCTTTTTAAATGCTCCAGCATGCAGGTTGTGCTGCCGTGAAAGGCAAGTACCGCCTTGCATGCATTGCACACAACCACATTTTTTGTTTTCCATTTGGTAAAGCTTTCCCACACTTTACTTGTTCGCATTTGTTTGTACTGCGACATAATTCTCGCTGCGTGTCCTTCTACTGCGATAGCATTCGGGAATGCTGCATTACACTCTAGCGCTACAGTGCCGTAGCGGTCAAATTGTGATATTGCAGGCCTTTAAATTAAGTCACGTAATCAAACGACTACTCGACAACAAGAATATTTGTAGACAATTTTTTATTGTCGACTAATCGTTTCAGCCCTAATTGGCTGTGATCGGCTGCGCTGTGGGCCTGCAGCTGCAGCTCGTTACTCTTGCTATAGTGAGAAAAATTGAACCGTGCTTGTTTGTTTCTCAGCATTTCAGTGATGGATGTTATATAAACGCTTGGATATATTGCTTGATTTGGAGATGGTTTGAAACTTATACATTTATATTTCTGCATTTGGCAGACGCTTTTATCCAATGTGACTTACATTGCATCGTCCTATACATCTATACATAGGTATGTGCAATCCCCTGGGATCGAACCCACAATCTTGCATTGTTAACGCAATGCTCTTACCACTGAGCTACAGGAAAGCTAGAATTGAGTGGCCAAAGCTCAAATTCGACCACTTTGGAGAGGTGTTCTCTTCACGAGATCCTGAGGCCCATCGTTGTGCCATTCATCCACGACCATCACCTCATGTTGCAGCATGATATTGCACGGCCCTATGTTGTAAAGATCTGTACACAATTCCTGGAAGCTGAAAACATCCCATTTCTTGCTTGGCCAGCGTACTCACCGGACCTGTCACCCATTGAGCATGTTTGGGATGCTCTGGATCGGCGTATATAGTAATAAAGTGACAGTTTCTTGCCCAGCATCACTAGCGTTTACGCCAGCGTGTTCTAGTTCCTGCTAATATCCAGCAACGTCGCACAGCCATTGAAGAGGAGTGGACCAACATTCCACAGGCTACAATCAACAACCAGATCAACTCTATGTGAAGGAGATGTGTTGCACAGCGTGAGGCAAATGGTGGTCACACCAGATACTGACTGGTTTTTGGACCCCCAATACAGTAAAACTGCACACTTTAGAGAGGCCTTTTATTGTGGCCAACCTAAAGCACATCTGTGCAATAATCATGCTGTCTTATCAGCATCTTGATATGCCACACCTGTGTGTGAGGTGGATGGATTATCTGGGCAAAGGAGAAGTGCTCAGTAACAGAGATTTGTGAACAATATTTGAGAGAAATATTTGAGCCTTTAGCTCTGTATACTGTGGTGGGCTTTGTGAGACCAGTTTTATTGCACTTACGCTTTTGGTTGTCCTTATATTGTTCCAATTGCTTCCGTTGTTTGCCTCATTTGTGAGTCGCTTTGGATAAAAGCGTCTGCTAAATGACTTAATGTCCTGTAGATTCATCCTCTACAATATTAGGAAAATTAGACCCTTCCTATCAGAGCATGCTACGCAAGTCCTAGTACATACTCTGGTCCTGTCCAGACTGGACTACTGCAATGCGCTACTGGGTGGACTTCCAGCTTGCACAACCAAACCTCTACAGATGATCCAGAATGCTGCGGCAAGAGTTATCTTTAATGAACCGAAGGGAGCACACGTCACTCCTCTATTCATTAAGCTACATTGGCTCTCTATTGTCGCTCGCATCAAATTCAAGACTCTGCTCCTGGCCTACAAGACCGCCACTGGTTCGGCACCACCTTATCTTCACTCGCTACTGCAGACATATGTACCCGCCAGATCAGTACGCTCTGCAAACGAACGACGTCTTGTGGTACCATCCCAAAAAGTTAAAAAATCTCTCTCGCGCACCTTCTCCGGATCTGTTCCACCTTTGTGTAATGATCTACCTGCTGCTACAAGATCTGCAGATTCTGTACCATCTTTAAGAAACGTCTGAAAACACATCTCTTCCGTCAACATCTGACTGATCTGTTCTGACTCTATCTTCTCTACTCTTTAAAAAAAAAAAAAATGAATGAATGAATGGTTCTGTATACTGTGTTAGGTTATATGAGACCAGTCCTCTTTTTTTTTTGATTGCACTTATGCTTTTGTTGTACTTATGCTGTCCCAATTGCTTCTATTGCCTACCCCACATGTAAGTCGCTTTGGGTAAAAGCGTCTGCTAAATGACTAAATGTAAATTTAAATGTAAATATATGAAGAAACGAGTTCAGGGTGAATCACAAAGCACTCGCCCCGGGAAAAGCAAGCCGTTTTGCATACTATCCGTCCACTCAAATTATCTGCGAGGCGAACTCGTGAAACCAAATGATAAATCCTGTAGGGGTCAAGTTTATTTCTATAAGACTTTTAATGATCTGTTGTGAAACAACCAGACAATACAAATAAACCGAATAGTAATTCATGTAAAATAGGAAATGAAGGTAGAGATGAAAATGATGGAAACACGTTGGACAGACAAATGTTTAATACAAAACAGCTGTAAAAATCATGTGATTTACAAAATGAATGACATCACCAGTGTTGAGATTGTTGTGTTACTCTATGAATGTGTGTAGTCAATGGTCATCCAGTGTTATGTTGATGGTATATGATGAACATTCACTTTTCTCTATCACTTAACAAATAAGCAGCTCATTTTGAGAAATCACACTAGGTATTTTCACTGCATTAAAACTGAAAGGTTTACTTGAAACTAAGAGAGAAATAAATAATAACCACAACATACCTTGACTTTGTTAGATGTGAAGGTTTGCTGTTGCGTTTCCTCTGGCTTCTTTCTCAACTGTTGTGTGTTCTCATGAACAGATGTAAATGTCTTTCTCTTCCACACGTCCATATCAAGTTCATGCAAAGTAAAACAAAAGATGCTCATTTGTAAAACAAAAACTACAATGAAGGAAACTATTTGAATTCTTAGGATAAGCGTGTCACGACTTTCAATCTAATGTATTTTAATATTCGGTTTCTTTCATATGAATTATCACAAGTCAACGCAATAGGATGGGAATTTATAACTATTTTATGAGGTGGTTCATTCGTGTGAATTCTTACGCTCTCATTAGTATGTTTTGTTATGATTTGACTTTGCCCATGTGACGTCAGGGTTTAGCGGTGGGGCTAGGAGGGGCCTTTATCAATGCTTTGCCACCTCGTATAACTCGCGTTTTTAGCAAAATTAGCCTTTGCTGCTGTGATTTTTGGGCTAAAGTGTTGGCTAGCCACATCCTAAAATATGTAAGACTTCCTTTGAAATCAGGATATAAATATATAAATGTACACTCAAAAAGAAGTAATGTTACAGAATGTTTTAACAGATTTTATAGATTTTCAATGTACAATGTAAAAAACTGTGTTTTCATGTATTTTTAAATACAGTACAAAAACATAAATTACTGAAAAGGACCACAAATGTACAAGAAACAACTGGGAAACCATGTAATTTTACAGGGAAAACTCCTAGAGGACTCCTAGAGGTGAAGCTCGACTGTGCGCCTCATAGGCCAGAGCAGTAGCATCCCTCACCCAATGTGATATTGTTTGCTTGGTTGCAGCCGCCCCTTTGTTGCGGCCCCCATAGCATATAAAGTTGCTCTGATTTACGCCACTGGCCACTGCGGTGGACGTAAGTCTTGAAGAGCACGTACTGGACACAGTAGGTGTAATCCTTCCTGCTCCGACGTCGTGAACGGCTGGAGGGCAAGAGGCGTCAAGAATAACCGGATACACGGTGGAGAACGGAACTTTAGGCAAATAACTCGGGTGAGGATGCAGAATAGCTTTGACCATCCCAGGGGCAAAATTTAAACAGGACGGCGAGGTCGAGAGCGCCTGCAAATCTCTGATTATCTTAAGAGAGGTGATTGCCAGTAGAAAAATCATTTTAAAGGTCAGAAGCCTGACAGGCGCTGACTCCATAGGTTCGAAGGGGGCGCTAACTAGACCTTCGAGTACTGTCGCCAAGTCCCATGGAGGGACTGTCCTTCTAGGAGGCATCAGCCACCTCACTCCACAAATAAAGCGGGCGACTAAAGGGTGTTTCCCACAGAAACCCCCTCAATCAGGGCATGGCAGGCTGAAATGGCGGCCACACAAACCTTGAGTCCCGGGGCTTGTCCCTGAGGACAGTTTATCTTGCAGAAACTCCAACACTGAAACGATCTGGCAGTAATTGGGTCTGCATGGTGTGCCATGCACCATCTGTCAACATCGCTCCATGTAAGGGCGTAGCACCTTCTAGTGGAGGGAGGCCTAGCACTTAGAATAGTCTCTACTACATCAGGCGGAAGCTCGACATCTCTCAGCTGGTGCCCTTCAGGGGCCAGCATGGATGTTCCAGAGCTCAGGATGGGGATGAAACACTGTCCCCTTTGCCTGAGACAATAGATCTCTCCTGACTGGGATTGCCCATGGCAAGTCGTCGAGGAGGGATGCTCTGAGAACCAGATTCTGGTTGGCCAACGGGGAGCCAACAATAAGAGGCGTGAGCCCTGTTGACAGACCTTTGCCAGGACTCCAGGGAGCAAAGCAATCGGAGGAAATGTGTAAAGACGCAGTCTGGGCCATGTATGGGCCATCGCGTCCAGACCCAGGGGAGCTGGATGAGTTAGAGAGAAGTAGAGGGAACATTGTGCCGTCTCCTGCGTAGCAAAGAGGTCCCCCTCTGCTTCGTAAAATCTTTCCCAGATTTGTTTGACCACTTTGGGGTGGAGTTTCCATTCCCCGTTTGTAACAGCTTGTCTGGACAGCAAGTCTGCTCCCTCATTCCTATGCCCCGGGATGTGAATCGCTCTGAGGGACAAGAATTTGCCCTCTTCCCAGGGCAGGATTTGCTGAGCCAGTTTGTTCAGGTGTCGTGACTGCAGCCTGCCCTGTTCATTTATGTACGAGACTACTGAAGGGTTGTCCCCCCGCACTAGGACATGGTAGCCTCGTAACTACCGGAGGAAGTATTTCAGGGCCAGAAATACAGCCATCATTTCGAGGCAACACTCACCAGACTCTCCCTGAGGACCTCACGCCTCAGGTAGACTGGACCCACCCGAGACTGTGTGCCTTTTCGGGACCGGGGAACTGGTCCGGAGTGGGTGTTAGACTGAAAACGCTGCTTCGTCAAACACCCCGCCAATGCTGAGACCATCCAGTAGGTCAGCCTGGTACTCCTGCAAAACCGCCATGGTGTGCAGGGCAGCACCTGCCTGACCCGCTGCCTGAAAAGCCTTTCCCACCAGTGCAGATTTGACTCTGGAAGGCTTGGTGGGAAGGGAAGGCTTTTTCTGGGACGACGTTGTCCCAGGGGAGAGATAGCTAGCCAGCGTCTCTTCCACCCTGGGCATCGTCGTGTACCGACATGTACCGCCGTGTACCCCGTGTCCACGCGCCAACGATGGTCGAATAAATCGATGTCGATGACACGAAAACACGGTAGGAGTGAGGTTTCTGCCGACAGATATCTGTCGTTGAGCTTTGAACCCTTGGGAGCCTCTTGTTCCTGCGGCCAGTCAAGTTTGAGCCTGTTGACTGCCCTTGGTTACCGCCCCGTCCTCAACCGCTTTAATATCGCAAAACCAAAGCCCCGAGGCGGAGCTATCTAACCCGGCAGAAACAAGGTAAATCTCGTCCTCCGCTGGCTCAAAAGAAGTGCCGGGGCACGCTTCAGAAGCGGACGCGAGGACGTCGTGGTTCTGAATGCACGGGAGAGGCGGATGGATCCGTCTACAGTGCCTCAACAAAAACAAACCGTGAACCACAGGGTGAGGAAAAGGTGGCTCGGTCTCGTTTAAAAAAGGCGAGCCGAGCACGCAGAACTCTGAAGTCAAAGACATCACAGAGTTCACACTCTCCCTCAAGTCACTGGGCGGCATGGTCAGCCCCCAAGCATTCAAAGCAAAACTCATGCTTATCGAAATCGGTGAGGATCCTCTCACAGGGAGAGACACATCTCCGATCTGCGTCAGCCATGGTCCTTTATTTTTATGTATATGCTTTATTCCAACACTAGGCTTAGTAACTAAAAAAGTGCTTGGTCACTAGTGTAAGAATCTACTTATTTTGCTTTGGCAAAACTTTGAAAACAACAAAAGAGGGAGACTTCTCCCTCACAGACGCACACACAAAGCGGTCCTTGAAGACAAAAGAACCTGATGACGCATCCTGATACGCGTGAATTTTATATTCACACGTATTTATAACCGGCAGGTGCGGGTGTATTTAGCCACGTCACCTGCCGAGGTTATTTAAAGCCAAAATATTTTTTTGCCGTGTTTGACACACGTGCTTCACAACCGGTCGAACAAAGACTGTTCTCCCATAGCGTTTGAAACGCAGCATCGAGTGTAGATTTTTCAGGGAACAGTTATTTTATAGTTGATTTTTGAAATGTGGTCCAAAACTGAAAAATTACTTACTTATTATTCTATTATTACTTATTATTATTACTTATATATCCTGTAATTTTACAGGGAAGAAACTGTTATTTTGAAGATGTTATTGTATAATTCAGTCGCCTCAAGTTTTTACAGTGGCGGTCTGTAAATTAAAAGTCTTGCTAGTGACACGAAAAAGTTTGCCTGACACAATTAAAAGGGAGAATTCATCTTTTACGCTTGATTTAGACACTCAGATATACGCAATGAAGCGCACGTATCAAAGCGGTGCTCAAAACAATATTATGAGAAGAAGAATCTTGCAACTTTTACTTTCTTACACTGTAGCTAAAATCATTCCGTAATTATTCTGAATAAAACAAAGGACACTTTTTCATCCCAAAACCGAGAAGGTTGATTCTTATATCAAACAGTAGAGAATGCTGTTATGTGGTTCAATGTCAAATAAATCCAGTTTAAATGTGTATGTATATATGTCTCATTAATTCCATGTGCTCAATACTGCTGTGCAATTAATAAAAAATGTTTGGCAATGTGTGGGGGGCCTCAGGTCTTGACTTTGCTTGAGGCCCCCAAAATGGTAAACACGCCCCTGGTCATATTTTCCTTTTTCTATGGCATGTCTATTTCAATTTTATATCATTCATGATAAAAATGTCTGACAGTGCCAAAATCCGATCTCAAATGCAATTATATTTAAGTAAGAAATCATTCAGTCGATTATTTTGCCTATCCCACCACAACACATTATTTTATTCCAAGATATTAGTCTGGGTTTTGTCCTTAAATATATGTTAAGGACAAGCCTCTGATGCATATTGCAAAATGTCATTTTAGAGCTAACAGAGGCTGAGACAGAACCGAATGAGAGAGAATTCTGATAAGGAGTTAATAAATCAGATCAATAAAGAAAGAAATGGTTCTCATAAGAATCTTTGACGGAATGGTTTCGCTGACATCGTCGTGAAGAACCTTTATTTATTTATTTATTTATTTATTTAAGAGTGTATATTGTTTAATCCACTGATTCTCAAACGTTTTAGTTGTAAAGAGCCCCTTGTGTAGAATGCATTGCTTTGTGCCCCGACTAAAAATGTATAATCTTTAACTTATTAAAGCAAAAACACATTCAGTTTACAGTGCTGGAAAATCAAATATTTTGGTTGGTGACCTTTTATTTATGATGTTTGATTGCACACTATGCCACAAAATCTGTGCCCCCCGGATCAATCTTGGGAGACCCCAGTTTGAAACTACTGGTTTAATCTATTTATCATTGCTTCTGCCACCTCCATTATAAATCTGTCAGTCTGACAAAAGAGAGACACATTTCAACTCAACAGCCGTCAAGATGTGTTAAATCAAGTAAATGTGTGACTCTGACCTGTCAGCACTGATTCAGGATCAGCAGTTTATGTGCTAAACACATTCTATTGGTTTTACTTCCTGATGATGTAACACATTTCTGTGTCAAATGGGAACAGGTTTGATAAGGACTGATATGCGACGGAACGGGTTTGTTTGTGGTGACCTGGTGTTGGTTTGCTGAAAATATTCTTGAAATGACGGTGTCCCTCACGAGCTCACGCTGAAGACTTTATTACAGACAGAGATGGCAGGTGAGTGTGACTGGATGGTAAAGTTCTGCTCTTCATTAACATGTTCTGATCAGTTTGTCTACACGCTACTGTCAACTGTCGAAAGGATTTTTCGGGGAAATGTGAGTTTGACGTCATTTAACTTTTACTGTGTTAAGAAACACAGCTGTTAATACAAACAAACTACTTAGTTTGATTCGTTGCTTTTCTCTCTCACTCGATTTGAATAGTCAAATGAAGTCGGGGCCGAAATGAAAGTGAAAGTGTTTATGCAATAAAACAAGTAGTTCAACAGGTTTCAAATGTATATTTCACTCAAAGGTTTATTTGCATTCATGTCATTTCAAACCTGTGTGATGTTTTCTTCTAAAAAACACAACAATGTGTTCAAAGAATGTGAAAAAAGTCTATCAGTATAATTGGTTTCACAGACAGGGTTTAGCTTAAATCCGGACTCAACCTAATTGAAATTAGGATATTAAAACTACTTTTATAATAAATGCCCTAGTAAAAAACATTACTGGTGTGCATCTTGAGACAAAACAATGGCGCTGACATACCTAAAGTTGTTTTAAGGGGAGTTATTTTCAGTTGAGACTGGTCAAACATTCATTTTAGTCTGGGATTAGCCTTAAGCCTTAAGCACAAAATATATGAACTAGGGCTGTCAAAAGATTAATCGTGATAAATAGCATCCAGAATAAAGGTTAATGTTAACATAATATATATCTGTGTTCTGTGCATATTCATTTTGTATTAGTAAACACAAAACACACACATATTTAAATGTATTCATTTATATTTACTAATAATTGAAATTCTAAATAAATGTTTCCAAATTTTTATATTTTTATTTAATGTATGCATTTATGTATATGTGTTCATAAAGACAACATTAATATGCACATTACAACGACATATATAACGTAAAAACATGTCATGAATCTCACACAGAGACATGGCGTGGGAACCCAAGTGCAGGCAGACACAGACGGTATTGATGGTAACACAATATATTTATTTACAATGAACAATAAACAAGACTTAAACAAACAGCAAAACAAAAACCCACGAGGGGGAAAACAGGACAGTGTACTTTTAACAGAAAACACTTACTAAACTACAAAACAAACACTGGTAACAACACTAGACTAAACTCACATAGACACGGGAAACAGGAACAAGGTAAGACGAATGGTGACAGGAACAAGAACAGCATACATCAAACAAGGTATCACCAATATGGGATCACAAACAATGCACGAGCAACGAGACAAAGAAACGTGAGGACTCTTTATAGGGGAAACAACAGAGGATCGAAACGAGCAACAGGTGCTGGGGATTAGCACTAAGGAGAGGCTGACAAGGAACGAGATGCAGGGAACAATGACGAGAGACGAGAAAGAACTATTCAATCTCACACAAAACCATAGGTTATGCCATGATTCCACTTGAGACAGGAATAAAACATGACATGGTAGTGGAACCATGACAAAAACACACTTTTATTCTGGATGCGATTAATCACGATTAATCGTTTGACAGCCCTAATATAAACCACATTTGTGTCACTTTAATGATGCTTTTGCAAAAATTAAACCTTGCGGTCTTCGTTCTGTGTAGTGCATGAAACAAAGTTTGATACAACTTGATGGTGAGAAAATAATAATAGAAATGTCATATTTGTGCAAATATTAAACATGTTTCCTTGTGCTCATGTTTATATGAAGACAACAAGAACTCCAAGGAACTGGAACGTCTTTTGAAAACATATGTTGACGAATTACTGGAGCTTTGTCATTTCTGTGACGTAACACCAGAGAGGTATCAGTCTTTTCTGTAATGTTTCATGACTCAGTGACTAGTGGATTACATTTCCACTGAAAAAAGTAAAAACTTAAAAACTTCAGGTAAATAGCTTGATTATTTTTTTGGGGTTAAATCAAATTAGCTTCATGAGTCAATTAAATGTAAATTATATTGAACTGCCTTAAAAAACGAGTTTAAAATACAACTAGGTTTTTAAATCAGTTCAATATCATTTAAGTAAAAAAAATTCATAAAGCTAATTTTGATGAGTTTTATAGTTTTTTATAGTTTTACAGTTTACTCTCCATTATTATTTAATTTTATTACAGCTACTTGTTAAGTTTTTTGCATTAAATAATTTATACCTATTTAACAAATCTGTATTAAACATGATTGAATTTGAATCTGCATTCAAAATGCATTACTTCAGAGTTTATCTTGTTGAAATGTATATAAAAATAATCAATTGTGATTCTTGTTACAGGTGATGTTTTATTTCTTGTTGACTTAAAATGAATACTGTTTAAGTGTTAAATCTTTTTTATTTCCAGTGTCTTCACTAATAGAAGGCAGACGATTAAAAAAACAGCAAAATCGATGATGAATTCCTCTGATTTCTCAACAATATGCAGCATCATCCAATCAGGAATAAAATTAATCCAAAATACAAAGCAAGCATTGAAAAAGGATTTTTGTCCTGTTCAGCCGTGTGCCTCGAGTGGTAAGACTTCTGCTTTACCAGTGAAAAACCATTAGTTCCAGTTTCACAGACACATCTTAAAGGAGCAGTTCACTTTAAAATAAGCCCCATTGTTCTTATAGAACCGCCCCATAACCGCCCCATAATGTTTTTATAATATTTCAGCATATGTTTGTTCTTGGGTTTCAGCGTCTGTACCGCGCATGATCGATGTCATCAGACCGAAAGGTATTGAGCCGTTCATGTGTACTAACAAGTCATCTTACGAATATTTCACTCAAAAAAAGGAACGAGTAATTGTTAAAGTAGTTATTGTCCTTTGTCTGTCGTGTTGTTCTAAACCTGTATTTACCTGTGTATTCATTTACTTTTAAATTATTTTGCAGTAGTTGTCTTAAAATCTATTAACCACCATCTAAAAAACATGAAATAGAGACTAACAGAAATATTCCGCAGACCTTTCAGAACTTGTCAAGCATCGCAAGGAAATGACAGGAATATGTTCAGAAGAAGTGAGAGAATCTCTTGACATTCTTAAAGAGTTGGAAAAAATCATTCCTGATGATGTTCAATCACGAGGTAATGAAAATGTGCCTTCTAAATGTTATCATGAATTTAGTTTTTGATTACCAAATGAATATTAGGGCTGTCAAAAGATGAATCGCCATTAATCGCATCAAGAATAAAAGTTTGTGTTAACATAATATATATCTGTGTACTGTGCATAATCATTTTGTATTTATTAACACATACACATCCACGCATATATTTCAGTAAAATCTAAAAATAATTTAACATTTATATATAATTTCAATTGTTGGTGAATACATGTTAATATTTCATAAATATGTATACATGTGTATGTGTTTGTATTTATAAAAACATAATTAATATGCACACTAGATAGAAATATATTATGTAAACACAAACTTTTATTCTGGATGCAATTAATCGTGATTAATCTGTTAACAGCCCTAATTAATAACTAGAGCTTAATTCTCTGCGTTTTTTAGGTGTTAAGTTAAAAACTGAAAAAAAGAAGAATGAATGAATAATATATTTCGGGCGACTCGTGTTCATTGATGACTTTTGTTCTGCTTTGACTTTGTTCTTGTTTCAGCTTCAGATATCGATTGTGTTGAACTCAAATTCAGTTGTGAGACCTGTTCAGAGTTTGAAGTGAGTGATGAGCATTACCGCCTGATTTCAGGACATATACATACAAAACTATAGAATTAAATAGTTTGGTTAAATTCTCTTTGTTTAAAAAGTAAAAATATCATTTTTAAAACATACAGAATGTAAACAACATTTACTTGTCCTCTTTGTCTGCACACTGTGTTCTTTTCTCTGCTTTATGGTCGGTGTTGGGCGTCACTAGTCTCTAGTCTTAATGAGTTACTGTAATTTAATTACTTTTCCCTTGAATAATTAATGTAAGGGATTACTCATATGTTTTCTGTAATTTAATTACAGTTTCTACTGATGTCATTAAACTAAATACTGTGTGTAATATATGTGTGTGCAATAGTGGAATTGACATCGAAGTTCAAATTCTAACTTTAAAACATGTGGTTTAATGTGTAATTCTTACATTTGTAATTAATAATATTACTTACTATAGTTTATATGATTTATTTGAATGAATTAAAAGATTGTTTCATGTCTATCCTTGAATCACTACTATGTAGGATATAGAAAGCAATTAGTAATAAGTGATTAAATACTTTTTGGAAAGAGTAATTTGTATAATTATCTAATTACTCTATTGAATATGTAATTAGTAGCTAGTATTTAATTACTTTTTCAGAGTGACTTGCCCAACACTGTTTATAGATTTCGCCTATTAGTCCTCCTTGCTCTTTCCATCTCAACACATTCTGTATTCCATCTCTGTAACAACGACACACAACAAAATCACACTTCTAGTCACTCCAGATGTCATATTTTCAGATTGCTTTCTTTGCTTTTAAACGTGGCAGTTTAATTCAATTTCAATTCAATTCAAGTTTATTTATATAGCGCTTTTCACAATGTGTATTGTTTCAAAGCAGCTTTACAGGGGCAAACAGGAAAAACAGAAAAACACAGCACAGTGCATGGTATTCATACAACGAGTAAGACCATACTAATAAATAATAGCTAATTTCTAAATAAATAAATAAATGAATGAATGCAGTCTCCCGGTGAGCAGGCCAACACTGCCCTGCTGTGGCGAGGAACCCAAACTTCAATGATTAATTAATGGAGAAAAAAACCTCGGGAGAAACCAGGCTCAGCCGGGAGGGCCAGATCCCCTCTGACGTGTCATAGCTGCACTCAAACTGGTGACATGTGATTTAAGTTAAGCATTTAATACCAAATGTTGTAACTTCAGCATTAATAAGCCAAATAGTACGTCTTTGCTCTTGGTTGGGGATGTAGTGGTCTGAGCTGGGATGGTCCGATGGTCATATTTCTCTTGGCTGGTGGTGGAATTGCCTTAGATGGAGCTGGGATGGTCAGTCAGTCTGCAGCTGTAGCTGGCGTGATCTCAAATTGGGGATGGGCATCTGTCGGTCGTCTGGACATGGTGGAACTTCTTCCTACCTCGGGATGGGCATCCCGAGGCAGAGGCGGAAAGAGAATAAAGAGGATAATTAGCGTAGCTGCTGTTCATTAACTATGCATTAAGTGAAAGCTTGGCTGAAAAGATGTGTCTTTAATCTAGATTTAAATTGGGAGAGTGTGTCTGACCCTCGAATACTATCAGGAAGGCTATTCCAGAGTTTAGGTGCTACGTATGAGAAAGCTCGTCCCCCTTTGGTGGATTTTGTTATTCTAGGTGTTGTCAAAAGTCCTACGTTTTGAGATCTTAGGGAGCGTGATGGGTTGTAACGTGATAAAAGCTCGGTTAAGTAAGTAGGTGCTAAACCGTTCAGGGCTTTGTAAGTAATTAAAAGAATTTTAAAATCAATACGATACTTAATGGGTAGCCAGTGAAGCGATGTTAAAACTGGGGTTATGTGATCGTATTTTCTTGACCTAGTAAGAACTCTGGCAGCAGCATTCTGAACTAACTGTAGTTTGTTTATCGATGATACAGGACAACCACTAAGTAGGGCATTACAATAGTCAAGCCGTGAGGTCACAAATGCATGAATAAGCTTTTCTGCGTCTGCAACACATAAACTATTTCGTAATTTGGCAACATTTCTAAGGTGGAAGAAGGCTATTTTTGTGATATTTGAGATGTGATTTTTAAATGACAGGTTGCCGTCTAATATAACGCCTAGATCTTTAACAATATTTGTTGGAGTAACAGTGCAGCCTTCAATTTGCAGGCTGTAATCGGAGATATTCTGTTTACTTGATTTTGGTGCTATAAGTAATATTTCTGTTTTGCTAGAGTTTAAAAGGAGGAAATTACTAGTCATCCAGTGTTTTATGTCCTCGATGCACTCAGCCAGTTTGGATAGCTTAAATGAATCATTTGGTCTTGATGAGATATATAGCTGAGTATCATCTGCATAACAGTGGAAGCTAATTCCATGTTTTCTAATAATGTTTCCGAGGGGCAGCATGTATATGGAGAAAAGCAGGGGTCCTAAAACCGATCCCTGAGGTAATCCATAATTTACTTGCGTAAGATTTGACGATTTCCCATTTAAATGGACGTATTGATATCTGTCTGTTAAGTAAGATCTGAACCATTGCAGTGCCTGTCCCTGAATACCGATATAATTGTGTAAACGATCTAGTAGTATTTTATGGTCTACAGTATCGAAAGCAGCACTAAGGTCAAGCAGGACTAAGAGTGAGATTTTACCTTTATCTGAAGCAATAAGGAGGTCATTTGTAATTCTAACGAGCGCAGTTTCAGTGCTGTGATGCGGTCTAAAGCCAGACTGAAACTTTTCGTGCATGTCATTATTTTGTAGGAAGGTACACAGTTGAGTTGACACTACTTTTTCTAGTATTTTAGACAAGTACGGGAGATTTGAAATCGGTCTATAGCTTCCAAGTTCATTGGGGTCCAAGTTTGGTTTTTTGATAAGAGGCTTAATTACAGCCAGCTTAAAGGGCCCTGGGACATGTCCTAGATTAATTGACGAGTTGATGATGTTACAAATGGGCTCAATTACAGCAGGTAGTAACTCTTTTAATAAAGTAGTCGGAATGGGGTCTAATAAGCATGTCGTCGGTTTGGATGTTGCAATAACTTTAATTAATTCTTCCTGATTTATAGGAGAAAAACACTCTAGCTTTTCTTTTTGGGTGACGGTTGAAACTAATTCTTCCGACACACTTGGAGGTTTGGTTTTAGCTATGTTGTCTCGTATTATTTCGATTTTATCGGTAAAAAACTTCATGAATTCATTGCTACCAAGGTGCGGCGGAATACCCAGGTCAGGTGGAGTCTGTTTGTTTGTTAGTTTAGCAATTGTACTAAATAAAAACCTTGGATTGTTTTTGTTATTTTCTATGAGGTTACGGAAATGCTCGGCTTTTGCTGCTTTTAGTGCCTTTTTGTAACAGCTTGCACTCTCTTTCCATGCAATTTTAAAGACCTCTAATTGGGTTTGTTTCCATTTTCGCTCCAGTTTACGAGTTTCTCTTTTTAGGGCTCGAGTGGTGTTATTATACCATGGTGCTATGATCTTTTCAATAATCCTTTTTGACTTCATAGGTGCGACTGCTTCTAATGCGTTAGAGAAAATAGTGCCCATGTTGCTGGTCATGCCATCGAGCGATTCTATATTAGTTGGAAAGGTTATTAGAGGAGTCAGATCTGGCAAGTTCTTTACGAAACTATCTTTAGTAGTTGAGGTGATTGTTCTACCCTGTCGATAACGAGATATACAACTGATTGCTGCAGTGCGAAGTGTACATGTTATAAGATGGTGATCGGAAACATCGTCGCTTTGAGGTATAATATCGATATCGGTTAGATCGGCTCCGTGAGATATAATCAAGTCTAGGGTATGATTAAGGCGATGAGTAGGTCTATTGATGTATTGTGTTACACCACAAGAGTCTAGTAGTTCCTTAAACGCCACAGCTAATGGATCGTTAGCACTATCTACGTGGATATTAAAATCTCCAACAATCAGTACTTTATCGACGTTAACCAATAGATCCGTTAAGAAGTCTGCGAACTCTATCAGAAAATTAGTGTAAGGCCCAGGAGGTCTATACACAGTAACCAATGTAAGAGAGATCAATGATTTTTTACTTTTGTTTGGAACTGTTATGTTCAACGCAAGCATTTCAAATGATTTAAACGTATGCATTGTTCTCCGAGTAACGCTAAGAAAGTCTCTAAAGATTGTTGCGACACCACCACCTCGACCAACCGGATGTGGCTCATGAATATAACCGTAGCTTGGTGGAGTAGACTCATTTAGACCGAAGTAATCATTTGGCTTAAGCCAGGTTTCAGTAAGGCAAAGTATATCAAAACTGTTGTCTGTGATCATTTCATTTACAATAACTGCCTTTGGATTTAGTGATCTAATATTAAGTAGCCCAAACTTTAGGCGTTGGTTTTGCTCATTAAGAATATTGTCTTTTGGTTTAATCATGATAAGATTTTTTCGCTGACTTTTAAATAAATTATTATTTGGTTGTATTATTCGAGGGACAGACACAGTCTCTATGCATTTGAAAGCAGTAACATTTTTAACTGTAACATTCTTAACAGTTGGGTGAGAAGAACACAGACTATGGTTAAAATTTGTACTTACTAGTCAAATGGTGCGTAGTTTATCTGACAAACACATGACACAGATAATACTTTAACAGGATTCATGTGAATGGACACTGACTGACCCCCGGGAGATGTCAGATGATGTCCAGATGAAGTACAGGTGCTGGATTATTATTGTTTCACATTCATTCATCAGTTCTTTAAATGATGTGTCACGTGAAAGACCCACATGTTTTGTGTGGAAGCACATGGCCATCGTTTGTTTTGTGTGCCGTTTTCTCTCCTGTCTCGTTTCCTCATTAATTATCAAGTCATTGTTTTATGTCCTTGTTCAGTCCAGTCATTTTCTTGTTCTGTTTTCTTAATTCTGTGTTGTTTTAGCCCCTCATGGGTTTTGTTAATGAAAGTCTTTTGTTACCCTCAAGCCATCTGCGCCTGGGTTCTGTCTCCTGCTTTGCCTGATGATTGTAATGATGGTCATTGGCTTGTTTTCTATCAGAATGAAGCTTGCGTCAGGCTGTTATGAGTGCAGGAGAACTGGTATTCGTGTTGAATGTGCTGGTGACATCGAGCTGGAATATCAGACGTGTGACTGGGACTCTTTGAGTGATGATCTACGTCAAGAGAATTTAACACCCTGCGGCCCTTTGATTGACATCACGCTTATCTCGGGAGAACCGATCGCAGTCTATCTACCTCACTTTCTCTGTTTAGGTACATTCTTACTAAATCTAAGAACTTTCAACACTTTACGTCATTTTGAGTGATCATAAGCATTGCGTTAACAACACAAGGTTGTGGGTTCGATCCCAGGGGATTGCAAATACCTATGTATAATGTATAGGATAACGCAATCTAAGTCGCTTTGGATAAAAGCGTCTACTAAATATGTACACTGTAACGAATTGCTGTAAAAACTACAGCGTTATTTTACAGAAGCTGACTGTTTTTTAATAATACAGAATATTGCTGTAAAGTGCAATGCATTCTGGGGTCACGTGATGGATTAACTCAAATGTACAGAATATTGCTGTAAATTTCAAATCTACAATGGCGGGATGATCTTCAACAGTCGAGATTGGGGTTGTGCGCAAAATGAGTGATTCACACCTGTGGTAAGTGATTTATTAAATATTATTTTCCATATTTGATAACTATCATACTGGTAACTTTATATAGAGGGATCTACATTCGCGTTTCATATTGGTAGCCCCAGATTCAACCTCCATCCGCGGGGACAGAAGGAGTCTTGCGCGGGGTTTCAGAAGCGCCGTCGCGGTAAGATTTCAAGCATTCTCCGTCGCTATAGCACCTGAGGACAGAAGTTGTTCACGTTATTTAGAGTTTTTGTAAACACCAGGAGCGAAGGCGGTATGTGACGAGCTACAGTTCATTGTGTTAGTAAGTTGACGGTTGTTTTTTAATGTTGAACATCGCGCCCGCCGTAGACACGGTAAAAGTTACATGCTTCTACTGTTGGGATACCACACTCGGTCGTGATTATTATTTTATGGTGTAATTCAAATGTGCAAATGCAGTTATCCGTTAAATCGAGCGCCCAAATTAAAACGAGTCACCAAAGCTTGAGGTAAGTCGATGTTCACGGAGGATAGCCCGGTAAATTGATTAATGTACGTAACCAGCTAGATATACAGTATATATAACGGAGGCCAGCTGAGAGCTGTAGCAAAAGACGTTACCGACCCCTCATCGTTAGAGCAGGACTGTCTCCCAAATAGGACCGTTGGAGGGTGGGAGTGAGACGGCCCATTATAGATACCAGTGTGACAATTTCTTGACCGTGACATCCCTAACGTTAGTTGGCTTACATTTCTGTATAAGTACGGTTTTAAGTGTTAGTTACTCTGTGTGATTTGCTTAGAGTTTGTTTGTAGAGTCACTTATACTAAAATGTAGTTTAAATGTAAAATGCTTAAAGATAAAATTGTATAGTCAATATTAACTATTGTCACATGTGTTATTGTTTGTTTTAGGAAACACTTTGCCATGCAGAGGCCACTGGATGCTGACTTCTGAAGGTTAGGTTGTGTGTGACGGTGCTCAGCACAGCTTCATGTCTGGCCTTGCTACTCTGTTCATAGCATGTTACATATTCAATCTTGAGTACCAGGATGGGGCAGCGTGTCTCTTGGAGTCCACTGAAAGGTATTAGTTGAACAACTTCCTTACCTGCATTTTATAGATATGTTAATGTTATATACCTGTTAAGACCTTTAAAACAATATTCCTCAACGAGAGATGGATTTTTAAGGGCAAATTATTTAGAAGTCTCCCCTATTTAACACTAGCGAGCTGATGATTTAATTCATGTGTTTTAATATAATATATTTTGTATATTTAATATACAACATTTCGTTTTTCCTGAGTCTTTGTAGATATTAATCCAGAGAGTGGAACAAGAAGAAGCGTCATCTGAAATGCCAGGATACAGAAGAAACAGGTTGCAGTGAAACCACATGTTGCCGCTCTTCTAAATATAATGATGAATTTTCAGTGTAATCGATGAAAAGTAAGAAGCACGCACGCACACACACACACACACACGCGCACACACACACAGATCTCATCATTGAATTACATCATTCTATTATTCTCTGACTGTATATGTTGTCCTCTGTTTTTCTCTGACTATAAATTGAATATCTAACATTATTCTCTTGTTTCGTTTCCATAGTTCCAGCTACTTGGTGTGCTCTGATGGATCAAGATGTGGACCGTTTCACAGACTCACTTGGGCCTTGTTTTGCGATGTTGTTGCATGATGGTAACGTTGGTTAACGTGTTGTTTAAACATGAATGTTTAAAGAGCCATGTTGGATACTATGAAGTTGTAACTGAATAAAATTATTTCATGTACAACAACGTACACAGTTCGTCTGTAATGTATTTTTGTATCAATTAAAAAATGCAAGCCGTACTGGATATACAGTGATTTATGTATTTCTTCTAAATAAAGTAAATTAAAATCAAGCAATTTGCTGTAAAAAATACAGCATTATACTGTTGCTATTCAAAATTACAGTTTTTTTCTGTATTCTGCAGTTACAGTAAATGGCTGTAAATTAAATTACAGTACTGTGGCTGTACAATTTACAGTAACTGGCTGGCAACCCTGCTGCCAGTAGTTTACTGTAAATTTTACAGGATTTTTTTTACAGTGTAAATGTAATGTAAATGCAAAAAGTGTAAAACCTTTCAGGTGGAGGTAACATCGAGGATGCAGTGACAGTTCTTCGTGTTGAGGACAGTGCAGTTTCATTCGAGAAGTGCGTGTTGACTCGATTCCACGCTAAACTTTTAGACAACACGTTTTCAGCCAAAGGTCTTGTGATGAGGATTTTCCACTGGAAAGTTCACTGTAAAACACTGATCTATCAGACCGTCAAAACTCACCTGACCCTTCACGTCTACCTGATTCCAGATGATAAACACATGATAAAGGTACGTCACATTTCGACTGAACGCGTCAGGGATGGTCAGATGTGTGATGTTTTGTGAAACATATAACATTTCTGCTCTGTATAGGCTGTTAATGAAGAAGAGCGTGGAAGTACCTTCATCAAAAAAACATGACCAGTGCGCTCACTTCAGATGAATGACAAGTTTACAATAAAAATCGCTGAGGAAAGGGAAGCAATCGAAACGTTGTTCTGAAATCACACCCGAGGTAACTGCACTTCACTTGTTTCAGTTTAAATTTCACTTCAATATCTAGCAATTCTATTATGATGTTATGTTGTTTTAAATATACAAATTTCAATTCATTTCATTTTTGCTATGGCTCTTGATGAGCTTTTCAGATAATATTTAGGCTGATGTTTTATTCATTTCAATGACCAGAAATGTTTCATGGTATTAGTTGAACAGTTGCCCCCCCATTTAATACTTATAATATTAAACTTAAATTGTATTTAAACTAAAAACTAATTCTGTTATGAAATACTGGAACATCATACTTTTGGTTAATGCTCTTATTTTCTTGTTGTTTGATTGCATAATATCTATGATAAATATCTATATTTCATATAATGCCATACAATCTGTGCCCACTGGATCCATCCTGAGGCCCCCGGTTTGAGGCACAATTATTTTACTTCACTGACAAAATATGTTTTAATACTTTGTAGTCAAAATAGCGAAACATGTTATCTTCAGTAAAACACCTGTGACGTTTTCATCTTTTTCCTTTATTCTCCATCAGAAGTTACAGCTCACGCGCAATCTGGATTTCTTTGAAATATTCATTAACTCTCCAAAAGAGGATTTCATCCTGCAGATGATAAAAGAGAAACAGAAAAGTGATATTGTTTGGGACGTCACAATACGCAAAGGTCAGATTCATTCATCTGTTTTATTTTCTCAATTGTCATCTGAACCTCAGAGTTGCCTGATGTTCATCATGAACATTTTATATAGCATGAAGAAAAGTCATATAATAACTAGATAGAAATAAATATGATTTATAACTAATAAACATAGTAAAAAGAATAAATAATACAAACTAATCATATATATATATATATAAATATATATATATATATATTTATATAAGTATCATTTATATAAATAAGCAATAAATAATTATAATAAGGACAAATAAGGATAAGACAATAAGAAATTAAATACAACAGAAAATGTATGTCTGTACTCTCAAGTCAGAATTTCATCATACTTAGAAAATACACACACACACACACACACACTTTTAGGAAATTCATATTCTATAATTGACCACTACAAATAAAACTTAATCACTAATCACTAATCACAATAGAAAAGGTTAGATGTTGAACATTGTTTGTCATGTTTAGATATATCTTAATTACCTTCCGTTATATTGCACGGCGAGGTTACCTTCAGTCATGTAGATGTAATTGCCAACTCTGCTTTCAAGTCAGTCAACGAAAAAGTGGAATTGTGATGTGACATGACGTTCATTTCATCAAGAATGCTTGACTGTGATTGAGTTTTGTGCAGTTAGCTAACTGTCATGATCCTGTCCTTCGTGTCAGTAGTTTCCTAGATTCTGTGGACAGGGTCGTGGCAGTCCTACACCTTTTGTGTTTGTTATGTTAGGTGGGGAGACGTGTTCTCCGGTCTCATCTCTTGGCCCCGCCCCCTTGTTTCCCTGTTAGTGTTCATTCCCCTCATTAGTTTTCCGAGGCAAAGTACATTACAGCTCAAGTGGTAAGAAAAGACTGTAATTGTGATGATTAAATCCTGAATGATTGACAACACTAGACTCTCTGTTGACACAGCTGATCCTCAAACCACAAGCAACTTATTCTCCTGTGTGATGCACATGAGTTCATAACACAAACTGAATTACATTATGATATAGTATGTCGCACCCTGAGCTTGAATTAATTTAATAAGTGCCCAACAATCATTTTATAAAAGAAGTGTTGTTTTCTTCATCATCTGCTGCCGCAGGTGAAAAATCTGTGCATGAGGTCCTTCTGAAGTATCTTGATGATCTGAAGTCAGAGGATCTCAGACGATTCACATGGTATTTGACTGAACGTTATCGTAAATCCAAAATCCCCAAATGCAAGCTGGAGAATAAGACGACGTTTGATGTTGTGAGTTGCATGATTGATCATTATCAAGAGGACGGTGCTGGAAGAGAAACTCTAAGCATATTGAAGAAGATGAATCAAAACAATCTTGCCGAAGAACTGCAGGAGGAGCTCGCCTTGATGTGAAAGCTAACTATAAAACACACGTCTGTCTTACAGCACCTGATGTACAATGATTGATGTGAATATTACAACCTCCTGCTTCTGTTTTATTTCTACAGATGGATAAATCAGTAACCAACCTTTTGTCACAATGTGTTTTCTTCAAATCTGTTTTGCCCTTTGGAAATATATGTAAATGAGCTAAAGAGATGTGCACGATTGATGATTGGCCGTGCCGCCCCTCGTAGCCCTTATATGTATACACATCAGATATAAATGAACACTGTGACTTTAAACACACTTAACATGTTACCTGGCAACACCCCCTTTTTAGCCTACATCTGAAAATGCTCTGTTGGCACAAAAATGGTTGTTACTCATGAATGCTTTGGAGTACAGACTTACGATTGGTCTCATTTGAAAGAAGACACATGGAAGATTCTTCCTTCCTTCCTTCCTTTTTTTTTTTTTACAAAAAACATTATTGTAGTTTAAGTTTATTGCTATAACAAACTATGAAAATATTATGTTTAGATACACATAATTATGTTTATTATGTTTGAAACACATAAAATCTATGTGTTTCAGCCTAAAAACGGTCAAAGTCCCAAGTAACACCAGTTTTTTTATGAAGTTTTGGCTGGATGGTCCAAATGATGCATCTTCTCTGGGTGTTTTAGCTGCAGTACCACAATAATCATATAGGGCAACAATGTACTTTTGATATGATATTGGAAACCACAACAGACATTGAGAATCTTCTTTTTCAATTTTTTTTTATTCTTCAAATGAAGAGACATTGAAAATTTAGACAGGACAGTGAACAAATTAATGAATAAACATGAAATGTACGTATCATCATGTATGTAACATCATGCCAGTAACAACAAATGATGTACATTGTGCCATGATAAAATAAGAATTCACACGTGAACTATGGAAGTAAAATCAAGCATCTTAAAATAAATTTCTTCTCCGACATAATTTATTCAATAAAACAGTGATATAAAAATGTATTCTAGAGTCTTAGACCTTTCCACCGACTTATAGTTTGTCATAATTACATTAGAATTGATATGCAAAACAAACCGTAAACTCAGACTTCGAAAATGTCTTTTCGCTCATTTGAAAAGTAAAAACTATCTCTGGTTCGGTCTGAAGTTAACTTCCGGTCTGTGTTTGTTTGTTTATCGGTCTAGTGGCTACTACTATAACAAATTATATTTATTTACATTACACACACACACATATATATATATTTGATTTATTACAATGAATATGAACTAAAATATTAAAATGAAAGAATCACTCTACAGCAGTGGTCAATAACCCTGCTCCTGGAGATCTACCGTCCTGCAGACTGTAGCTCCAACCCTGCTTCAGCACACCTGTCTGTAATTATTAGGCAAACCTGAACGCCTTGATTAGATAGTTCAGGTGTATTTGATTGGAGTTAGAGCTAAAATCTTCCGGACGGTAGATCTCCAGGGGCAGGGTTGGTGACCACTGCTCTACAGGGACTTGTGACCTTCCGACAGTACTTTTTGACATCAACTAAGTAGACATGTCTCCAGTTTATACAGATTGCAATGAACGCAAAAGTGTTCCAAGAACTTTTCTCCTTTAAATTTCTCATGAAATTTTCATACCTGTTCAATTCAATTCAAGTTTATTTATATAGCGCTTTTCACAATGTGTATTGTTTCAAAGCAGCTTTACAGGGGCAAACAGGAAAAACAGAAAAACACAGCACAGTGCATGGTATTCATACAACGAGTAAGATCATACTAATAAATAATAGCTAATTTCTATTGCTGGGATGGTCCGATGGTCATATTTCTCTTGGCTGATGGTGGAATTGCCTTAGATGGAGCTGGGATGGTCAGTCAGTCTGCAGCTGTAGCTGGCGTGATCTCAAATTGGGGATGGGCATCTGTCGGTCGTCTGGACATGGTGGAACTTCTTCCTACCTCGGGATGGGCATCCCGAGGCAGAGGCGGAAAGAGAATAAAGAGGATAATTAGCGTAGCTGCTGTTCATTAACTATGCATTAAGTGAAAGCTTGGCTGAAAAGATGTGTCTTTAATCTAGATTTAAATTGGGAGAGTGTGTCTGACCCTCGAATAGTATCAGGAAGGCTATTCCAGAGTTTAGGTCCTACGTATGAGAAAGCTCGTCCCCCTTTGGTGGATTTTGTTATTCTAGGTGTTGTCAAAAGTCCTAAGTTTTGAGATCTTAGGGAGCGTGATGGGTTGTAACGTGATAAAAGCTCGGTTAAGTAAGTAGGTGCTAAACCGTTCAGGGCTTTGTAAGTAATTAAAAGAATTTTAAAATCAATACGATACTTAATGGGTAGCCAGTGAAGCGATGTTAAAACTGGGGTTATGTGATCGTATTTTCTTGACCTAGTAAGAACTCTGGCAGCAGCATTCTGAACTAACTGTAGTTTGTTTATCGATGATACAGGACAACCACTAAGTAGAGCATTACAATAGTCAAGCCGTGAGGTCACAAATGCATGAATAAGCTTTTCTGCGTCTGCAACACATAAACTATTTCGTAATTTGGC
Source organism: Triplophysa bombifrons (assembly GCA_029783895.1). Taxonomy (NCBI): domain Eukaryota; kingdom Metazoa; phylum Chordata; class Actinopteri; order Cypriniformes; family Nemacheilidae; genus Triplophysa; species Triplophysa bombifrons. The sequence continues at coordinate 3,502,238 of CM056448.1, forward strand.
AACATTTCTAAGGTGGAAGAAGGCTATTTTTGTGATATTTGAGATGTGATTTTTAAATGACAGGTTGCCGTCTAATATAACGCCTAGATCTTTAACAATATTTGTTGGAGTAACAGTGCAGCCTTCAATTTGCAGGCTGTAATCGGAGATATTCTGTTTACTTGATTTTGGTGCTATAAGTAATATTTCTGTTTTGCTAGAGTTTAAAAGGAGGAAATTACTAGTCATCCAGTGTTTTATGTCCTCGATGCACTCTGCCAGTTTGGATAGCTTAAATGAATCATTTGGTCTTGATGAGATATATAGCTGAGTATCATCTGCATAACAGTGGAAGCTAATTCCATGTTTTCTAATAATGTTTCCGAGGGGCAGCATGTATATGGAGAAAAGCAGGGGTCCTAAAACCGATCCCTGAGGTAATCCATAATTTACTTGCGTAAGATTTGACGATTTCCCATTTAAATGGACGTATTGATATCTGTCTGTTAAGTAAGATCTGAACCATTGCAGTGCCTGTCCCTGAATACCGATATAATTGTGTAAACGATCTAGTAGTATTTTATGGTCTACAGTATCGAAAGCAGCACTAAGGTCAAGCAGGACTAAGAGTGAGATGTTACCTTTATCTGAAGCAATAAGGAGGTCATTTGTAATTCTAACGAGCGCAGTTTCAGTGCTGTGATGCGGTCTAAAGCCAGACTGAAACTTTTCGTGGATGTCATTATTTTGTAGGAAGGTACACAGTTGAGTTGACACTACTTTTTCTAGTATTTTAGACAAGTACGGGAGATTTGAAATCGGTCTATAGCTTCCAAGTTCATTTGGGTCCAAGTTTGGTTTTTTGATAAGAGGCTTAATTACAGCCAGTTTAAAGGGCCCTGGGACATGTCCTAGATTAATTGACGAGTTGGTGATGTTACAAATGGGCTCAATTACAGCAGGTAGTAACTCTTTTAATAAAGTAGCTGGAATGGGGTCTAATGAGCATGTCGTCGGTTTCGATGTTGCAATAACTTTAATTAATTCTTCCTGATTTATAGGAGAAAAACACTCTAGCTTTTCTTTTTGGGTGACGGTTGAAACTAATTCTTCCGACACACTTGGAGGTTTGGTTTTAGCTATGTTGTCTCGTATTATTTCGATTTTATCGGTAAAAAACTTCATGAATTCATTGCTACCAAGGTGCGGCGGAATACCCAGGTCAGGTGGAGTCTGTTTGTTTGTTAGTTTAGCAATTGTACTAAATAAAAACCTTGGATTGTTTTTGTTATTTTCTATGAGGTTACGGAAATGCTCGGCTTTTGCTGCTTTTAGTGCCTTTTTGTAACAGCTTGCACTCTCTTTCCATGCAATTTTAAAGACCTCTAATTGGGTTTGTTTCCATTTTCGCTCCAGTTTACGAGTTTCTCTTTTTAAGACACGAGTGGTGTTATTATACCCTGGTGCTATGATCTTTCCATTAATCCTTTTTGACTTCATAGGTGCGACCGCTTCTAATGCGTTAGAGAAAATAGTGCCCATGTTGCTGGTCATGTCATCGAGCGATTCTATATTAGTTGGAAAGGTTATTAGAGGAGTCAGATCTGGCAAGTTCTTTACGAAACTATCTTTAGTAGTTGAGGTGATTGTTCTACCCTGTCGATAACGAGATATACAACTGATTTCTGCAGTGCGCAGTGTACATGTTATAAGATGGTGATCGGAAACATCGTCGCTTTGAGGTAAAATATCGATATCGGTTAGATCGGCTCCGTGAGATATAATCAAGTCTAGCGTATGATTAAGGCGATGAGTAGGTCTATTGATGTATTGTGTTACACCACAAGAGTCTAGTAGTTCTTTAAACGCCACAGCTAAAGGATCGTTAGCACTATCTACGTGGATATTAAAATCTCCAACAATCAGTACTTTATCGACGTTAACCAATAGATCCGATAAGAAGTCTGCAAACTCTATCAGAAAATTAGTGTAAGGCCCAGGGGGTCTATACACAGTAACCAATGTAAGAGAGACCAATGATTTTTTACTTTTGTTTGGAACTGTTATGGTCAACGCAAGCATTTCAAATGATTTAAACGTATGCATTGTTCTCCGAGTAACGCTAAGAAAGTCTCTAAAGATTGTTGCGACACCACCACCTCGACCAACCGGACGTGGCTCATGAATATAACCGTAGCTTGGTGGAGTAGACTCATTTAGACCGAAGTAATCATTTGGCTTAAGCCAGGTTTCAGTAAGGCAAAGTATATCAAAACTGTTGTCTGTGATCATTTCATTTACAATAACTGCCTTTGGATTTAGTGATCTAATATTAAGTAGCCCAAACTTTAGGCGTTGGTTTTGCTCATTAAGAATATTGTCTTTTGGTTTAATCATGATAAGATTTTTTCGCTGACTTTTAAATAAATTATTATTTGGTTGTATTATTCGAGGGACAGACACAGTCTCTATGCATTTGAAAGCAGTAACATTTTTAACTGTAACATTCTTAACAGTTGGGTGAGAAGAACACAGATTATAGTTAAAATTTGTACTTACTAGTCAAATGGTGCGTAGCGTCTTTGAGATGTTGTCAGACAGAATTTTCGCTCCAATGCTGCTGGGGTGCAGGCCGTCGGGGCGGAAGAGCCTTGGTCGCTCCCAAAACAGATCAAAATTATTTACAAAGAGCAGCTTCTGTTCAATACACCATGACATTAACCAATTATTAAGCGTAAATAGTCTAATGAACTTTTCGTTCCCTCGTCGGTAAGTAGGAAGCGGCCCTGATACGATGATCCTCGCCGTGGGCGATGCGTTGGGAACAGTATCGACCAGACTCCTGAAATCCCTCTTCAGGATCTCCGACTGCCGCATTCTCACGTCATTCACCCCCGCGTGCAGAACTACGGCTCCCACTCTTGCGTCCTCCTTCAGAATCGCAGTTACCTGCGCAGAGACATCGAGAACACGGGCGCCAGGAAAACAGTGAGTGCGAACCTTACCTTCATTGAATGAGGCGCGTACGTTCCGGACGATTGAGTCTCCGATGACCACAGCGTTGGATTTCGTCTCGCAGAGGGCGGCAAAGCGGTTACTGGTAGGGATCTCGAAGACCGGTGGCGGCGGTGGGGGGGAGGTCATCGCTCCGGTCCTGGATTTCGCCTTCCGCCGTGTGTGTGCAGGCGCAGGCTCGAAATTCATTTCGGCTCGTCGTGATCTAGAAGCCTGGGATCTGTGCATAGAAACACACGGAGTAGAAGTGATAGGAGTATTACAATCACGTCGAACACTTACCGCAGCTTTGCGAGCGTCAGCCCGGGATGTTTCCATCGCCGTTTTACGTTCTCGCAGCCGTGTTTGCCTCTCGAGTAGATCGTGGATCTGCTTCTCCAATACCTCCAGTTCTGACTGAAGTGCGAAGAAAGATTCATCATCTGCACTCAAAGGTAACGTTAAACACATATCTGAATCATTAGCCATTAGTGGTATCATAATGAGAACAGTGGGTTAAGCAGAATGCTAATAGCCTGCGTGCTAATAACGAATGATCGTATAAAACAAATGTATCTGTGCGTTATATGACGATATTTGGTATGGGATACACTTAAGGATAGGTTTTACCCTCTGTGAGTAATCAATTTAGAACATAAATATTAAGAAATAACAGGAATAAACGATATATGTAAAAAAAAGTTTGACAGAGCTCTGTCTCAAACCACGCTCTCAAACGCTCTCAATCACAGTCCAGCTGTGTACCTGTTGACATTTGGGTAACAGAATCCGGTAGATTTATGAGCGTACCGTTTGCATTTGATAGTCTTGGAAAAACCTGCTGGAGAACATAAAACATACTTGCTTTCTTTGTAATCAATACAAATTAAAGATGTAAACTTGTCATAAAATATCAAATCGTAACACTAGATTAGCATTTTAAAGACATGTGAAGATGTTTTCACCATCATAAGTCTGCGGTTAGTAACATGCTAATGCCCAAAATAAATTTTACTTATCTCAAAACTAGGTGCTAAAACCCATCCAATTTCATGAATCCATGCTTTACTTAGTTCTATCAGAAAGACTCAGGAAACATAGAACGATAGATGATATTTATTAAACATAATATAAAAGTTCTTTGGGCATAGGCCCCGTCTGATGAATGAGTCATGGAATATGGTTCCGATGTTCCTGCCTGAAGATAAGGCAGGGGCGGAGCCTACCCCAAAAGTGAAAGTAAACAAAATCAACCCACCGGATGATGTGTCTCCTTGCAGTTCCTAAAGGAGAAAGTAAGAGTCGGTTAGCCATGGTTAAAACATGAAGTAACATTATACCTGCCTTCTATTGATGGTGGGCACCGGTTAATAGGGCTTCTAAAAGCCTTCAAATTCTCCAGATGCCTGATCGGGCTGAATGGGCTTGCATGAGCCAAAAATTTTCCCCAACGTGTTTCCGATGCCTGCTCTGGCTGAATGGGCTTGCATCAGCCAAATTCCCCCCAACGTATTTCCGATGCCTGCTCGGGCTGGATGGGCTTACACCAGCCAAAATTTTCGCCAACGTATTTCCGATGCCTGCACGGCTGAATGGGCTTGCACAAGCCGAACATTTTCCCCAACGTATAAAATTTTCCCCAACATATTTCCGGAGCCTGCACAGGCTGAATGGCTTGAACGAGCCAACATTTTCCCCAACGTATAAAATTTTCCCCAACATATTTCCAGAGCCTGCACAGGCTGGATGGCTTGAACGAGCCAACATTTTCCCCAACGTGTAAAATTTTCACCAACATATTTCCAGAGCCTGCACAGGCTGGATGGCTTGAACGAGCCAACATTTTCCCCAACGTGTAAAATTTTCACCGACATATTTCCAGAGCCTGCACAGGCTGAATGGCTTGAACGAGCCAACATTTTCCCCAACGTGTAAAATTTTCACCAACATATTTCCAGAGCCTGCACAGGCTGGATGGCTTGAACGAGCCAACATTTTCCCCAACGTGTAAAATTTTCACCGACATATTTCCAGAGTCTGCACAGGCTGAATGGCTTGAACGAGCCAACATTTTCCCCAACGTATAAAATTTTCCCCAACATATTTCCAGAGCCTGCACAGGCTGGATGGCTTGAACGAGCCAACATTTTCCCCAACGTGTAAAATTTTCACCAACATATTTCCAGAGCCTGCACAGGCTGGATGGCTTGAACGAGCCAACATTTTCCCCAACGTATAAAATTTTCCCCAACATATTTCCAGAGCCTGCACAGGCTGGATGGCTTGAACGAGCCAACATTTTCCCCAACGTGTAAAATTTTCACCAACATATTTCCAGAGCCTGCACAGGCTGGATGGCTTGAACGAGCCAACATTTTCCCCAACGTGTAAAATTTTCACCGACATATTTCCAGAGTCTGCACAGGCTGAATGGCTTGAACGAGCCAACATTTTCCCCAACGTGTAAAATTTTCACCGACATATTTCCAGAGCCTGCACAGGCTGGATGGCTTGAACGAGCCAACATTTTCCCCAACGTGTAAAATTTTCACCAACATATTTCCAGAGCCTGCACAGGCTGGATGGCTTGAACGAGCCAACATTTTCCCCAACGTGTAAAATTTTCACCGACATATTTCCAGAGTCTGCACAGGCTGAATGGCTTGAACGAGCCAACATTTTCCCCAACGTGTAAAATTTTCACCAACATATTTCCAGAGCCTGCACAGGCTGGATGGCTTGAACGAGCCAACATTTTCCCCAACGTGTAAAATTTTCACCGACATATTTCCAGAGTCTGCACAGGCTGAATGGCTTGAACGAGCCAACATTTTCCCCAACGTATAAAATTTTCCCCAACATATTTCCAGAGCCTGCACAGGCTGGATGGCTTGAACGAGCCAACATTTTCCCCAACGTATAAAATTTTCCCCAACATATTTCCAGAGCCTGCACAGGCTGGATGGCTTGAACGAGCCAACATTTTCCCCAACATGTAAAATTTTCACCAACATATTTCCAGAGCCTGCACAGGCTGGATGGCTTGAACGAGCCAACATTTTCCCCAACGTATAAAATTTTCCCCAACATATTTCCAGAGCCTGCACAGGCTGGATGGCTTGAACGAGCCAACATTTTCCCCAACGTTTAAAATTTTCCCCAACATATTTCCAGAGCCTGCACAGGCTGGATGGCTTGAACGAGCCAACATTTTCCCCAACGTGTAAAATTTTCACCGACATATTTCCAGAGCCTGCACAGGCTGGATGGCTTGAACGAGCCAACATTTTCCCCAACGTATAAAATTTTCCCCAACATATTTCCAGAGCCTGCACAGGCTGGATGGCTTGAACGAGCCAACATTTTCCCCAACGTGTAAAATTTTCACCAACATATTTCCAGAGTCTGCACAGGCTGAATGGCTTGAACGAGCCAACATTTTCCCCAACGTATAAAATTTTCCCCAACATATTTCCAGAGCCTGCACAGGCTGAATGGCTTGAACGAGCCAACATTTTCCCCAACGTATAAAATTTTCCCCAACATATTTCCAGAGCCTGCACAGGCTGGATGGCTTGAACGAGCCAACATTTTCCCCAACGTGTAAAATTTTCACCGACATATTTCCAGAGCCTGCACAGGCTGGATGGCTTGAACGAGCCAACATTTTCCCCAACGTGTAAAATTTTCACCGACATATTTCCAGAGTCTGCACAGGCTGAATGGCTTGAACGAGCCAACATTTTCCCCAACGTGTAAAATTTTCACCGACATATTTCCAGAGCCTGCACAGGCTGGATGGCTTGAACGAGCCAACATTTTCCCCAACGTGTAAAATTTTCACCGACATATTTCCAGAGTCTGCACAGGCTGAATGGCTTGAACGAGCCAACATTTTCCCCAACGTATAAAATTTTCCCCAACATATTTCCAGAGCCTGCACAGGCTGGATGGCTTGAACGAGCCAACATTTTCCCCAACGTATAAAATTTTCCCCAACATATTTCCAGAGCCTGCACAGGCTGGATGGCTTGAACGAGCCAACATTTTCCCCAACGTGTAAAATTTTCACCGACATATTTCCAGAGCCTGCACAGGCTGAATGGCTTGAACGAGCCAACATTTTCCCCAACGTGTAAAATTTTCACCAACATATTTCCAGAGCCTGCACAGGCTGGATGGCTTGAACGAGCCAACATTTTCCCCAACGTGTAAAATTTTCCCCAACATATTTCCAGAGCCTGCACAGGCTGGATGGCTTGAACGAGCCAACATTTTCCCCAACGTGTAAAATTTTCCCCAACATATTTCCAGAGCCTGCACAGGCTGGATGGCTTGAACGAGCCAACATTTTCCCCAACGTGTAAAATTTTCCCCAACATATTTCCAGAGCCTGCACAGGCTGGATGGCTTGAACGAGCCAACATTTTCCCCAACGTGTAAAATTTTCACCGACATATTTCCAGAGTCTGCACAGGCTGAATGGCTTGAACGAGCCAACATTTTCCCCAACGTGTAAAATTTTCACCGACATATTTCCAGAGCCTGCACAGGCTGGATGGCTTGAACGAGCCAACATTTTCCCCAACGTGTAAAATTTTCCCCAACATATTTCCAGAGCCTGCACAGGCTGGATGGCTTGAACGAGCCAACATTTTCCCCAACGTGTAAAATTTTCCCCAACATATTTCCAGAGCCTGCACAGGCTGGATGGCTTGAACGAGCCAACATTTTCCCCAACGTGTAAAATTTTCACCAACATATTTCCAGAGCCTGCACAGGCTGGATGGCTTGAACGAGCCAACATTTTCCCCAACGTGTAAAATTTTCACCGACATATTTCCAGAGTCTGCACAGGCTGAATGGCTTGAACGAGCCAACATTTTCCCCAACGTGTAAAATTTTCACCGACATATTTCCAGAGCCTGCACAGGCTGGATGGCTTGAACGAGCCAACATTTTCCCCAACGTGTAAAATTTTCACCAACATATTTCCAGAGCCTGCACAGGCTGGATGGCTTGAACGAGCCAACATTTTCCCCAACGTGTAAAATTTTCACCGACATATTTCCAGAGTCTGCACAGGCTGAATGGCTTGAACGAGCCAACATTTTCCCCAACGTGTAAAATTTTCACCGACATATTTCCAGAGTCTGCACAGGCTGAATGGCTTGAACGAGCCAACATTTTCCCCAACGTGTAAAATTTTCACCGACATATTTCCAGAGCCTGCACAGGCTGGATGGCTTGAACGAGCCAACATTTTCCCCAACGTGTAAAATTTTCCCCAACATATTTCCAGAGCCTGCACAGGCTGGATGGCTTGAACGAGCCAACATTTTCCCCAACGTGTAAAATTTTCCCCAACATATTTCCAGAGCCTGCACAGGCTGGATGGCTTGAACGAGCCAACATTTTCCCCAACGTGTAAAATTTTCCCCAACATATTTCCAGAGCCTGCACAGGCTGGATGGCTTGAACGAGCCAACATTTTCCCCAACGTGTAAAATTTTCACCGACATATTTCCAGAGTCTGCACAGGCTGAATGGCTTGAACGAGCCAACATTTTCCCCAACGTGTAAAATTTTCACCGACATATTTCCAGAGCCTGCACAGGCTGGATGGCTTGAACGAGCCAACATTTTCCCCAACGTGTAAAATTTTCACCAACATATTTCCAGAGCCTGCACAGGCTGGATGGCTTGAACGAGCCAACATTTTCCCCAACGTGTAAAATTTTCACCGACATATTTCCAGAGTCTGCACAGGCTGAATGGCTTGAACGAGCCAACATTTTCCCCAACGTGTAAAATTTTCACCAACATATTTCCAGAGCCTGCACAGGCTGGATGGCTTGAACGAGCCAACATTTTCCCCAACGTGTAAAATTTTCACCGACATATTTCCAGAGTCTGCACAGGCTGAATGGCTTGAACGAGCCAATATTTTCCCCAACGTATAAAATTTTCCCCAACATATTTCCAGAGTCTGCACAGGCTGAATGGCTTGAACGAGCCAACATTTCCCCAACGTATAAAATTTTCCCCAACATATTTCCATAGCCTGCACAGGCTGAATGGCTTGAACGAGCCAACATTTTCCCCAACGTATAAAATTTTCCCCAACATATTTCCAGAGCCTGCACAGGCTGAATGGCTTGAACGAGCCAACATTTCCCCAACGTATAAAATTTTCCCCAACATATTTCCATAGCCTGCACAGGCTGAATGGCTTGAACGAGCCAACATTTTCCCCAACGTGTAAAATTTTCACCGACATATTTCCAGAGTCTGCACAGGCTGAATGGCTTGAACGAGCCAATATTTTCCCCAACGTATAAAATTTTCCCCAACATATTTCCAGAGTCTGCACAGGCTGAATGGCTTGAACGAGCCAACATTTCCCCAACGTATAAAATTTTCCCCAACATATTTCCATAGCCTGCACAGGCTGAATGGCTTGAACGAGCCAACATTTTCCCCAACGTATAAAATTTTCCCCAACATATTTCCAGAGCCTGCACAGGCTGGATGGCTTGAACGAGCCAACATTTTCCCCAACATGTAAAATTTTCACCAACATATTTCCAGAGCCTGCACAGGCTGGATGGCTTGAACGAGCCAACATTTTCCCCAACGTATAAAATTTTCCCCAACATATTTCCAGAGCCTGCACAGGCTGGATGGCTTGAACGAGCCAACATTTTCCCCAACGTTTAAAATTTTCCCCAACATATTTCCAGAGCCTGCACAGGCTGGATGGCTTGAACGAGCCAACATTTTCCCCAACGTGTAAAATTTTCACCGACATATTTCCAGAGCCTGCACAGGCTGGATGGCTTGAACGAGCCAACATTTTCCCCAACGTATAAAATTTTCCCCAACATATTTCCAGAGCCTGCACAGGCTGGATGGCTTGAACGAGCCAACATTTTCCCCAACGTGTAAAATTTTCACCAACATATTTCCAGAGTCTGCACAGGCTGAATGGCTTGAACGAGCCAACATTTTCCCCAACGTATAAAATTTTCCCCAACATATTTCCAGAGCCTGCACAGGCTGAATGGCTTGAACGAGCCAACATTTGCCCCAACGTATAAAATTTTCCCCAACATATTTCCAGAGCCTGCACAGGCTGGATGGCTTGAACGAGCCAACATTTTCCCCAACGTGTAAAATTTTCACCGACATATTTCCAGAGCCTGCACAGGCTGGATGGCTTGAACGAGCCAACATTTTCCCCAACGTGTAAAATTTTCACCGACATATTTCCAGAGTCTGCACAGGCTGAATGGCTTGAACGAGCCAACATTTTCCCCAACGTGTAAAATTTTCACCGACATATTTCCAGAGCCTGCACAGGCTGGATGGCTTGAACGAGCCAACATTTTCCCCAACGTGTAAAATTTTCACCGACATATTTCCAGAGTCTGCACAGGCTGAATGGCTTGAACGAGCCAATATTTTCCCCAACGTATAAAATTTTCCCCAACATATTTCCAGAGCCTGCACAGGCTGGATGGCTTGAACGAGCCAACATTTTCCCCAACGTATAAAATTTTCCCCAACATATTTCCAGAGCCTGCACAGGCTGGATGGCTTGAACGAGCCAACATTTTCCCCAACGTGTAAAATTTTCACCGACATATTTCCAGAGCCTGCACAGGCTGAATGGCTTGAACGAGCCAACATTTTCCCCAACGTGTAAAATTTTCACCAACATATTTCCAGAGCCTGCACAGGCTGGATGGCTTGAACGAGCCAACATTTTCCCCAACGTGTAAAATTTTCACCAACATATTTCCAGAGCCTGCACAGGCTGGATGGCTTGAACGAGCCAACATTTTCCCCAACGTGTAAAATTTTCACCGACATATTTCCAGAGCCTGCACAGGCTGAATGGCTTGAACGAGCCAACATTTTCCCCAACGTGTAAAATTTTCACCAACATATTTCCAGAGCCTGCACAGGCTGGATGGCTTGAACGAGCCAACATTTTCCCCAACGTATAAAATTTTCCCCAACATATTTCCAGAGCCTGCACAGGCTGGATGGCTTGAACGAGCCAACATTTTCCCCAACGTGTAAAATTTTCCCCAACATATTTCCAGAGCCTGCACAGGCTGGATGGCTTGAACGAGCCAACATTTTCCCCAACGTGTAAAATTTTCCCCAACATATTTCCAGAGCCTGCACAGGCTGGATGGCTTGAACGAGCCAACATTTTCCCCAACGTGTAAAATTTTCACCAACATATTTCCAGAGCCTGCACAGGCTGGATGGCTTGAACGAGCCAACATTTTCCCCAACGTGTAAAATTTTCACCGACATATTTCCAGAGTCTGCACAGGCTGAATGGCTTGAACGAGCCAACATTTTCCCCAACGTGTAAAATTTTCACCGACATATTTCCAGAGCCTGCACAGGCTGGATGGCTTGAACGAGCCAACATTTTCCCCAACGTGTAAAATTTTCCCCAACATATTTCCAGAGCCTGCACAGGCTGGATGGCTTGAACGAGCCAACATTTTCCCCAACGTGTAAAATTTTCCCCAACATATTTCCAGAGCCTGCACAGGCTGGATGGCTTGAACGAGCCAACATTTTCCCCAACGTGTAAAATTTTCACCAACATATTTCCAGAGCCTGCACAGGCTGGATGGCTTGAACGAGCCAACATTTTCCCCAACGTGTAAAATTTTCACCGACATATTTCCAGAGCCTGCACAGGCTGAATGGCTTGAACGAGCCAACATTTTCCCCAACGTGTAAAATTTTCACCGACATATTTCCAGAGCCTGCACAGGCTGGATGGCTTGAACGAGCCAACATTTTCCCCAACGTGTAAAATTTTCACCAACATATTGCCAGAGCCTGCACAGGCTGGATGGCTTGAACGAGCCAACATTTTCCCCAACGTGTAAAATTTTCACCGACATATTTCCAGAGTCTGCACAGGCTGAATGGCTTGAACGAGCCAACATTTTCCCCAACGTGTAAAATTTTCACCAACATATTTCCAGAGCCTGCACAGGCTGGATGGCTTGAACGAGCCAACATTTTCCCCAACGTGTAAAATTTTCACCGACATATTTCCAGAGCCTGCACAGGCTGAATGGCTTGAACGAGCCAACATTTTCCCCAACGTGTAAAATTTTCACCGACATATTTCCAGAGCCTGCACAGGCTGAATGGCTTGAACGAGCCAACATTTTCCCCAACGTGTAAAATTTTCACCAACATATTTCCAGAGCCTGCACAGGCTGGATGGCTTGAACGAGCCAACATTTTCCCCAACGTGTAAAATTTTCACCGACATATTTCCAGAGCCTGCACAGGCTGAATGGCTTGAACGAGCCAACATTTTCCCCAACGTGTAAAATTTTCACCGACATATTTCCAGAGCCTGCACAGGCTGAATGGCTTGAACGAGCCAACATTTTCCCCAACGTGTAAAATTTTCACCAACATATTTCCAGAGCCTGCACAGGCTGGATGGCTTGAACGAGCCAACATTTTCCCCAACGTGTAAAATTTTCACCAACATATTTCCAGAGCCTGCACAGGCTGGATGGCTTGAACGAGCCAACATTTTCCCCAACGTGTAAAATTTTCACCGACATATTTCCAGAGTCTGCACAGGCTGAATGGCTTGAACGAGCCAACATTTTCCCCAACGTGTAAAATTTTCACCGACATATTTCCAGAGCCTGCACAGGCTGGATGGCTTGAACGAGCCAACATTTTCCCCAACGTGTAAAATTTTCCCCAACATATTTCCAGAGCCTGCACAGGCTGGATGGCTTGAACGAGCCAACATTTTCCCCAACGTGTAAAATTTTCACCAACATATTTCCAGAGCCTGCACAGGCTGGATGGCTTGAACGAGCCAACATTTTCCCCAACGTGTAAAATTTTCACCGACATATTTCCAGAGCCTGCACAGGCTGAATGGCTTGAACGAGCCAACATTTTCCCCAACGTGTAAAATTTTCACCGACATATTTCCAGAGCCTGCACAGGCTGGATGGCTTGAACGAGCCAACATTTTCCCCAACGTGTAAAATTTTCACCAACATATTTCCAGAGCCTGCACAGGCTGGATGGCTTGAACGAGCCAACATTTTCCCCAACGTGTAAAATTTTCACCGACATATTTCCAGAGTCTGCACAGGCTGAATGGCTTGAACGAGCCAACATTTTCCCCAACGTGTAAAATTTTCACCAACATATTTCCAGAGCCTGCACAGGCTGGATGGCTTGAACGAGCCAACATTTTCCCCAACGTGTAAAATTTTCACCGACATATTTCCAGAGCCTGCACAGGCTGAATGGCTTGAACGAGCCAACATTTTCCCCAACGTATAAAATTTTCCCCAACATATTTCCAGAGTCTGCACAGGCTGGATGGCTTGAACGAGCCAACATTTTCCCCAACGTGTAAAATTTTCACCAACATATTTCCAGAGCCTGCACAGGCTGGATGGCTTGAACGAGCCAACATTTTCCCCAACGTGTAAAATTTTCACCGACATATTTCCAGAGCCTGCACAGGCTGAATGGCTTGAACGAGCCAACATTTTCCCCAACGTGTAAAATTTTCACCGACATATTTCCAGAGCCTGCACAGGCTGGATGGCTTGAACGAGCCAACATTTTCCCCAACGTGTAAAATTTTCACCGACATATTTCCAGAGTCTGCACAGGCTGAATGGCTTGAACGAGCCAACATTTCCCCAACGTATAAAATTTTCCCCAACATATTTCCAGAGCCTGCACGGGCTGAATGCCTTGAACGAGCCAACATTTCCCCAACGTATAAAATTTTCCCCAACATATTTCCAGAGCCTGCACGGGCTGAATGCCTTGAACGAGCCAACATATTCCCCAACGTATTGAATTTTCCCCAACGTGTTTCCGATGCCTGCTCGAGCTGAATGTGCTTGCATGAGCCAAAACATTTCCCCCAACGTATTTCCAGAAGCCTGCTCAGGCTGAATGGGCTTGCATAAGCCGAAGATTTAACTCAATCATACGGAGGCTGATATGAGGCTTGCCAAGCCGTGCTATAAGTAACCTATACTTATTCCACCACCACCAGTGATTGTAGAGTGAGTACCTTAAGCTTGCGGAGAAGGCCTGCTGAGCATCCTGGACGGTTTTAGACTCCAGTCTAATGTAGGATTCAAATGCCATAGATGACCATCTGCCCAGGACCTTAATAGAAGAGGTCGGAATCCCACGGGCGGCTGCAGAAGTAGCTGCGCCGATCCTAAATGATTGCCCGGTGTAACGTTGTGGAGACTTGCCGCAACTCTCCAGAGCAGCTGCGAGATGAGTCCTGAACCACTCTTTTGTTATGGGAAAGCCATTGGATAACATAAATAGGGGGGATAATTTATGATGACTGGGGCGAGTTTGGAGGTATCTTATCATGGAAGTGAAGGGGCAAATATCTCCGTTAGAACGTGAGATAGTAATGGTAATGCCTTCGCGTAGTGTGTCGGTTTTCGAATGTTTAAGGAAAATAGTGAAGTGATTTGGTGAGAAAGTGATATCTGAAAAGGTTAAGTCTCTGGATGGGTCGAAACTACGGGAGTCATTAGTAAATTCCCCTGGCCGCATAAAGCCATGAAAGGCAGTTAAAAACACGGCTTCTAAGAGAATGTTAGTATAGGCGGGAAATAACCCCTTACGCAGTGAGTAAACCAGTTCTTTTAGAATGGGAATTGTAATAGGAAGGCGTTTGTCCATGATTATCGGCGTGTCTTTAGAAATGCCTTTCAGTAGCAGTCGTATGGAGGGCGTGGAAAATAAACTCGGATAACCGGGATCGTGTAATCTGGCATGAAATTGAATACCTGCGAGTAGTCTGCGTAAAGTGGATATTTTAAGATTGCGAAATTGGTATTGTTGAACCAAAAAGGCACAGACAGTCGAGACTAGGATAGGAAACCGGTTGACGTGAAATGCTAAACAGAAAGTTGTGAACGAGGACCAAGCGGAATTATAGGCTATAAAGGTGGAAGATGTGACGCCCTTAGAAATAAAATGGCTAGCTGAATTTAGCAGTTTACGGTACGGAACTAATGTAAGAGGATTCTGGAAGGTTTCGGGCAAGGTGTTGGGTCCGGGTTGGCCATTGGGCAGAGGCGTCTGAAAGTCTGAAAGCGAAAGCGAGAGAGGGCATCAGCGATTTCGTTATTGTGCCCCGGAATATGTACAGCTTTAATTGTAAAACTGTGCATAATTGATTGCCAGATAATTCTTCTCATAATTGACATGATAGCTAAACAAGGCGACCTACCTTTATTGATAATTGCGACTGCTGCTTCGTTATCGCAAAACATGATAATGTGTTTCCGAGACCAAACTGAACCCCATAGTACGCAAGCCACCGCTATGGGATAAAGCTCGTAGAGAGCGGACGAGGCGGAATTTTGTACTAGATCTATTTGATCCGGCCACCTCTCGGCAAACCACTGACCTTGGAAAAAAGCTCCGAAGCCTATAGAAGGGGCTGCGTCTGTGAACAGATTAAGGGCGACGGAAGATTCCGGAGTGTCTTTATGAAAAAAGGAGATACCATTCCAGCTGTTCAGCAGGTGGGACCAGAATGACAGATCTGAAAGGCATCCGTCGTCGAGGTGCACAATGTCGCTTAATTTTGCTACCGAGTGAGCGAGGTCAAGCAATCGAGATATGAAAGCCCTGCCTTGCGGAATAATGCTCATGGCAAAATTGAGGTGGCCGAGCAATGAGAGCATATCCCGTTTAGTCACTGTTCGTGAACCAATAAATGAACCCATATAGGAACGAATTCTCGAAAGTTTATCTATAGGAAGGGAAGCTTGCATCTTAACAGTATCCAGCCGTATGCCGAGAAACTCGAGAGCAGTTGTTGGGCCAAGTGTCTTCTCTTCCGACAGAGGAACTCCCACATCACTAAAAATGTGTTTAAGTGTATCTAGGATGGGGGTTTGGTGCGATGGAAAATCAACCAGTAGAAAGTCATCGAGTAAATGCAGAACGAATGGAATCTTGCAGACGTTAAGCAAGATCCAACACAGTGCCTCTGATAGATTGTTGAATATGTGCGGACTACTCCTGCAACCGAAAGTGAGTCTGACTGCGAAGTAAAATTTTGACTGCCATTTAATGCCAAAGAGAGCCCACTCGGCAGGGTGAATAGGAATAATCTTGAACGCGTCTGTGATGTCACCCTTGGCTAGCCAAGCACCCTGCCCAGCCATTTTAATTAGCTGAATAGCGTTATCCACTGAAGCGTAATAGAGAGAAAAGGGCTCTAGGGGAATACATTCATTTACGCTCGCTGTAGTATTGGAATGTGGAGAAGACATGTCAAAAATCAACCTCTTTTTCCCCGAAAATTTCCTAGTAGCCACACCGAGAGAATTAACTCGAAAAGGAGAAAAAGGAGGAGATTTGAAAGGCCCAATAACATAACCTTTATTAACTTCCTTTCCCAAGAGGGCGGAAACCACTTCTGGTTCAGCTAGAGCTGACTGCAGGTTTTTTGCGACATAAGAGAAGGACAAGGGGGATAACACGCCTACCCTAAACCCTTGGGCCAGCCCGGTAATTAGATAATCTACAAATGGTTGATCAGGGTGGGATGACAAGTAACTAGCTAGCGTGTGAATGTTAACTGGAGTGGAAGGATGGTTTCTTAGAACTTTTTCCCTAATGGGTGCTTTCCTTGTCTGGCAGGTCTGAATCTCCGTGGGCAGACGTACTTCGGGTGGGGCTCTTTGCAGAAACTACAAACATGCGAGAATACGCATTTAGGAAACGTACATACAGATTCATTAAAGTTGAAACAAGTCCGAATTTTGACAAGATTATGGTTTGAGCGCCCTCTATTGTCGTAGGCTGAGCTTACAGGATCGGCACCATGGACAGTGACGGGACCTTGCCTCGCGAGAGTTTTCGGGCAGAGAGAAGCAGAGTGTCCGTGCGAGCTGCATACAACACAGGTCAAAGTTTTCTGACCGCCGAAGTGGCGAACCAGTAATTCTGTGTCAACAATGGACCAGTCCAGCCGTGAGTTGAAAAATGATACAAACGAGGCCGATTTAGCGGAAAAGGATCTGTGATATTCGTAGAAAAGGGTGCCTCCGTATCTCTGGTAAAAGTCCGCCATCATAGCGAGATAAATGTCCAATTCTTCACGGCGCTCGGGAAAGTTTGTGCAGAGGACGTCTCTGTAAACTCCAAAGGCGTTAACGAACTCAGAAAATGATAAATTGCGTTGTAGCCTCGAATCTGATGTTTTGAGGAAAACTGCCACGTCGCCACAGTCCACCATTTGTCGTTCGGACGCAGGTAAAGGCGTCAGGAGGGAAGCTAAATTTACGTCCTTACCTTCGATGATGTTGGAACGTATTTGGTGCGAAACTGAAGCCGCAGCTGGTGGGACGAATCGTCTGCCGAAGTTTTGGGCAGCGGTTGCCGTAGACAAGTTAAACTGAGTAGCGCTCAGAGTTGACTCGACAAAAGTTGGAGTCTGCGCCATCGCTGGAGCCGTCGCTTGGACGTTTGAGGATATACCAGAAGATGTCGAGGGATTTATCGGCCCGAGTATGTTGGGAAATTCCGGGGATAAGGCAAATGTTGTACTTGTGGCAGAACTGGAAGCGGGGTTCCCGATAGCTTTCTCAAAGACCCCCAGCCTATTCCCTAGGCTTTTAACGTTCTCGGACAGTCCTTGTACTATTTGCAGGAGCTGGTTTTGAACATCCTCTTGATTGTGAGATGGCGCTGAAGTCGACGTGGAAGGCTTGGGCCTTTTGGCTGACTTCGGAGATGAAGATTTGGCTGCGCGTTTCCTGCCGCCTTGTTTGGTTTGAAGAGGTATGGTCGTGGAGATATCCGGGACTTCCACAGCTAAAACAGCAGGATTACCGAGGGCGTTAGCAGCCAGCAGAATGAGATCCTCTCTCTCCAATTCTTTATCTACAGGAATGCCTTGCAGCTCTAAGGTGGTCGTAATTTTTTCCGTAGGCCATTGAGCCCACGGGGAATCCCGGTTCTGGATGCGGGAACTACGCCGCACGTTTGCGGGGGAACTAGGAGGTTGATCGTCTTCCGAATCTGAGAAGTCGCAATCGACTAGAGGTTTTTCCGTCATGATCGGTTGGCTTTAACTTACGCGGGATAGCGATATCACACATGCGATAGTTTCTGCGAACGAAAGAGAGGGTAAGTACCATCCTTATATACTACGTGCTGAGGGATGATAGGCTAACCGGTAATTAATTATGATGCGAGGAGTCTCCCTGATAGAACTTGTGCGAGAGCTTTCATTTCTCAGTCCTGTAGAAATTAGTGTAATGATGTTATTTTTGTGTTTTGACGGCCAAACAGCCTGCATCTCACCACAAATCAATGCAGTGTAATGCAGCTCTCTGGACTTCTGTCCCTCTCAGCTGCGCTTTGAAATCAACATGTCGGCAGTCTGAATGAAGATACAAAACAGTGTTTACAAAACCTGTCACGGTTATCCACTGCTGGATATATAAATAACAAAACAACATTTTAGATGGAAAATATGTCATTTACAGGAGTGATGTCATTATCATGTGACGAGACAAGCGAGAGTAAAGAAGACATTTTCAGTTTCTAATTAGAGATAAGATTAGGAATACATGTCTGCATATTGTGAATGAATTAAATCACACTGGTTTTATGCACATTTTAAAGTTTCGCTCCAGAAACCAGTGATAGAAGCGCCACATTTCTAAATAAAACGATTTTTACTATCACTTTTTAGCGAAAATGGGTTCAATCACAATTATCATATTTAAGTAATTTATCAAGAAAAAAACATCCAAAACATTACTGTACAGATCTTTAGGGCACGAGACTCCACTGGAGTTACTCATCTTACAATATAATAATTAAGGCCTATTATTATTATTAGCACTGACATTCATTAGTTCCGTCAAACAGGATTGTGTAAAACGTGAACTTTTAAAAACTTTTCTTATGGGATTCATGTGATGGCTGCCAAACCAAATGTTGAATTGTGAACAGACTTCTAATATCTGGATCGATCTGTGTTGCCATGTTGAGACACTGCCGTTACTGCTCGGGCCCGTCATCACTGCTTGCAGCTACGTTTTATTATTATTATTAATAACCATTATGAATATTCTCCTAAATTAATTTCATTTTGGATCATAATAATAATAATAAAACGTTGATGGCCTACGAAATTCAATCTGCCATGAAACTTGCATGTAATAAACAAATGATTACATGATAAACATGAATAAAAGAAGTCCACATGTGTTAGGTCAGCTCGATTGTGTTAAGTTTTTTATTTGGGGTTACATTAGCTGAGGAATAGAGATCCTGTTTCACAGGTTAAACAGTAGAGCTAATTGTCTGCCGTTTACATCTATATACAAAACTTTGTGGATTGTCTGGAAGTCCAACCACTCCCTTAAGCTGTGACTCATGGTATATTGCTTACACAAAGAGCAGTGTTGACACCCAAGCAGCAACCATCTGGGGCCCGTTTCAGAAAGCAGGGTAAGTGCAAACTCAGAGTAAGTCAACCCCAGAAAACGGAATACTCAGGGTTTTTGGTTTCAGAGCGTGAGGTATGTCAAACCCGCGACCGCGGGGTAAGTCAAGTCCATTTCAGAAATCAAGGTATTTTATACTCCGAGTGAGTAACCAGAGTAACATTTTCCGTGAACCTAACCTGGTCGGGAGCAGGTTTTATTCCGCAAACCCAGGGTTTGTTACAATCTCCGCCCCCTTTTCAAAGCGCCAGCGATGTTGAAATTGCATTCGTCATTTGTTTATGGATTCGTGTTGTAGTGTCTGGATCAAGCCATTCGACCTCTCACTCCCTTCTGTCTTGGTTTCAAGATAACATCTTCAAAGACCTAGCTCCATGGGGTCTGGTTTTAGGGTTTAAACTCTCAAAGATAGTGTGAAAACCATTTGGTTTCACTGTAGGAGGTTTACGCCTCATAGGCTTCAAAGCATAAGTGATTAAGTCTGTGTCTCATCTCTAACTTAACATCTGAGGCTAACCAGAGAAACTTCTCTGACAAATAGGAACTTATGTGATTTAAACTATCCTTTCTGTAAATCTATCTAAATGTCTAGGTTGTGTTAGCGCTCGTGCTATTTTATATACTCTGTAACTGTTAGATATGCAAGTTTTGATTCAGGGTTCATTTGACGTATTCATACGTTCACAGTTCAATGCCTTGCATGTTTCATATGTAACTACACATTTTTGAATTCCCTATATGATGAGCTATGTTATAAAAACATAGCACACATCATACTATGTCCATAACTAAGTTTAGGTATTAAATGCAAACTGACCATACTGTCAGAGCCATGCAAATGAGGTGCCATGAGAAACAAAGGAACCTTCTTAGGCCCCCTTATCACTTTCATGGCATTGGCCCGCAGACCATCTGGGGGCAGGGCAGGTATGCATTTAAAACACCATCACCGAACCAAGTTTTCAGTTGACTTTTTGGAATCGGAAGGAAAAAGAAAGAGGACGAGAAGGACACTCCAACGGACACCCCTGCTTGGGGTTCCCCTCTGGGGAGTCCGTTTAGGCCATGGAACTTTGGACTCAGAACCCAAACTCAGCGTTTCAACAGGACTGCAATCTGAAACCATTCAAGATTTCCATCCACGCGCATACGGATATTGGTCCAACAACGAGATTGCAAGTATCCGTTTCTAAATATAGATTAGCTGCGTTAAGAGCGTGCCTCTTTGTTAAAGATGATTTTATTGGTTTTCAGACATGTTTTACCTGCCTCGCGGCCATGTCCTCTCACACTCTCTCTCTCTCTCTCTGCGCATCCTAGCGCGTTTGTGTTTCATGTATTTGTTTGTCGTCTATGTTTACCATGTAGAGTAGAGTTTAATGAAAACCATAAAGGCATTTGTGATGGGTTCTCTGTGTTCACGCTCACAAACTTGGTCACTTAAACTGTGTTTCGATCTATGCTACCTCTGCTCTTAATTCTGTGTGGTAAAGTCACGTTACTTATAGTCATGAGATAACGTTGGTGTATAAAACATTGATGCATTTGCTGGACGAATACATCTAGGTTTTTTATCACTATACTGCTAATCAGAATTGTAAAATATGTATGTGTAATGACGATTATTATACATATTTTCCCTTTGAGCTAAACTAATTCCTTGACTGAAATTGATGTTTTAAATAACTCATTTCATATATGTTTGATCTTGATAGATCTGGTGGAGAATCATTTGGTGAGTTAAACTCATCCTTAATTTAACATGCAGCTAAAAACGCTACATAAATTGGTGGAGGGAATGCGGGCGCAGTTTTAAACCTTGTTTTGTGAGCAGAACTCAGTGACTATTCATTTGTGTTTTTATGTGTGTTTATTGAAACCGAATACTCTGTTAATTTGGTGGAGAGAGTGCGGGCACAGTTTTAAACGTTGTTTGTGAGCAAAAGCCCAGTTTCAGTTTCATTTGTGTTGGCATTTGTGTGTAACGGTAATGCGCGCTGAGCGAAACTTAAAACTCGCTCTTTGTATGAATTTTTGAATAGTGAAGTTACTGCGCCGAAACACACTCTGAATTTCAATTCAGGAATCTCCAGTCACTGTTAATGATGGTCGAGCTAACTGCTATTTCAAATTTGACCCTATAAAACGAGGAATCCTTTTATAGTGAGTCACGAGACAGTGTTGACCGCCCTAATTTTGAGCGAAGAAAACCTCTGTTAGCGCGAAGGAAATAGTGGAGCGGATTCCAATGAGTGTTCAACTAAATATACACCGCTTCCCGAAGTTGAACCATTAGCCTAGCTAGCTAATGCGTGCTTTTTGTTTCCTTGTAGACAAGGCGTAAGGATGTTGTTTTTGGAAGTTACTTTACTGAATGTTGTGGAGTTAAACAATAGATGACGAACGTTAAAAGGGAAGTGTTTTAAAATCTTGATCAAGTTAATTGTACGACGGCGAAGAAATCCTGTTGTGTGTTTGTTTTGTATGATTGTGTGTTTTTTGTTTTATGTTACGGTCGACGAAGAATCCCGACCAAGTACACAAATAACTTTCAGGACGGCGAAGAAATCCCGTTAGTCAGTTAAAGTGTAGTATTGTGTGTTAATTGTTTGTGTATGTTGAAAAGCCACGTACCCGTGTTCAGTAAACTGACCCGAGCTGTTAGACACGCGATTAAATTACACTCGTCGCCATAGAAATTGTGCGTAAACGCAAGTTTAATTCCACTTAGAGTTGTGGAACCGGAAGTCCGGCAGAAGACGTTTAACCTTCTACTAACACTAGAGGTCAGTTTGTCTTAAAGTGTCTTAACACTTCTCCCTTTTGTTTGGGCAACGCTAGGTGTGAAGTCTCAGCCAGTCTCTTCTTTTGTTTGATTTTATGATTTCATTATTCTGCTGTTTTACGGTTTACTGTATTTGAGAATATTTATTATTTGTTATTATATACAAACTATAATAATAATTAATATTATTCCGCTTTGTTTTGATGATTTGATTTTTTCTTTATTTGAATCAGGGTTGCTTACATTCTCTCCCTTGCAGTTAGAATTGTATTTGATAATACTTGAATTTTAATTAAACCAACTTAATTGAATTTAAACTTTGATCAAAACAATCAGATTGTACTCTTTATGGTGTTTAGGATTAACTCACAATTGCCTTATTGTTTTATTTCAGTTTTTCATTTAATGATTTTACTGACTTTACTAGGACTCCATAGCGCCCCCTAACTACGGGCCCTGTCATAGACCTTAGTGTGGAGCCAGTTCACCCCTGTACCAGAAAGAAATAACCCTCCTTCTCTATCCTAACCTCTCTTTCGCTTGACTCATCTGACTTTTGTTTTGTCTTCTCATCAGAGACTGAACCTGTCTGAATATCAGTAAAATTCTTGGTAACTATGTTGATGAATCGAATAGCGTAAGTCACAGAATGACCTCATAGGTAACACTCTTCAGCAACATTATTCATAATTTTCCTGTGTTCACCCACACAATTATCCGCCCCCGCCTTCACGGCTAGGATAATAAGCGTTTAGTTTGCGTCACTAACTGACCAACTCAGTTTAAGCATTCAACACATAGCCCACATATTTAGCTGAGTAGATCTGTACGGACTTGCATCTTGCTGTTTGTGCCTTTCTCTCTCCCCTGTGTCTCAATATGTCCAGACCATCCAATCCTGTCACCTGCCAGTTCAGCTAGAGACCAGGCAAAGCGCTGCGAGGGACTCCTGCCTGGGACCAACATCGGCACACCAGAGCTACAACTACCGAGAGCCAAGGACTCATCTGAAGTGCACAGCCAGGATCATCGGTGACCACGCCCTCGACCAGATCGTCCTACTAGAGCCAGAAGCACCTGCAGAACCGCCCAGACCAGCTGGACCTTTAAACGACAGAGGATGAAGAGGACCAGGAGCTACAGGAGGAGATGAAAAGCTACAAGAGTCCTTAGCAACACAGACTGAGCAAAGAGAGCTATTGGAGCAGACGCCAGAGAGGAGCTGGTAGGAAAACTCCAAGATGCAGAAGCTCTCTATAATGGCCCGGCATACAGCAACACAATGCCACGGCCAGGGCCTATAAAGGCCCTCTGCAAGCAGTCCATGCTGAAGTCCAAGCCATGACTCAGCAACGGAATCAAAATGAACTGAACTTAGCTTGCAGACTACAGTGTGAACAGACAGGAGAATGCAACAGATTCTCTCCTGCCGAGTCCCCCAGCTAAAAGCCCAAAGCTGCGAAAAGGGGGGTGGGTGAAACCCCAATGTTCACACTTTTCTAGCCAGCAAACACAGAGAGGTGGGGCAGGAACAATCCAGAAGAACCTGCAGACACACACGCTGCATGGCCCCACAGACCCCAGCAAGCTGGCCAGGAACATGACAGCTGTCACCACTAAATGCTGTCACCCTGAACACTGCAGAAGGCCACAACAAATGCCTACCTGCAAAACATTGACTCTCAGGCATTAACACTGCCCAGTGTGATCACAAGATACAGATCACCTCCAGCTAAGAGGACCACAGCATCCTATACCAGCAGTCAGATACTGTCAAAGCGGATTTCAGCAGCTACAACACATCTGCTACAGCCAGCTTGTGAGCCTATGTCAGACGACAGAATGGGCCAAAATGGAAGAAGACTTCAAAGCAAAACTCTTCTCCCTCAGAAATCCGCATCACACTTTGAGTCATAACCTAAGCGCTACAGCCTTCTTCCGCCACGATCAACTGATATCTGCGGAACTACAGAGAACATAGCGCCGCCTCCATAAAGACTGTGTAAATCCTGCATATATCTGCACATCACAAAGAACTGATTATGGAGGGTGCACCACAGTAGCAGATCTTCAGCAGAGACTCAGCAGATGTTAAAGCCTGCCAGGAACAGCCAAGCACCAGACAGGATGCCCTGAGACAACACAGTGTCACCACTTTCGTCGAACTCGAAAGACGGCGCCCCGTGGAAACCCAGCTGGCAACCTAGGAGCCACTGACCTGTTCCAGCCCAACAGTCATCGAGGAATTCATCCCAACACCATGGATGACACCTCTCCAGAGAGCAAAAGAACAGTGCAACTACATCTGAGACAGCAGAGATCCTGGGGACATCAAAGGAACTGATTACACAAAAAACCTCAACAGGAGGATTTAATCCAAATCAGACACTTTTTGACCACGAGTGTTAGTGAAACAAACAACCCTTTTGAATGCCCTCCTTCTGAGAAAAATGTCCAGATCTCTGTAACCTGCTGGTCGACCACAGAGACAGTCATAATACTACAAGATGAGCATGGCACCCTACAGGAACCATGGGCAGATATCTCAGACATCAGCTTTACACTGTTCACACGATCTCCACAACAACACCAGTTTCAGACATTTCCTCTTCTGTCAAGTGCGCGCAGTTTCCATTGGACTCATGCCTGTCAACTACAGCAACGGCCCAGGACACCTGTGCCTTGAACTTGAAAGGAATAACCAATGCTGAACCTGCTACATCCTGGTTCTTGCGGATCTCACAGCCCCATGGGGGGCCCTCTCAAGTGCGAGAACATTCTACGATCTACTAGAACAGCCCAGAGCTTTGCACTCTGGTGAATAATTGAGACTGTTGCACCTGCATACACCAAAAGGGGTATCTGTTCAGCTCAACACACAGTGTGACCAAGCCTTCAACCACACATATTCAATGGAATATGTGGAGCATGGCCCACTCTGGAAGCCACACCCCCTTTTTACTGAGTAAGTCATCTTTTTGCAACGTGCATACTGTACAAGTGAGATTTTGAACAATGTCTTTATGAAGAGAACAACTGTGGATCACCACTCCAAGGAGATGGACCACGCCCGGCACCTGCCATCAACTGCCAGTGCTAGAGCTTCTCGTCACAAAAGACAATGATGCAGAACTAATGTCAACTATGTTGCCCCACTCACAGAACCACATGACATTAGATCCCAAGCTTGCTGCATCCTGGGCTACACAGAACACCACCTACATGGTTCGTGAAATGTTAAAAAGAACTACCCACTCATGTAAATGAGCGCTCAAGACGGTGCCATGTACACACCAAATGGCACCTGCATTTCACCACATGCCTGATTTACCCTTGCTGAACAAAGTTCCATCTGAAAGCTGGACTTGCAAAACACTGCCTTAACACTGGTCTACACTGACGGCGTGACCAGAACAAAAGGAGGGTAACCAAGCACCAGCAGAACATGGCTCTTACCACAGCCTGAGTTCAGACGGCACCTCCACAACATCGCCAGGGCCAGTAATGAGACCCCAACCTTGTCCTACACCACTCACCAGTACTTCAATGAAAGACCCCGGAGTGTGACACCAGCCTTTGCCCAGCAATCACTGCAGAACATGTGAAGGCCAGAGAGCATGCTGCACCCGGCAAGATTCACAAGAGGAAAGTGAAGTGAGTAACAAGATTTGGTATCATAACTTTGCCCAGCTACGTGAGAAGGGGGGGATATGTAGACACCATCCCACCTGCTGTTTCATCAAGGACTGCTGCTGTGCATCTCCGTGGAGACAGGAAACACCCTAACCAACCTGTTGCTAGAACCAGCAAACAGGTGCAGGGGTGCTCTCCCTTGATGTCTAAGCAGGATCGAAAAGAAGGTACCCAATTAAAGACAATGCCTGACCACTCGGGAGCACATGCCTGTATGTCGAGATCCTGTGGACCAATAGGAACCTCCAGTCATCCCGCCATCATGATCCAACTATCCATCGTCAGCTGAAGTTTACATTCGCACTTCCTCTTCCGAAAGGGGGGATATGTAGTGTCTGGATCAAGCCATTCAACCTCTCACTCCCTTTTGTCTTGGTTTCAAGATAACATCTTCAAAGACCTAGCTCCATGGGGTCTGGTTTTAGGGTTTAAACTCTCAAAGATAGTGTGATAACCATTTGGTTTCCCTGTAGGATGTTTACGACTCATAGGCTTCAAAGCATAAGTGATTAAGTCTGTGTCTCATCTCTAACTTAACATCTGAGGCTAACCAGAGAAACTTCTCTGACAAATAGGAACTTATGTGATTTAAACTATCCTTTCTGTAAATCTATCTAAATGTCTAGGTTGTGTGTTGCCGCTCGTGCTATTTTATAATTGTGTTCAAAATTATTCAACCCCCACTGAAATTGATTGTTTTGGTCGGTTTGACATTGATTATGATCATTCAGTCATCCTGCTTACAATTAAATCAAAGAGGCACATGTAGGTCAGACAAATATAACATAACATTTATAATGAAATAACCACAAATGTCTTTTCTGAGCTCACATCATTATCAGTTTTATTCAACCCCCAAGTGACATTCAACTCAACTCAACTCAACTTTATTTATATAGCGCTTTTTACAATTTTCATTGTTACAAAGCAGCTGTACATGAGACACAATAGATTACAAGTAAAACAACTAAAGGCATATACCTGTAAAAACAAGAAAAAGGTGGAAAACAACAAAAGACAGACATACAAATGCTCCACACAGACAATATGCATACATACTTACACACATTGACATAGACGCACACACACAAACACACTCACACACACACACACACACACACACACAAACACACTCGCACAAAAGGACAGTGAAAGGACACATTTGAGATAAAGGAGAGAGAGAACCACAGGTCAAATATTAAACGGACTATAAATTCTTATATATTAATTATTTCTAATTTCTGAATTCTAAAGCAGCCCCCCCGGCCAGGCAGATAGTGCAAAACAATATGCAAACGGTGGCGAGGAACCCAAAACTCTAATCGAGAAAAAAAAACCTCAGGGGAACCCAGGCCCGACCGGGGGATTCCAGTTCCCCTCTGGCAAAAGCTGCTGCCTCTGCACAGGCACAACAGTGCTTGCACAACAAGGCTAAATAAAAATAAAAAAATAAGCTTAATAAGGTAAATGGTAGATTTAAGATTATCATTAACAATCTAATAGCATTTGAAATGTTGTAGGAAAATCAAAGTTGCCACGTCCTTTATCCAGCTCTATCCTCTTAGCTCTTGTCAGGTCACCGCTTCCCATTCTCAGCTCTGCCATCAGGTCTGGGCATGAACTGCCTCCTGCGGTAACCTTGGAACAAAAAGACAAGACTGGCTGAGAGTAGAGTACTGTTCTGCACTCTTTGATGCAACAAGTACATCATTTGTTGTTGGATGTGTTCCTGGTTCCGGTTGATCTAAATAATGCAGCCTAAATTCTCTGAGGATTAATATTATGGAAGTGTAGTGTATGCAAGATTAAAAAGATGCGTCTTTAGTCTAGACTTAAACTGACAGAGTGTGTCTGCCTCCCGGACATTGCAGGGAAGAATATTCCACAGTTTAGGCGCTAGATAAGAAAAGGATCTACCACCTGGACTTGATTTTGAAATTCTAGGTATTACCAACTGACAGGACTCCTGAGAGCGTAATGCACGTGGAGGTCTGTAATACAATAGAATCTTAGTTCAATCTTAGTACTTAGTACAACATCCTTTTACAGTTATAACAGCTTTTAAACGTGAAGCATAGCTTGACACAAGTGTCTTGCAGCGATCTACGGGTATCTTCGCCCATTCATCATGGGCAAAAGCCTCCAGTTCAGTCACATTCTTAGGCTTGCGCACTGCAACTGCTTTCTTGAAGTCTCACCAGAGGTTCTCAATCGGATTTAAGTCTGGTGACTGCGATGGCCACTTCAAAATGTTCCAGCCTTTAATCTGCAACCATGCTCTAGTGGACTTGGAGGTATGCTTGGGATCATTGTCCTGTTGAAAGGTCCAACGTCTTCCAAGCCTCAGGTTTGTGACGGACTGCATCACATTGTCATCCAATATCTCCTGGTACTGAAGAGAATTCATGGTACCTTGCACACGCTGAAGCTTCCCAGTACCTGCAGAAGCAAAACAGCCCCAAAGCATGATTGACCCCCCGCCATGCTTCACAGTAGGCAAGGTGTTCTTTTCTTCATAGGCCTTGTTCTTCCTCCTCCAAACATAGCCCAGCATAGCCCAGCTAGAGTGTATATTTATAGAACCGGTGTGTGAGAGGACGCTGGCGATGTCTGTTCGCCGCTTCTCCACTCGAGTTTCAATTGTTATGGTAGTTGTAAAGCTATCTGAATGACTGTAATCAGCAAAATCCATCGGAATAATAACTGGTTCTTATGGATCTTACCGACTCTGATGACTTCACCTGGCTGTTAGCGGTTGGTAGCAAGTGTCTGCGGCTAGCTGTGTAGCTAACCTGTGTTCACCGCGATCCACATCTTTTGGTCTCGATTTCTCCAGCTGCGTCACGGATGATTTCTTGGTGTCGAGTTCTCTTCTTGCTCTGCATATTGCCTCTATGGCTTACGGTTAACAACAGATGTGGAGCCCGTTTGAGCGGCATAATGATCTACTCGGCCACTCGATTGATGGAATATAACAACTATAACACTCCATTATGTATATCAGTCATTAAAGAACTTGGATTCCTACGTCGGCCCCGTTACATCCACAGAAGCCTTCGGCGAAAGTTTGTTCACTCCCGGTCTGGGGACACCATCCCTTCCATCTGGGCAGCTGTGCGCCCTGTCGCATCTCTTCCACGTCATCAGAACACTGATACTCGGTGGACTAATAGCACTGGAGATACTGCTACAGCGTCACACATGGAAATAGACAGAAAACGCGGAGTGGATTTTAGCCTACTTCGACCAGTACAAAGACTCACGGCTTTGTCCAATATTAAAATTGAATTGTTTAATACACAATCCCTCACAAACAAATCATGTTTTATACATGATCATGTTCAGGACAAAGGTTTGGACATAATGTGCCTCACAGAAACCTGGCATCAACCAGATGTTTTTTCTGTTTTAAATGAGACCTGTCCTTCTGGCTATTGTTATCTTCAAAAAGCTCGTAGCACTGGCCGTGTTGGTGGCTTGGCTGTTATTTACCACAGTCAGTTGGATTTGTCCCCTCTGGCCGTCCCTGAGCTGTACACCTTTGAATGTCTGGCATTTAATTTTAATCGTAAGTCTTCTCTCCCATTGACAGTACTACTAATTTACCGGCCACCCAAGTCAAATTCATGTTTCATTTCAGAGCTGTACAATCTGCTTTTAAATTTCTGTGCAACCTCTTCCAATATAGTAATACTAGGAGATTTTAACATTCATGTTAATAACCCCTCTTGCCATTTTGCTACAGAATTCTTGCAGTTACTGGACTGCTTAAACCTCAGACAATATGTTGATGTTCCCACACACATCAAGGGGAACACTCTTGATCTGGTTATCACTGAGTCTGCTCCCCTAAGTGAACCATTTGTGTATGATCTGGGTGTATCTGACCATAAGGTCATCTCAATGGAGCTGCCTTTATTGTCTTCCTATATCAAACACAAACGTGAAATAAGTTTCTGTCTGTAAGCCTTCAACATCTTAATTCTGCAGATTTCTCATCGGCCACTGAATCTGTGGAATTTTACAATAAGACATTGAGCAGTATTTTGGATTTCCATGCACCCATCAAAGTCAGAACAGTTATGTTTTCCCATTCAGCTCCTTGGTTCACAAGTGACCTGCGGAAAATGAAGGCTGCTGGTCGTGCCCTTGAGCGGCAGTACAAAGCCTCTGGACTTACTGTTTATAAACTGGCTTATCGGGACCACCAAAAAGCTTATTCAAAGTCCATCAAAGAAGCACGGTCACAGTACTATTCAAATATTATTCAAAATAGTTCTGGTAATTCTAAAAAGTTGTTCTCTACCATAAATCATCTGCTTAAACCTCAAGTTGCTCCGCTCACAGGAGCCACGGAAGAACAATGTAATAATTTTATGACATTTTTTAGAACAAAAATTGCCAAAATTCGCTCCTCCTTCACTGTCCCCTCCTCCTCGTCGGTTTCTAACTGCTGATCTGCAGTCTGGTGTTTCGAGACTGCTCTGCTGTTTTCCAGAAATCACTCTACTTGAGGTTGAGGATACTATTAGGGGGATGGGATCCTCCTCTTGTGCCCTCGACCCTTTTCCTACAGCTTTGGTGAAAGCAAATATTTCTGCCATCAGTTCCCTTATCACCATGATAATAAACCAATCTCTTCAATCTGGTCATGTACCTTCTGCTTTAAAAACAGCAATAATCAGACCACTACTCAAGAAACCTACCTTTGTTCCTCAAACTCTTGCTAATTATAGGCCCATATCCAACCTGCCATTTCTTTCCAAGGTTCTGGAGAAAGTTGTTGCCAGACATCTTCAGGACCATCTCAAATGCAACAACATTTTTGAAAAGTTTCAGTCTGGTTTCCGTTCTGCTCATAGCACGGAAACAGCCTTAGTGAGAGTTACAAACGACCTGCTGATAACAGCTGATGCTGGTTCACCATCCCTCCTTGTACTTCTGGACCTTTCTGCAGCGTTTGACACCATTGACCACGGTATACTTCTCAACCGGCTACACCATTCTGTTGGACTTAATAACACCGTTCTGTGCTGGTTTGAGTCATACCTCACAGACAGATCTGAATCTGTGGCGATGGGAAGCTCAAGGTCCCGTTCACATGCTGTAGATTGTGGGGTACCACAAGGGTTAGTTCTTGGACCTATTTTATTTATTCTTTACATGCTCCCCCTTGGTAAAGTCATCAGCCGCTTGGGAATTTCTTTCCATTGTTACGCTGATGATAGACAATTATATATGAAAACTGATATTCATCCGTCATTATCTTCAACAACTCTAACCACACTCACTGCCTGTCTGGAGGAGATAAGGGAGTGGATGAATCAAAACTTTCTCCAGTTGAACAGTTCAAAAACAGAAGCTATTCTCATTGGTTCCCCTCATCAGACTAGAACATCGACTATAAACTGTATTACATTTTCAGGGCAG
This sequence comes from Triplophysa bombifrons, assembly GCA_029783895.1. Lineage (NCBI taxonomy): Eukaryota > Metazoa > Chordata > Actinopteri > Cypriniformes > Nemacheilidae > Triplophysa > Triplophysa bombifrons. The sequence goes on from CM056448.1 coordinate 3,533,672, forward strand.
CACATTCCCCTATCAACAGTAGTTACAAATCTCGGTGTCAGGTTTGACCCTCTTCTAAACTTTGAGGCCCATATCAAACATCTTTGCAAAACATCTTTTCATCACCTCAGGAATATAGCCAGACTCCGCCCCTCACTCGCCATACATGATGCAGAAAAACTCGTCCACGCCTTTGTCTCCTCCAGACTGGACTACTGTAATGCTCTGCTCATTGGGATTCCCGACAAGAGCATCCAGAAGCTCCAGTATATACAGAACAGTGCTGCCAGGATTCTGATGAGGGTGCGTAAATACGAGCACATTACTCCAATTCTTCAATCTCTACATTGGCTTCCAATTTCTGCTCGGATCGGATATAAAGTCTTTCTCCTCACGCATCAGTATATCCATGGAAAGTCTCCCTCCTACCTTAAAGAACTTCTTACTCCACAGATCGCAGCACGTTCTCTCCGTTCCACAAACACTCACAGGCTCCTTCCTCCAAGGACCAAGACTCGCACAATTGGGGACAGAGCCTTTTGTGCTGCCGCCCCTCGCCTGTGGAATGCCCTCTCTGAACATCTGAGGGCTCCACAAACGACTGATGGTTTTAAAAAGAGTTTAAAAACGTACCTTTTTAAAAGGTCCTTCAATGTCCCTTCTTGAACATCTGAGGGCTTCACAAATGACTGATTTTTATGTTTCTTTTAGTGCTTAAATTGTGTTAATCTTAGTTGGTATGTGTTTTTTTAATTGACTTCTTAAATTGCTTAATTAACTGTTTTATTTTATTACGACACTTCTGTAGCACTTTGAGATTTTCCTTAAAATGTAAAGTGCTTTATAAATAAAATGTATTATTATTATTATTATTATTATAGCGTTGATCCATGGGCCCAAACAGTTCTAATTTTGTTTCTTCAGTCCACAGAACACTAGCCCAAAACTTCTGTGGTTTGTCCACATGACTTTTGGCATACTGCAGTCGACTCTTCTTATTCTTTGGGGACAGCAAGGGGGTGCGCCTGGGAGTTCTGGCATGGAGGCCTTCATTACGCAGGGTGCGCCGTATTGTCTGAGCAGAAACTTCAGTACCCACATCTGACAAATCTTTTCTCAGTTCCTCAGCAGTCACACGGGGACTTTTCTCCACTCTACGCTTCAGGTAGCGCACAGCAGTCGAAGTCAGCATCTCCTTTCTGCCACGACCAGGTAGCGTTTCAACAGTGCCCTTTGCCTTGAATTTGCGAATGATGCTTCCTATGGTGTCTCTTGGTATGTTTAACATCTTTGCAATCTTCTTATAGCCATTGCCCTTCCCGTGAAGAGTAATCACCTGTTCTCTTGTCTTCCTGGACCATTCTCTTGACCTCACCATGTTTGTAACCACACCAGTAAATGTCTAGAAGGAGCTGAGTATCACAGTCATTTTAAAGCTGCCTAATTGGTGCTTATTAGGCTTTATTGCTTCTCCCTGATATCCACAGGTGTTTTCTTTTGATTGAAAACACTTTATTGAACCTCTGTTCTTCAGAGTGGAAGTCTTTAAGGGGTTGAATAATTATGTCAATGAAGAATTCACAAAAGAAACATTTACTACTGTATTACAAAACTAATTGATGTCATCTTAGTTGCATATGGTTCTTTAAGAAGTCCTTGTAGGATTTCATTCTGAATACAATTACAAATGTACACTAAATTCCCTAAAACCCTTTACAGCATTGGGGGTTGAATAATTTTGAACACAACTGTATATGGGGGAAAAGTTAGGACAATTCCAAGGGCCCATGACTGACAGGGGCCGCAAAAATAAGTAAAAACTAATATAAAATTATAAAACCATAATCATTCAGTATATATATTAATATAATAATACAATTAATGATCTCCTTGTTTTTGGCAGTAAAAGTTAAAAATCCACATTGACCAAAGAGTAAACATCCATGTTGACCGACCATACCCTGTATCTGAATGAAATGGTTTGGTCCTGCCTTATTAGCACTCTCAGTGATGGTGTTTAGTTGCAGTCAGTAGATGCACCAGAACTACAGTGACCACAATGTTGCCTAGTAACGTTAAATCAAAATCTGGTTTTCAAAAAAGGAAAGAAAGAAAAGAGAGAGAGAGAGAGAGAGAGAGAGAGAGAGAGAGAGAGAGAGGAAAGACAAAGGAAAGGGTGTCAAACTGTAACCCAGTTTTTCAATAAGAAAGGTGGTTAGACTATAGTCTGTGAGTGGTATTAACCTGTTGGCTTAATGTTCATAGTGAAATAAACTGGCTAGCATCAGTCTAGTTTTAGCCTACATTTAATCACCATTTAATCAGTGCAGGGAAACATTTAGCACTATAATAACCCTGGTCTGGAAATTCCATTCTTTTCTTAATGGCATATATGTGCAGCCAAGTTAAAAAAATCAGCTGTTTTCATTGTTTTGAGTGGATGGTGTTAATTTATTTGGATTTAAGAGTTAATATATATTTAAATTTGTTAGTTTTTTTTTTTCATTAATAATTATAATGATAATTAATTATAATAATTTTGTTAAGATAATTTTCCATTTTGTCAAATTTTACAGTAAAAATACATTGAGACTGTAAAAGATAGCTTTCAGCACATTTTTATGGTTGCTTTTAATCTTGCATCAAATAGTGAACTGTATACTGTTAGATATGGCCCAATTTGATTTTTTGTCATGGGGCCCAAAATTCCTGGCGGCGCCCCTGCTTACATGTAGCAGAAAACAGGTGGTTTGTTTATTGAAATGCTACTGTAGATCTTGTTTTAAGAAACCAACAGCAAATTGAAGATCAGGAGAAGTATAAAATGTAAAGTACAATGAGGAATACTGGCGTTTGAAGAGTTTTTCATTGAGACTGTCAGTCTTCTCAAGATCATAATCACCACGACTATGACAACAGCAGAGTCAGAGAGGAGCTTTTCTACTTTAAAGAGACTTTCCTTAGAAATACAATGACCCATGATCACCTTAATGCTCTGGCAATACAGCTGTCATAAGTCCATACAAGTCACCTCCTACATCCAGTGATTTAAACTGTAGCTGATGTCCCTCATGTTGACCTCTGATGTCTCACTGCTGCTGTTTGTCACAAAACATCTTGTTGTTTATGACTGAATGTAGTTGCTGTTTTTGTCATTTGTATCTCTTGTAGATGATTGACACAGTCGAGGCTCAATTCTGTAAAACTTTGAAGAGAAACATCAGATTCATCACAGTCATTATCAACAGACATCATGTCAGAATGATGTTTATATTGATCATCTTCCATCACTTTCACCATTATACATTTACATTTATTCATTTAGCAGGCGCTTTTATCCAAAGTGACATGAGAAGAATACAAGTAGAGCGAACAATATCACATTTACACTAGAGCAGAAGTGTCAAACTATTACATGACAAATAATGATGATGAATTTAAAAACACAATTATAACTCAAACAATAAATGAAGAACTCACTTTAGTTTATGTTGTTTACAGTTTGGATCCTTCAGTAGATCAGAGATCAGCTTCACTCCTGAATCTCCTGGATTATTATAGCTCAGATCCAGTTGTGTAAGATGTGAGTTTGGGTTTGATCTCAGAGCTGAAGCCAGAGCAACAAAACCTTCATCTCCAATACTGCAGCACCTCAGACTACAGAGAGAAGAAAAACTCCTGACACTTACAGTAAATCAAGTGATGAATTATAATGAGATGTGTGTGTGACTATTATCATCAGAACATATACAGTCAAAGAAAGAGTAACAGAGAGAGAGAAAGATTGAGATTGGTCTCTAGAATCTTCATCATCAGAGAGTCATTGACTGACAGTCACTCTTGAGTCTCTTACACTATGATTAAAAACATTAGATCAACATGATTCTCATCACCTTTGACAAACATTAACATGATACAAACACACACATTTCATCTTATTGCTTTAAGGATTTTCTTACTGTAATGTCTTCAGTTTACAGTTTGTGTTCTTCAGTCCATCGAGAGCAGCTTCACTCCTGAATCCTGCAGATTATTGTCCCTCAGGTTTAGTGTTATCAGACTTGATGAGTTTGATGTGAGAACTGACACCAGTACAGAACAACTTTTCTCTGTCAGATTACAGCGACACAGACTGAGAGAGAAATAACAAGAGAACAGTGTGTTAAACTACAACTTTTAGTGTCACATCAGAATAGTTCAGTCAGGTTTGCAGAAGTTGACTTTTACACTCATACAGTTAAAATGGAATAAAAACATTCAGATGTGTTTCTATTGAAGATTGAAAACTAAAGTCCCTCTCATTTCTTGACACACATGATGACATCACAAACATGGTATAGCTGCTATAACACATTGTTTTGTCTGTAACATGAAAGTTTAAGGTTAAAGTCCTTTAATATCAGTAAAGAGTTTTATAGTGTATGTGAAAATGATGTGTTCTGGACTTTATTTGAATAAGAACATGAGAACAGGAAACAGAAAGAGCTTCAGTGTTCATACTACTCCTCCTAATGTAGTTCAGCATTGTCAAATGAGACAAATATCAGACACTACTACACAACTCCAATCTCACATTTTAATCATGACAAACATTTACTAAACCCACAGAAAGTCCAAATTTATATTTGACGATGAAACACATTTACTAATGTTCTTGTATTGAGGCCCTAAACCATCAACTCTTTCCCAAAGTTATAGGACCAGTTATGTTCATATTTGTCTCCTGAACCATTTTGTCACAGTCACCAGCTGGAGTGTCCTTATGCTCCACAAGAGGGCACTCTCCTCATCACTCGCACTACACTACACTTCCCACAATTCTTAGCTGGACTCTTTTAAATTAGTCTGTATCACCTTTTTCTTGTTATCTTCTTTGGTCAGCCTATATATACTCAATTCACTCAATGTTAAGTCTTGTTAGTGTTACACGCTGCATTTCTGAGCATTCTTATTGTTGGATTATCGTGTTTGACATTTGTATCGTATTTTTGTCTTCTGAACCTCTGCTGCCTGCCCTGGCCATTGCCTGTGATTTCGTCTGTGAATGTTTGCTGTCTGCCCTGATTTTTGCTTGATACTTGAACTCTGTCTAGTAAAACTGCATTAAGTTCCAAAGCCCTTCAAAACTCGGAAAAGTTTGTAACACATTTAGACTTCAGCTCAAGCTTTTCTCACTGATCTTTAAATGACTGGATTTCAAGTGTAGCTCTTAACCAGCGGCAGGAGGTGAAGCCACTGGACGTATCCATGCTGCCATGTTGGTATGTCCAACCGACAGAGGACATCATTGACTTACAGTCAAAATAGCAGTAACCTGTTTTGAGGCGTATAGGCGCAAGTTCGGTTTTCAGTTTACATGCATGTTTAAATGAACTGTAACTTCAGATGTTTTTCCAATGTTGATTTTGTTTTTTTCGGGCGGAATAGTGATGTATAGAAATTATAAAGGTGCGTGTGTATTGAGCACTGTTGTATTGACAAAACAGTGGCGGCGCCATGGGGGGGCATTCGAGGGCCATGTCCCCCCTAGTGGTCATTGACACCCCTCCTACAACAGGGCATGGCGAAGCCCAAAAATATCCCTTTTAGTTATTCTTTTAATATTAAACGTGCAAATTGTAACTTAAATGAAATAAAATTAAATGAACGGGGAAAACGCATATCTTTGGTTGTTCATGTGTGCAGGAATATGGGAATTGTCCCTTTAAGTAGCATGGGGTTTGTAGTCCTGGCCATACTGAATGATGGGAAAAGTAGTGCGGGTGTGGGGTATTCACGTGTGTGTGAGACAAAAGTAGCAGACAGAAGAAAGGGGATTACGCTGCTTTAGAGGTTTTGTTGTTTTCTTTATAAGTTTGTAAAACCATCTGGGACTTCACGTGATTGTCAAAAGGTATAGTGATGGATGGAGCTTTCGCTGAAGTTATTAAACAACGTGCTTCGTAATAACTTTGTCAGCTCATCATTGTGAAAAATGGACCAGAGCAAACTGTTACAGCTAACATTGTCTGCGATCGGAGAGGTTGATTAACAAAAAGCTAACACATGTCAGAGATGGGTAAACTGCATTTATTTGCATTTAGCCTCCACGACAGCCCCTCTGCTGTGTGTGACCGAGTAAGCTGTGTGCGTAGGCCTACCACATAGCCTCGTCTAAGTGACATGATATGGAAATTAACAATAACATGAATAAACAAAATTAGCAAATTATAAACAATAATAATAAAAAGTCGTTGTTTTTATAGTATTTCTGCTGTGTTGGACTATGATGTCGCCACTGCGTCAAAATATTTCTCAAACTGCAGTGCCCCCCCGCCGATGACCCAATGCCCCTCCAGGAGATATGCTCTATCGCCAACTCTGTGACACAGATGTAAATGTTTAGAAATAAGAATTTATGACATTAAGAACAAACAAAGTTTTTTTATTTAGATTTCAGAATGAGCACATTTGTCATACAAATAAAATAAGTAAAAGTATTCATACCCTTAACTCAGTAGTTGGTTAAATCACCTTAACAAGCTCCAATCTTTTGGGTATGATGTGACAAGCTTTACACATCTGCATTTGCCAATTTTTCTGCCATTCTTCTCCTCAGATCTTTCAAACTCTGTCTGGTTGGATGGAGATCATTAGTAGACAGACATTGTCAGGTTTATGCAGAGATGTTCAGTTGGGTTCAAGCCCAAGACTAAAGGACATTGACAGAGTTGTTCAATAGGAACTCTTGCATTGACTTGACATGATCTGTGTGATCATTTCATGTTTGAGAATGAACCTTCTGCCCTGTCCGAGGTTCTGTATGGTCAGGGATAGGTTTTCATGATCATTATCTCTGTATTTTGTGCCCTTAATCTGTTCTTCTACTCTGACAAAAGCCCCACCCCTTGCAGCTGAACAACACCCCCACATCATGATGCTGTTTCCAATCTCTCTAACCTATACAGGTAAGACTTCAAGCAATTATTGTTCAACATTCATAACTGTTCCTTTATTTGTTTTGGGAACATATTTGGCATACCTACATCCGTGTCCCTTTATCATTCAGGGCTCATACTTTCATACTGTATTCCTTTTCTATAGGATTAATATTATGCTTTATCCCTTTATTTACAGGGTTATATGTAAATCTCACAAATGAGCCAACCACTACGCTCCTCCTGTGGGACACAGAAGGGGTACGCAGTCACCGCTCTGAGATGAAAAATCTATGTCACACTCATACTGCAGTCATGCACCCATAGACAATACACATTTTTACAAACCAAACCGGTAGCATACCAAACACAACCCCCTCAAGTTTGCCTAAGTCTCCACTAGGATCAACAGTAGGCCTCCCTTGAACTAAATTTTGCACTTGTTTCCGATTGGATCAACAAGGCAACCTAAAGTAAATACCATCAATGTCCCTAAGTTTCCACCTGGATCAACATTAGGCCACACTTGAATTAAATACACTTTTGCTCTTGTTTCCACCTGGACCAACAAGTCAACCTTAAATAAATACCATCAATGTTCCTAAGTTTCCAATTGGATCAACAATAGGCCACACTTGACTTAAATATAGTTTTGCTCTCGCATCCCCTTGGATCAACAATGCAACATAAAATAAATAACTACGCGGCCACCCACAATTGCATTTCTACCGAAACTGTGAGTACCTACAAATCTGCTCTCTGTTTAAAAGGCAACCTTTGTAGGACTTTTTTAACCTATAGGACTTATTAGCGCTTTTATTTTAATACTATTTTTATCTAAGATGCATTGTATACTTATATAAGTATTAAAATTTGAAAACTGTTCTCCTCAAGACCAACCCAACAGTAAACATAAATCAATGCATGCATTTATGGATTTGGATCAAAACTCCTTTACTCAGGTACTGCTTAATTTCTTAATCAATTTAGTTCGATGAATTTAGAAGAACTTAAAGTGTCCCACCACAAGCAATATCTGGCAAACAACACAACCTAACTATATAAGCAAAAACTGCTTACCTTGGCCAAATTTTGTTGTGTTGCTCGTCCAGAAGTTGCTCGCTGTGGTTCACCTCCGTGTTCTTTCCAATGTTCTCCTGGCTGGCTCGCCAAATATGTTGTGGATTTTCTTTGCGCGTTCTGAAGAATTATTGTTGAGTCTCGAGTTTTGATACAAAAACCACTTTATTAATGGAGTAGGATTGCAATGTCACCCCCTTCTCCGTTTTTGGAGAAGCCCTTATATAGTGTGCTCAACACACACACATTCACACACACAAATCCTCTGAGCCCCCCAATATAATGTAAAACAGATGTGTTTTCCTCCCCCAGCTTACCTAAGGTCCTTTGTGTCAGCTAGCATTCGGCACCCCAGATAAGAAACTCTTAAAATGATTTTATAATAGTAAACAATTGTAGACATTATTCTTCTATATTTTAGCCCAAAATATCTTCTACACATCCTGTGTCTGTGCATGAACGAAAAAATAAAATAACCAACCACAAGTTGATGATGTGTGATGGTTATATATCATTAGCACTTTCCCGATTTCGCCTATGCAGATAATGGTGTAGGTTTGAGGGTAGGCGTATTTGGCGTACTCTCGGGGAGAGGGCCCTGAGCTCGTTCGTTCTTTCGAAATTAGAGCACTCCCCCCCGTCTGGGGTGAGGGCTCCGAATCCGCCATTAGCCTGAACCCGGCACAACACTGCCACCCCCCCTTTGGTGTCCTGCTGGAGACAAGGGGCTCCAGGTGAGTATCCCGGGTGGTGGTGGAATGCTTGAGACTGAAGAGAGAGTCAAGACAAGACGTCTTGACTATTTATAGAGATTCTCTCTCTCTTGAACTGATAGGTCGGGTGCTGTGATGGCTGATAGCGGACCAGCCAAGTGAATTATCTGCTGCTTCTCCTCCCGAATTTAGTTAATAAAACATCATTTCATGAGTTTGCCTATGCAGATAATGCTGTAGGTTTGAGGGTAAGCACATTTGGCTTGCTGTCAGGGAGAGGGCTCTGAGCTTGTTCGTCCCTCCAAACTCAGAGCACTCCCCCTCTGTCTGGAGTGAGGGCTCTGAATCCTGCATTAGCCTGAACCCGGAACACTCCCCCCAAGAGATTTAACTAGTGCAGGACACCAGTCGGGAATATACACACACGCCCCGAAAATGAGGCTGGTATGGGCTGATGGTGACCTGGCCTTGCTTGTTAGGCTTGATGTCTGCTACTGCAGAACGTAGATGGAGCCATGGGCCCTTGTGGGGTCGTTACTGCTATGATGCTGGCCTCTAAGTGAGTGATGTTTGCTGCTGCAAAACGTAGATGGAGCCGCGGACCCTTGTGGGGTCGTTACTGCTATGATGTTGGCCTCTAAGTGAGTGATGTTTGCTGCTGCAGAACGTAGATGGAGGCACGGGCCCCTGTGTTTTTATAAAAAAATATTTTTTTTGTGTCTTCTGACTGTTTTAGCTGTGGGTCTGTCAGACCGGAGAGATTCTAATGGTAATTAGTCGAGTGTTTCAATTGTTATTTCCTTTTTTATAGAAAATTTAACATCTAAAGGAGAAGCTACACAGTCATCTACATACAGTATTGTTCAAAATAATAGCAGTACAATGTGACTAACCAGAATAATCAAGGTTTTTAGTATATTTTTTATTGCTACGTGGCAAACAAGTTACCAGTAGGTTCAGTAGATTCTCAGAAAACAAACAAGACCCAGCATTCATGATATGCACGCTCTTAAGGCTGTGCAATTGGGCAATTAGTTGAAAGGGGTGTGTTCAAAAAAATAGCAGTGTCTACCTTTGACTGTACAAACTCAAAACTATTTTGTACAAACATTTTTTTTCTTCTGGGATTTAGCAATCCTGTGAATCACTTAACTAATATTTAGTTGTATGACCACAGTTTTTTAAAACTGCTTGACATCTGTGTGGCATGGAGTCAACCAACTTGTGGCACCTCTCAGCTGTTATTCCACTCCATGATTCTTTAACAACATTCCACAATTCATTCACATTTCTTGGTTTTGCTTCAGAAACAGCATTTTTGATATCACCCCACAAGTTCTCAATTGGATTAAGGTCTGGAGATTGGGCTGGCCACTCCATAACATTAATTTTGTTGGTTTGGAACCAAGACTTTGCCCGTTTACTAGTGTGTTTTGGGTCATTGTCTTGTTGAAACAACCATTTCAAGGGCATGTCCTCTTCAGCATAGGGCAACATGACCTCTTCAAGTATTTTAACATATGCAAACTGATCCATGATCCCTGGTATGTGATAAATAGGCCCAACACCATAGTAGGAGAAACATGCCCATATCATGATGCTTGCACCTCCATGCTTCACTGTCTTCACTGTGTACTGTGGCTTGAATTCAGAGTTTGGGGGTCGTCTCACAAACTGCCTGTGGCCCTTGGACCCAAAAAGAAAAATTTTACTCTCATCAGTCCACAAAATGTTCCTCCATTTCTCTTTAGGCCAGTTGATGTGTTCTTTGGCAAATTGTAACCTCTTCTGCACATGCCTTTTTTTTAACAGAGGGACTTTGCGGGGGATTCTTGAAAATAGATTAGCTTCACACAGACGTCTTCTAACTGTCACAGTACTTACAGGTAACTCCAGACTGTCTTTGATCATCCTGGAGGTGATCATTGGCTGAGCCTTTGCCATTCTGGTTATTCTTCTATCCATTTTGATGGTTGTCTTCCGTTTTCTTCCACGTCTCTCTGGTTTTGCTCTCCATTTTAAGGCATTGGAGATCATTTTAGCTGAACAGCCTATCATTTTTTGCACCTCTTTATAGGTTTTCCCATCTCCAATCAACTTTTTAATCAAAGTACGCTGTTCTTCTGAACAATGTCTTGAACGACCCATTTTCCTCAGCTTTCAAATGCATGTTCAACAAGTGTTGGCTTCATCCTTAAATAGGGGCCACCTGATTCACACCTGTTTCTTCACAAAATTGATGACCTCAGTGATTGAATGCCACACTGCTATTTTTTTGAACACACCCCTTTCAACTAATTCAACTAATTGCCCAATTGCACAGCCTTAAGAGCGTGCATATCATGAATGCTGGGTCTCATTTGTTTTCTGAGAATCTACTGAACCTACTGGTAACTTGTTTGCCACGTAGCAATAAAAAATATACTAAAAACCTTGATTATTCTGGTTAGTCACATTGTACTGCTATTATTTTGAACAATACTGTATGCCCCCTGTGTAGCCAAAAGTGCTGTAGATGGTAAAATATTTGTTTCAGTCTGCTCCATTACTAGAGAAAATATTGCCCATGTTGGTGGTCATGACATCAGCGATTCTGTATTTATTGGTAAGGTTATTCGAGGAGTCAGATCTTTAGTAGTTGAGGTGATTGTTCTACCCTGTCGATAATGGGTTGTACGACTGATTTCTGGAGTGCGCAGTGTACATGTTATAAGATAGTGATCAGTGATATCGTCGCTTTGAGGTATAATATCTATATTAGTTACATCAGCTCTGTGAGATATATCAAGTCTAGTGTAAGAAAGCAAGGATTTTTTACTTTTGTTTGGAACAATTATTTTCAACACAAGCACTTGAAATGATTTAAATGTATGCTCTGTTCTCCGAGTTATGGTAAGAAAGTCTCTAAAGATTGTTGTGACACCACCACCTCGACCAACCGGACGTGGCTCATGCATTTAACTGTAGCTTGGTGGAGTAGACTCATTTAGACCGAAATAATCATTTGGCTTAAGCCATGTTTCGGTAAGGCAAAGTATATCAAAACTGTTGTCTGTGATCATTTCATTTACAATAACTGCCTTTAAATTTTGTGATCTCATATTAAGTAGCCCGAACTTTAGGCATTGGTTTAGTCTCAATAAGGTTTTTTATCTGACTTTTACATAAATTATTATTTAATTATATTATTCAGGGAACAGACACAGTCTCTATGCGTCTGGGAGCAGTAACAGTTTTAACAGTTGAGTAAGAGGAACACAGCCTATGGTTAAAGTTTGCACTTTCTAGTCAAATTGTGTCTAGCGTCTTTCAGATGTGTCAGACAAAAGTTCCGCTCTGATGCTGTCTAGGCAAAGCCTAGGTCGCTCCCAGATCAGATCAAAATTATTAACAAAGAGCAGCTTTTGTTCAATACCCCATGACATCAACCATTGATTAAGCGGAAATAGTCAGCTGGTTGAGAACGTAGCAGCACGCCTCGTCTTCCGAAAGCTCAAAAGGGCTCATGTGACGTCCCTTTTCATCTCTCTCCACTGGCTACCGGTTGAAGCCCGTATCAGATTCAAGTCACTAATGCTTGCCTAAAGGACTATCCCTGGATATGCAACGGCATACTTCCACACCCTCCTACCCTCCTACACCCCATCAAGATCCCTGCGTTCAGCAAACCAGCGGCGTCTTGTGTTGCCTTCACATAAGGGCAGTAAATCACTTTCCAGCTCATTCTCATTCACAACTCCTTCATGGTGGAACATTCTTCCTAACTCAGTCCGGTCAACCACATCTCTCACAACATTCATAAAACTACTTAAAACTCATCTCTTCTGTGAATACCTGACAGAAAAAAATCTCTGACTCTTTCTCTCAACAGGTAGAGTTCTAGCTTTTGTTGACACCAGTAACTTTGTATTAGCACCTATTGTAGCATTGCTCCTGTATGACATATCACTTATTGCTCCCTGAACTCTCTATAAGTCGCTTTGGATAAAAGCCTCTGCTAAATGACTAAATGAATAACAAGGAGCATCTTGTATTCCTCCGGTTTCGCACTCAATCCTGATGCTAGACGAAAGCTCTCAAATCTTCTAATCCATTTGGGGTAATTAACTGAATTTAAGAAATCAAGTTTTAAAATGTTTCTTAATTTAGGAGAACAGCGGGGTTCACATCACGGTTGGATGTACTGCCAAATTCTCTGAAACGCCTTTGGAGACGGCGTATGGTAGAGAAACGAACATTCAATTCATTAGCAACAGCTCTGGTGGACAGTCCTGCAGTCAGCATGCCAATTGGACGCAACCTCAAAACTTGCAACATCTGTGGAATTGTGCTGTGTGATAAAACTGCACACTTTAGAGAGGCCTTTTATTGTGGCCAGCCAAAGACACACCTGTGCAATAATCATGCTGCCTATTCAGATTCTTGATATGCCACACCTGTGAGGTGGATAGATTATCTCGGCACAGGAGAAGGGTTCACTAACAAAGATTTGTGAACAATATTTGAGAGAAATAGGCCTTTTGTGTACGTAGAAAAAGTCTTAGATCTTTGTGTTCAGCTCATGAAAAATGGGGGCCAAAACAAGTGTTGCGTTTATAATTTTGGTCAGTATATATGAGTAAAATTGGAGTAATGTGCGTGTGAAACTGTCCTCTGGATTCTAAAATACTCTATAAACATCATATTTGATAGTTAAATGTGTGCATGTTAATGCATTCTAATCATTTGTAAATAGGGCGAGGGTTTACGCAGAAATCTGTTCTGCTTGATTTTCATGAAAGATTATTACCTAACACTGGAAAGATACAAATTAGTTTTTCTTTCTCATTCACACACAAAAAAATACATCCTTAATTTGAATGGATCTTATTAACAAAACAGGCTGAAGTATCTGACGGAACAAATCAGCCATGATTGAGTTTAATATTCTTCTTTTAGTCATGAAACAATAGTTTTGTTATTATTATCCTTTTTTAGTTCCACTATGTAGTCTGCTGTCCTGTGCTTGTTCGTTTGGCTTGTTTGCTGAGTTTGTTCATGCCTGTGTCGTGTTGGTTTACCTCACCTCACCTTACCTTGCTATATTGGAATTCCTTGCCCCTTGCCTTGTTGTCATGTTATTTATTATAGTCAGGGATGGGCATAAATACATTTAAATGTATTTAAAATACAAATACAAAATACTGTGTGGAAAAGTGTATTTAAATACAAATACAAAATACTGTGTGGAAAAATGTATTTAAATACAAATACAGTATTTTGTATTTTGAAAATACACAAAATACATGTGAAATTGGTGATTCAGTGCAGGTACCCCTATTAGGCTGAAATCTATCTGGGCCTATTCTAAATGCCAAAAAGCATGATGTGTTTAACTGCTAATCTTAATTTTACTTCACAGTAAGAATGTATATAATGGTTTCACAATTATCAGTACGTTATGATACCACAGCAAAGAAAAGAAATTCAAACAATTTTGATGTTTTTTTTACGCAAGTGGTCCAATGCCTTTTAAGAATAGTATTTATTAAATTAATTTAATGTAAAGTTATTTGTTTCAAATATAGAAAATAGAAAGTTTGTCTAAAATAAAAAATAAAAACAATTAGAATTTGGCATTATTTACCCAAAGGTTGTTTTCTTTCTACTAAAAGCTAAAGATTTTGTGTGGTGTATCATTCATCAGTGTCAATAAACTAAACTGATGGAGATTATTTTGTTTAATACAATCGTTAATTAAAAGAAAATAATGCATTTATAAATGTATAAGACAGTATTTTTCAATTTAGTGTGTTTAATGTTATCATATATTGATATGTTTTGTTATAATGTCACAATTTGAAGTTAACTGGGTTTTACTGAGGGTTTAAGAAGTGTACTCAAAACCTTTTTCACATAATGACCTAAAAATGACCGTAAACCTAATCAATTTATATGTGAAGAAATCCATTAATCACGAGAGGAGTGTTTCACAAATTATTCGGCAAACAAATGACTTCCTCTCATCGCTCCTTTTTGATGATTTGTAGAACAATTGATCAGAGTCGCCCCCTGTCGTTTCACAGATTTATACAATGGAGAGCAAGTCAAGCATAAAAGCCTCGTCGGTTTAATGAGGAGTGCGCGCAGTAAACTATCGAAAGCCAACAGTATCATAAATCGCGTGCTTTGGAACGCCGTATTAATATTAAAACGCCGTTTTCTTTACGCCACCAGGCGTTAAATAAACGCCGTCTGGTGCTAAATTAACGTCATACGCCGCCACGGGTTTAAGTAACGCCGGGCGCCGATCGACGTTAAGTTAACGTCACACGTCACTCAAAATGCAAACATATTAGCTAATATACATAGCCCCTCCTCCTCTGGGTTTGTACGGTCTACGGCAAGTCGGAGGCTCGTGTCATCTCAAATCCATATCCATATCGAGCTTATCATTTACCCACCCTCTTGACTTTTCAAACCTGTTTGACTGTGTAATGTGTAAACCGTATAATCACAAAAGAAGATATTTGAAAGAAAGTTAGTAACAGAAAACCGTTCGTCCACATTGACTTTTCTTCATACAAAAGTCAATGGGGACCATTAGTAAATGATGACAGAAATTTCGTTTTGGGGGTGAACTACGTTACCTTTAATCATGACTTGACTTAATTTGACATATTACATACTGCAGTAGTTATATGTTTTTCTTTTCGGCTGTTTTTTCTTCTATTTCCTTCCATTTTTAGTTTTCCGCAAAATTAAGCTCGATATGGATATGGATTTGAGATGACACGAGCCTCCGACTTGCCGTAGACCGTACAAACCCAGAAGAGGAGGGGCTATGTATATTAGCTAATACGTTTGCATTTTGAGTGACGTGTGACGTTAACTTAACGTCGATCGGCGCCCGGCGTTACTTAAACACGTGGCGGCGTATGACGTTAATTTAGCACCAGACGGCGTTTATTTAACGCCTAGCGGCGTTAAGAAACGGAGTTTTAATATTAATACGGCGTTCCAAAGCAAGTGATTTATGATACTGTTGGCTTTCGATATTCAACTGCACAAAGCAACAAGAGAAAGCGGCAACTGTGCGCTTATTCCAACGCTTACCGCGTCACACGTGACACTCCGTCTCGGAGAGCGTGCACAAAAAAAACTGCCTGCCAACGTGCAAAGTGAGAATTTGAATTTCCTTTAGCGGCAGTTATAATAAATCACAATTACTCATTCACACTTGTTTCTTTTTCCACTCTCATATTCATATTATTCCTGCCCACTAAAAGGTGCACATATATATTTACTTACCCCAATAGCTCTATAAACTATTTAAAAAAAGTTAAATCAATTTATATAATAGCTACGAATCTACGACATGTTGATGTTGTCATGACATCACCCATACCTAACACGCAGTAACGTTAATATTTTAAACACAAATAAAATTGACCATGAAATCGTGACCTTATTCCAGAAAAGTCGCAGATCCAATGCTGGGTTGTAGCTACAGCTGAAGCTCACGTGCATGAATTTTGGGGCTGGGGGAAGGGCGTGTCTGGCCTGAATTATGTTGGTTGATGCACGAAAACACCCTGATAAAAAGGTTGACTGGCTCAAAGTATTTTGAGTATTTTGAAAATACAAAAATACTCATCTTAAATGTATTTAAATACAAATTACATTAGATTTTTCCAAAGGCTTTAAAATACAAAATACAAAATACTATTTTGTATTTCAAATACGTATTTTAAATACATGTATTTGAAATACTGCCCATCCCTGATTATAGTCTTGTCTTCATCGTTACATAGTAAATTTAAGTTAGTGTGGCGAGCCGACCAGTAATCAATCAGCGTCGCCATGGAGACGGAGGCATAAGGGCGGAGAACAAGACGGTGAGCTACGACTACAAGTCCTGACTAGACGCACTACTCTGCTGTTCCTCCCCATTGTGGTTCCCGTTCCTGATTGCATCGCTGCCGGTGGCTAGTTTGTATCCTCTGACACTTGCTTCACCTCACATTTGTTATTGGTCTTAATATTAGTTTATTTTACTATCATTTCCTATCACTGTCGTTGCCAAAGTATTTATATCTTTATATTCTAAACCTATATTAATTGAAACGTAACGCCGCTAGCATAGTATTAGCGTGTTAGCTTGCCTTCTGTTTAAACTGTGGAATATCATCTCCCCCTATTTGTCTTGTGCGCTAACTGTTTCTCTTTTTAAGCGTATATACTAAGACTCATCAACCAACCTTGGTAAGTTAGGATTACACTTCATACCCGGTGAGTCATGGCTTCTATTCCTATTGTTGTTACTTGCACCTCATGTCATATGTTAAGCTTAGCCTTCTCTCTCAGCAGCAAGGGTTTTACATGCGATAAATGCAGGGAAGTAGTTAGGCTGACGGAGAAGATCTTAGAATTAGAGTCTCGCATCCAATCTTTCTTTGAGGATAGTAAGAGTGTTAGGAACGTAGAAAATGCTTTGGATGCGAGCAATGTTAGTGCACACAGCTCGGTTCCGGTTGAAAATCCCCTGCAGCTGAGAAAATTTGTGACGGTGAGACGGCATAGTCGCAAGACAAAACATCACTCAACCGTTCCGATTAAAGTCTCGAACAGGTTTGCCCCGCTCAGTGACGCACCGACTGAGAAACCTGCTGAAAGTGCCCTAGTGATCAGTGATTCTATTGTCCGGAACGTTAACATAGAGGCACCAGCCACCATAGTCACATGTTTACCGGGAGCCAGAGCGCCTGACATCAAGTCAAATTTAAATGTGCTGGCTAAGGCTAATCGTAGATTCAGTAAGATTGTTATTCACGTCGGCACAAATGATGTTAGACTCCGTCAATCGGAGATCACTAAAGATAATATTAAAGAGGTGTGTGAGCTCGCAAGCACGATTTCAGACACTGTAATATTTTCTGGCCCCCTCACTGCTTACCGTGGTGATGAGATTTATAGCAGATTATCATCACTAAATGGCTGGTTGTCTGAGTGGTGCCTGCAGAATAATATAGATTTTATAAATAACTGGAAGAGTTTTGAGGGCAGACCTGACCTGTTGAAACGAGATGGAAATTTGTCACACAGTCTTAATAATGCTAAAGGCTGACTACCTGGGGCCCAGGTCAGGTAGGAGACAGAATGGCTTAACCAACTGTCTGTTTGCCGTCTCGCGTTGCAGAATACACAAAATATACAACATGTAATAATCCCTTTTTACAAACAACATAAAATAGAGACTGTGTCTGTCCCCCAGATTAGCAAACATAAGATAATGCGTAAACCTCTTGAAAGTGATTTAATGAACGTTAAACAAATGAAACATGAACAAAATACAGATAATCAACTGTTACGACTCGGTTTGCTTAATATTAGATCTCTCTCAAATAACTTTTGTTAATGATATGATAACCGATCATAAAATAGACCTGCTCTGTTTGACAGAAACATGGCTAAAGCCAGATGATTATATTACTCTAAATGAATCCGTTCCCCAAGATTATTACTATAAACACGAGCCTCATCTAAAAGGTAGAGGGGGAGGTGTCGCTGCACTATACAATAATACTTTTATCATCTCTCAGAAGTCTAATTTTAAATACAATTCTTTTGAAGTCATGGTACTTCATGTATCAACACCTAATTCTAAGGACAAAACATTTTTAAAATTTATTCTAGCTATTGTATATAGGCCTCCAGGGCACCACACAGATTTTATTAAAGAATTTGGTGGGTTCTTATCCGAACTAGTACTGGCCGCAGATAGAGTCCTTGTCGTTGGTGACTTTAACATCCATGTAGATAATGATACAAATGCCTTGGGAATGGCTTTCAAAGACACTCTTAACTCCATGGGCGTTAGTCAACATGTGTCAGGACCAACTCACCTTCGTAATCATACTTTAGATTTAATACTATCTTATGGTATAAATGTGGACGATGTTAAAATCGTTCAGCAGAGTGAAGACATTTCGGATCATTACCTGATATTATGTTTGCTTCACTGGCCTACGGCTGCAAATCAAACTCCTTGTTACAAATATGGTAGAACGATTACTTCAACTACCAAAGATGCGTTTCTCAACAATCTGCCTGAATTATCTCAAATATCTAGCAAAAAAACGATGACGATCTTGACAATATTATTGAAAATTGTAACTCTACCTTCTTGGAAACATTAGACACAGTTGCTCTTCTGCGTTTATTTTTTTTTTAAATGGCAGCCCAACACCATGGTATAATGAAAACACTCAGGCCTTAAAGAAAGCGTCCCGTAAAATGGAGCGGAACTTTAATAAAACTAATTTAGAGGTATTTCATACAGCATGGAAGGATAGTACTCAAAAATACAGGAATGCCATGAAAACGTCTAGATCCGCCTACTTTTCATCACTAATAGAAGAAAGCCATCACAACCCTAGGTTTTTATTTAACACTGTGGCTAAATTAACAAAAAATAAGTCGTCAGCGACTTCAGATTCTGATTATCAGCATAACAGTGATGAATTTATGAACGACTTCACTAGTAAAATGCAAGATATTAGAGAAAAAATTATAACAATGCAACCAAAAGTGAAACCCGCTAAACAAACCAACTACAGCACCCCTCAGTAGATCACAATGAACTGTCTAAAATCATTAGATCATCTAAATCAACAACATGCGCGCTAGACCCTATACCTACAAAACTACTGAAAGAAATGCTCCCGAAAATTATAGATCCTCTTCTTAATATTATTAACTCATCTCTGACACTAGGACATGTGCCTAAAGCATTTAAGGTGGCTGTTATAAGGCCCCTTGTCAGAAAACCCAAACTCGACCCAAGAGAACTAGGGAATTACAGGTCTATATCGAATTTACCTTTTATATCTAAAGTTCTGGAAAAAGCAGTTTGAATTATGCTCCTTCCTCCAAAGGAATGACATTAATGAAGAATTCCAGTCTGGATTTCGAGCATGTTACAGTACAGAGACTGCTTTGATCAGAGTTATTTTTGATCTGCTTTTAGCGTCTGACCGTGGCTGTATTTCGTTATAGGTGCTGCTAGACCTTAGTGCTGCATTTGACACCATTGACCACAGCATACTTCTACATAGACTCGAAAATTACGTCGGCATTAACGGAATAGCATTCAAATGGTTCAAGTCTTATTTATCCGACCGTTTTCAATTTGTAGCTATAAACAATGAGGTGTCCCGCAAATCGCAAGTCCAGTACGGTGTACCACAGGGCTCAGTCTTAGGGCCTCTGCTCTTCGCATTATATATGCTACCTCGAGGAGAGATAATAAAGCGACAAGGAAATAGCTTTCACTGTTATGCTGATGATACTCAACTTTATATTTCCTCGAAGCCTCATGAAACCCAGCAGTTCCATCGAATAAAGGAATGCGCAGTCGATTTAAAAAACTGGATGAGTAACAATTTTTTACAACTGAACTCGGAAAAAACAGAAGTGTTACTTACTGGACCTAAAACCACCATACGTAACAACCAAGAATACAGCTTAACTATTGACGGATGCTCCATAAAATCCTTGTCGTCGGCTAAGAATCTTGCCGTTGTATTCGCTAGTAACTGTCATTTGAAAGCCATGTCGCCAACACCCGTAAAATTGCATTTTTTCATTTTAAGAATATATCTAAACTACGTCATATGCTGTCACTGTCAGATGCAGAGAAATTAATTCATCATTCATGACATCAAGACTAGATTACTGTAATGCACTTTTAGGTGGTTGCCCTGCAGGCCTATTACAAAAACTGCAACTGGTTCAAAATGCGGCAGCTCGAGTTCTTAGACGTACTAAAAAGTATGAGCATATAACCCCGGTTCTGTCAACCTTGCACTGGTTACCTATAAAGCATCGCATTAACTTTAAGATCTTGCTTATTACCTATAAAGCCCTACATGGTCTAGCGCCGCAGTATTTGAATGAACTTCTATTGTATTACAATCCTCCACGTGCATTACGCTCTCAGGGGTCCTGTCAGTTAGCAATACCTAGAATTTCAAAATCAAGTGCAGGTGGTAGATCCTTTTCTTATCTAGCGCCTAAACTTTGGAATATTCTTCCCTGCACTGTCCGGGAGGCAGACACACTCTGTCAGTTTAAATCTAGACTAAAGATGCATCTTTTTAATCTTGCATACACTACACTTCCATAATATTAATCCTCAGAGGATTTAGGCTGCATTATTTAGATCAACCGGAACCAAGAACACATCCAACAACAAATGATGTACTTGTTGCATCAAAGAGTGCAGAACAGTACTCTACTCTCAGCCAGTCTTGTTTCTTTGTTCCAAGGTTACCGCAGCATGCAGTTCATGCCCAGACCTGATGGCAGAGCTGAGAATGGGGAGCGGTGACCTGACAAGAGCTGAGATGATAGAGCCGGATAAAGGACAAGGCGACTTGACATGATTTTTCTACAAAATTTCAAATGCTATTAGATTGTTAATGATAATCTTAAATCTATAATTTACCTCATTAGTAAGTTTATTTATTTCTTATTTAGCCTTGTTGTGTAAGCACTGTAGAGCTTGTGCAGAGGCAGCAGCTTTTGCCAGAGCGGAACTGGAATCCCCTGGTTGGGCTGGGTTCTCCTGAGTTTTTTTTTCTCGATTGGAGTTTTGGGTTCCTCGCCACCGTTTGCATATTGTTTTGCACTATTTGCCTGGCCGGGGGGGCTGCTTTAGAATTTAGAAGTTAGACATAAAAAATATTGCATATAAGAATTTATAGTCTGTTTAATATTTGACCTGTGGTTCTCTCTCCTTCATCTCAAATGTGTGCTTTCACTGTCCTTTTGTGCGAGTGTGTTTGTGTGTGTGTGTGTGTGTGTGTGAGTGTGAGTGTGTTTGCGTGTGTGCGTCTATGTCAATGTGTGTAAGTATGTATGCATATTGTGTGTGTGGAGCATGTGTATGTCTGTCTTTTGTTGTTTTCACCTTTTTCTTGTTTTTACAGGTATATGCCTTTAGTTGTTTTTCTTGTATTCGGTGTGTTTCATGTACAGCTGCTTAGTAACAATGAAAATTGTAAAAAGCGCTATATAAATAAAGTTGAGTTGAGTTGAGTTTTTGTTTTTGAGTATCCACTCCAGAACAACCCTGTACAACACCAGTCAGCACTGACTGTAAGCAGAAAATAGATCCATAGTAAAATAACTATGTTGCATGTTGAAAAACTCATTACCATATACTTTGCTACTTACTCGACAGAAAGTGTGCCTCCTGGTCCTTCTGGCCTTGGTCTTTGTTTCCAATTCTCTTTGGGCAAGTGAAATACAATGTCCAACACACTGCGGCATAGCAGGAGAAGAAACGTCTTGGTTACGTATGTACCTGATGGAGGGAACGAGACGTTGTGTCGAGAACGACAGATGGGGTTCGCCCTTGAGAACCAATCAACTCTGACTACTATAGAAAAGGCCAATGAAATTTGGCGAATGAAATTTGCATGCCGGGCTCCGCCCCCGGATATCTGGTATAAAAGGAAGCCGGCGTGCAGCATTCACTTACCTTTTGTTCTGAAGAGTCTGAGAGCCTCTCACGACTGCAGCAGAATACGAATACGTTTGTGGCATAAGGGACAAAACGTCTCGTTCCCTCCATCAGGGAACTGAGGTTAAATACTAACCAAGACGTTCCCTTTCTGTCGGTCTCTCAACATTGTGTCGAGAACGACAGATGGGGTTGCCTATGAAAAACACCACAACGCTGTATCGCGTCACAATCTCTAGCGATGCGACGGTAACAAGCCTGGGTGTGTCAGCTCGATGCTTTCGTGAAACTGTAACCTTCCAGTGTGGTGGTCGGGGGGTTCCAGAGCTTTCTTGGAGAAAGATGGGTACAGCCCTGACCGGTAACCTTTCACGGACGGGGCCTTAGCTCTCTACTGGCGAGAGGCCGTCCGGCTCGGGTTTACACCGGGTGAGCGCAACTCTTAATCAGAGAAGCGCTGCAGAGGCCACCTCCTACCCGTGGGGAGGAATATGGTGGATATAGGTATGGTCTCGTCCTTGGAGGAGAATGCATGGAACGTGCGGACTGAGTAGTTAATCGTGAGGTGGAGGTCCACCTGGGGAAGCTCATGGGTTATAAGGAGTGGGAACCATTCTCATGAGGATACATCAGACGGAACAGCCCACGGAGGGGGTGTTACAGACGTCCGTTAGCACTAGGTCCGGTTAGAGCTACCTGTGATAGGTCATATGGTATCCCGGCCTAAGGGGGAAGGCTGCTTTGCCCAGCCAGCCAGCCCCCCAGGGGGTGCTTGCTTAGTGATGGATGGAATGCCTATTCTTAACCAGTGTTTGGGTAAGAAGAAAAGGTAGATAGCACACTGACCCAACCTGTTAGAGGGTGGAAAGGTGCTTTTGCAGGCATACGCCCCCCCGGATGCCAGTCCTACATGTCGCCATGAAGGGCGTGGGCTGACACCGAGTTTACGCAAAGGTTGTTAACCCTTGCGGAGGTGTTTGGGCGTAGCCCAACCCGCAGCTCTACAGATGTCTGCTAGAGAGGCGCTTCTGCCAGTGCCCAGGAGGTGGCTAAAGCTCCTTGTGGAATGAGCCCTCACTGCCAATGGGCATGGGAGATTCTGAGATCGGAATGCCGTCATAACGGCGACCACGACCCAGTGCGCCAGCCTCTGTTTGGAGACAGCCTTCCCCTTCTGCTGTCCTTCAACAGACACGGAGCTGGTCAGAGCTTCAGAGCTCTGCGTGCGGTCCAGCACGTATTGGACTCAACACTGATCGGGTTGGGTCTTCCTCCCCTATTGGGAGCGCCTGCAAGTTCACCACTTGGCCCCGGAGGGAGTAGGGGGAATTTCTTGGGCACGCATCCGGGCCTAGGTCTCAAGATAACGTGAGAGTTTCCAGGGCCGAATTTTAGGCAATCCGGGGACACGGAGGATGCTCGGTGGTCCCCTACCCTCTTGAAGGGAGTGAGCGCCGTCAGGAGGGCCGTTTTACTCTGTGAGGAAGATCGGAACCTCCGAGGGGCTCTTGGGGGGCACTGAGGCTCCCCATGACCACTTAGGGTCCCAAGAGGGTATGGAGTGGAGATGAGGCGGATTCCGCCCTCTCGCGCCCCTTGGGAACCTGGTGACCAGGTCGTGTTGCCCTAGAAACTTTCCACCGACTGAGTCGTGATGAATGGCAATAGCGACTACATACACATTCAGTGTGGAGGGGAGATGTTAGTTTCCAGTCTCGTAAGAAGGAAAACACAATCCTGATCGAGCACCTCAGTGGGTCTTTCTCATTGAGAGAGACACCAGGACGAGAAGAGGCGCCGTCGAGAGGCGTGTAACCGCCTAGTAGATGGGGCCCTAGCCTGGGTGATGGTCTCTGCCATAGAGGGGGAGTAGCCATCTCAGGATCTTCTCGTCCCGTCTAGAGACCAGACATGGGTGTTCCAGAGGTCTGATCTGGGATGCCAGAACGTGTCCCTCCCCTGATAGAGCAGGTCCTCTGTCAGGGGAATGGTTCAGGGGGAGTCGCTGTCCAGAGCATTAGCTCTGAAGCCAAGTGCAATTAGACCGGTGTGGTGTAACCAATAACACTTGGTGCTCCTGCTCCCTGACCTTGCACAGCGTCTGTGCAAGGAGGCTCCTGGGGGGGGAAGGTGTGCTTCTGCCCATCCCGCGGTGAGCTGTGCGCCAGGATATCCGTGCCGAGGGCAGGGAATACCAAGCAGGCAAATGGTGGTGTTACGGGAGGCGAACAGGTTTACCTGGGCCTACCCGAACAGCCTCCAAATGAGCTGGACTGCGCGGGGGTGGAGTCGCAACTCTCCACGAGGCATTAACTGGCGAGAAAGCACGTCGGCTGTCTAGTTCAGTTTGCCCGGGGTGTGTGTGGCCCGCAGGGAACAGGTCACCTGTTGACTCCACCGGAGGAGGCGTCGAGCAAGTTGTGTTAGCTGCTGTGAGCGAACGCAACCCTGACGATCTGTGTATGCTACAGCTGTAGTGCTGTCCTCGGACCAGCATGTGCTTGTCTCACACAAGGGGCCGTAGCCTTCTCAGTGCAAGTAGCACAGCCCACAACTCTTGGCAATTGATATGCCAGCGCAGGCGGGGGTTCGTCCAACGCCCCCCCTGCGTGCCCGTTACACACTGCACCGCACCCCTGCAGGGAGACGTCAGTCGTCACCAACACCTGTCTCATAACCTGCCCAGAGGGACCTGAGTCCGTCCAAAAAGTCATGGAAGACTATGGGTTATGGTGCGTCGGAAGCAGGGCATCATCTCCATGCGCCTGCTGCCGGTGTGCCACGCTCTCCTCGGAACTCGACTCTGAAACCAGTGTTGGAGCGGTCTCATGTGCATCAAGGGGTATTAACCCGCGAGGACGCCAAGTGTCCCAGGAGCCTCTGAATTATTTCAGGGGACCGCTGTCTACCTAAAATGTTCATTTCAGACAGTTCAACACTGGTTTGGCGCATACTGCGGACAGGTGCGCCGACATGGTGACAGAGTTGAGTTCCATACCGAGAAAGAGGATGCTCTGCACTGGGGAGACCTTGTCCCTCTCTTGGTTGACCTGGAGTCCCAATCGATCTAGGTGCCGGAGCACCAGATCTCTTTGTGTACATAACAGATCTCACGAGTGTGCCAAGATAGGCCAGTGGCTGAGATAGTTTAGTACCCGCTCGCCTTCCTCCCCTCATGGAGAAAGGGCGGTTTCCATGATCTTCATGAAGACGGTGGAGACAGGGACAGACCGAAGGGGATGACTCTGTACTGATATGCCCGCCTCTCGCACGCGAACCGTGGGAACGGCCGGTGTCGAGGAGGATCGAGACATGAAAGTAAGCGTCCTTCAGGTCGATTGCCACGAACCAATCCTAACACCTGTTGGATGTCACGACGCGCCTCTGCGTGAGCACCCTGAACGGCAGCTTGTGAAGGTGCTCTGATCAGGGTACGCAGGCCTTTGCAACCCGCCGTCTTTCTTTGGAATGATGAAGTGCGGGGTCGTGACCCACTGAACATCTTGGTTTTGAGGGACGAACTCGATGCTTGTTTTGCCAGAAGGGTGGTGACCTCTACCCGAAGTACGGAGGCGTCCCTGCCTCTGACAGAGGGAGAGATGATGCCCCGAAACTTGGGATAGTCTCTGGCGAACTGGATCGAGTAACCAAGACGACAATAGCATAAAAGGTATAAAAGGATATCCGGGGGTGGAGCCTGGCATGCAAATTTCATTCGCCAAATTTCATTGGCCTTTTCTATAGTAGTCAGAGTTGATTGGTTCTCTAGGGCGAATAACATGGGGACAAATATACAATGTGGAGATATAGAGGTATATCCATTTAGAACATTCTTTTCTGGATAAGGAGAAAAGACAGACAATTTCCAGAGGAGGTTAAAACATAGGCCACATTCGGTTTGGAGCAAATGGTCCATCGTTGGAGAAGCACCCCATCCTCCCCGTTGGGACTTTGAAGTCCAAGGGAGGTGTTAGAAACTATCCTGACCAAATGGAGGATGCTTAAGAGAGGGCAGTAGGATCAGACTTGCTGGTGCCGGTAAGAGTTGCTACTTAGAGGTGTTAACGACCCCAAATGGTCACCTTTGATCTGGCCAAGATCCTACATTTATATGAAATTGTTCAAAAACACAACGGAAAAAGGTTTTAACTTTGTCCACCAAATCGCTGTGTTGTATTTGACTTGTATCACGGTCTCCACCGTCTGCAGGGATTTATTCCCCATAAGGGTCAGTATTGGTAGACGCAAAACATTGACAACCCTGGTTTAATATGAGTCTGTAGAGATGCGTCCTCTGACAGGTTACTTGTCGTATCATTAATGACTGTTAAATATTTTACTTTTAGAATGACCTCTTTATATCAGCTATAAGACATGACTAGATCTGTTCATTATTGGCTTCAGGTTCAATACCACCATTTTTAAACAAACAAATACAGGAATATATCAAAAGAAGGGAAGTGCTGGGTGTGGCATGGCATGCGTGTCCCATCTTGGTGACGTCAATAAACAAAAGAATTTGATGATAAAAATGTACTTACATACGTATGTTACAGATTCGTAGACATACGGGACATTTGTGAACTATGAAACCCATGGATAAGTGCAGGACTCACAAGGAAAAAGTATAGAAAGCCTTTATCTTTTCTCTCATGTACGGTTTGATGTGTCACCTCTACTGTATTTGAACATCATGTGTCAGATCAACTGTCCATGATTATAATGCTAATGATATATAACCATCACACATCATCAACTTGTGGTTGTTGTTTTTTGAGTTCGTTCATGCACAGACACAGGATGCATTCTTGATTTGAATTGATTTTACTAACAAAACAGCCCTAAACAAAACAGGTGCTGATAGACGGAAGTTTAAACGCTCTGTGAGCACTTCAGTTGTGAACTCAGATGACACCGTGCAATTTTAAGCACCTGTTGTGAAATTGTTCTCTGCTTTTATTTGATGTTCCAGATACTATTTACTTCACATTCACTCTTGATTTCTGCTTTCAAATTGTTGTCATTTGGTCTCTGGGTTTAAATCGTCCATATGAAAGTGTCTTTATTCTGAACTCATAACACAAAACATGACGAGAGTGATTATTAATAAAATATTCTGTCAATCTTTCACTGGCTTGTGTTCATGATTGAACTGAATGTTGTCTTTTTTAAAGTTGTTTTCTTTATGATTATCCGGCGGTTTCCAGGTGAAAGCACAAGATTTTTTGGTTGATGGTTTGGGCCATTGTCGTGACACCAGATTTGATTTGTACATAAGACATGAAATGACAAAGGTGAGCTGAGAAAAGCGTTTTAGAGGTCCAGTGGTGTCTTTCACTTTGATCAACGTGACAGTGAGGGTGTGGTGAGGGTGGAGATAGTGAAACACACAAATGTCCAGAGGGATGAACTGATGTATTGCTAGAAGAGTGAAGAAGAGAGGAGGACTCTCACACTGAGTGAAATCTTCATCTGTAACTCCAGAGGTAAGTTCTGCTCATAACACATAAGAAACTCAATTCTCTTCTATTCTCATATTACTTTTCTTCAACAGTGAGATGGACAAACTTATTCAACTGATTCTACTTTCTGGTGAGTATAACTCTCATCATTATCTTAACATTATACATGCTGTCAGTCATTCTTCATTCAAATCTTTAAAATAATTCTTCAAAAGTTAAGAGATAAAGATCGAACAGTAAACTTAATTTAACAGATTTTCAGATAAAAGTGTAAAATTCCTGTTTTTGTTCCACAGGTCTTGTTTCTGTTACAGGTAGTTTAGCAGGTAATCAACTCTTCAGATTCTTCACATAGAAATGTAGAATGATGTTAATTATTATCTTTATTGTTCATTCATTGTTGTAAGTTTGTGGTTAGATGACAGTTTAATTCTCATGAGAAAGTGTCTCTAATGCTTCATTCTGGTATGTTTTATGTTTTTAGTCATCACTCATCTAGACGCTCAAACCTTACAAGAATAGATTCATTGTTATTATTTAATTTATTTAACAATATATATAGTTTTGGAAAAGTTAAGTTATGATCTAAGTCATAAATCAAAAAATATATTTGTGTTGCAAAACTTTCAAGAGATCAAATAGTTGACAATAAAATCATTTATAAAGTATCAGAGAGATATTTCAATGTGAAGTTTTTCAGCTGTGAGTCTTTGGTTTATGTGTGTTGTGTCAAATGAAAAGGCAATGAATCAAACTGATAGAACACATATGTTGAAACAGACAATGATAAAGTCCTCATATTCATCTTTTAATGTTATCATGACTTTATATATATATCTACAGATGGACTGAATAACTGTCTTTGAATATATTTATTCTAGAGAATTTAGCATTTAAAGGAACAGCGACACAATCATCCACATATAAGACCTGGACAGCTCCTCATGCCATAGATGGTGTCAGAAATGGAGGAGACCCAGATTATGTTACATTCTGCTCTCATACATCATCTGAGAGTAACCCATGGTGGAGGCTGGATCTTCAGGATTATTATGACATCAGTACAGTGATCATCACTGCTAGACCAGACTGCTGTTTGGGTCAAACCAACGGAGCAGAGATTCGTATTGGAGACTCACTGGAAAACAATGGAAACAACAATCCAATGTAAAGTTATTCATGAAATCACTTGAACACTTTTCATTGATTGATTTAAAACACATCTATAGAGATTCAGTGATCTTCTCTCTCTAGATGTGCTGTGACTCCTGATTTTCTACTTGGTCAAACCATCAGTTTTTCATGTCATGGGATGAAGGGACGTTATGTGAATGTGGTCATGACTGGACGTACATCTCTTCTCTCTCTGTGTGAGGTGGAGGTCTATGGAGGTAATTTCTGAAAAATCTACTGTTTGGTAGAGCTGGTGCATTCAACATTTTACTTGTAAATATTTATTATAACGATTGATTTCAGTCTTTTTCTTAGGTAATTTTAATGACATTTGATAAATATTTTGATTATTTTATCCATAATGTTTACCTCAGTGTGATATATTTGTTAATGGCACTGTGTTGTGTATGTGTGTTGATATGTGTTGATGTGAATGTATGAATGAGACTGAAGTCAGTAAATGAGTGATTGATTTAAGAAGCTCCTGAAGAAAATCATCTGTTTGTATTCTCATCATCTCAATGACAGCTGCTCCACTACACAAATATATTCAGACTCATATACATTTACATTTAGGTATTTGGCAGACGCTTTTATCCAATGCGACTTACATTGCTTTATCCTTTACATTTTACATAGGTATTTGCAATCACCTGGGATCGAACCCACAACCTTGCGCTGACAACGCAATGCTCTTACCACTGAGCTACATGAATACAGGAAGACTCAACACTGTTTTCAACTTAAACCAGAAAGCTTTTGTGTAGTTTTGGTTGTTCATTTAAATGTGAGCAGTGACTGAAATAAAAACTATAAAGCAGGTTTTAAAGTTTTTGAAAGTGATTCTTTCTCTGTGTAAACTTCAGAAACATGAATTTGTAAAAACGATGATGTCATGTGTATTACATTTTCTTTTACAAAGTGACATCAGCAGCTATTGGATGTCATTCATAGTTCAGTGTTTTAGTCATTTATCACAGATCCATGTGAACGCTCATCACTTTAACAACATTATCATCTGTACAGAAACATTTTAGTCGTGTAAATATAGAGTGTTAAAGTAAAATATCATTCTGCTTTGGTTCATTGGGGCTCAATGTTTTCTCTAAATATCAGTGTTTTTATTTGTGTGATTGTATTTTTGAATCAGTTTTTTCTGTTTTAGTTCACAGACAAAAAACCTTTCTGAGACTGAAGTTTTCCTCCAGTGGTGATGTAGCTGCTGAAAGCGACAAAATCCTCCAACAGGTGAGAAAAAGAGTGTTAAAATACAAAAGTAAATGTGATGATTTAAGAGAGAAGTGATATATGAGAGTGTTTGATGTGTGTAAATATATGAGATGAATGATGATGAGAGAATGAGAAATGACAGTATGTTTCATGTGTGGATTGAAATATTTGATGGATTTTAGCTCCAGTCTGCTCTGGGATTGAACATCTCTGATTTTAAACTGTTCTGGACACAACTACCCAAGAAAGAAGAAGAACAGGAGGAGGACGGAGGCGAGTACACACACTTTAACACACTGTCTACAGTACACCTGAGCAACACAATGTGAACGACAGAAGACTTTACAACCTTTTAAAAACAAATTCTGTCCCCACTGGATGTGACATGATCATTGTATCCATTAGTAAAATATGTTTTTATTACCGAATGTATACGTTTGTGTATCTACTGTAAACGGTGTATTTTAAAGGTTCTGTCCCACTGTCACTCTCTGTGATAAATCAATAAAAAGACACAAACAGGGGATGAATTCAAGAGTCTGAGTTCTCCTGAAATTCTAATTTCTTCATTACTAACATTAATATAAGGTTTTTAATTTCTTGCAACAATAGCACTTTGTTTAACAATATGAGGGTTTGAGTCAAAAAACATTAAAGTGTTTCAATGAGACACTGATAACACTACAGTATGATTTTCTGTTAAGCTATTCTGAAACCATGTTTACTGAAAGAAGAGCGATTAATATAGACGAAGATTAAATCATATTTAACATCATTGAGTGCATTTTTTTTCTCTAGAAATCACATTAATTCTGTCACAGATTCATTGTTTAAATTAAATGCACAGACCTGCTGTGTTTATTTCATTCAGATTTTTATTGCATGTCACTTTAGTTTACGACTGCAACTATACTTTATATTATTAATCATTTGTTGAAATGAAATGGAAAAGATGGAAACATAGTTGGCTAACAATGCTAACAATATAAAAAATATATCAAACATTTGATCTAAATTGACTTTGTTTCTTTACAGGTACTTGTGTTAAACTTCATTAATCTGAATCTACAAACTGAATCTTTAATGCAAGAGCATTTTATTTATTTCTTTAATTCACTGATTTTCCTGGTCCTTCTCTATTATTGATGTGTGGTGTTCACATCACTGCTAATCCTGAATCTCATTATAATCCTCATCACTATATTTGTGTTGTTAGTTGTGTGTCAAAGCCTGATAAAGTGTGTAGCAGAATTATTATAGTTTTGACTTTAGCTTTATTTAGTTTGAGTAATTGTAGTAGAGTAGGCGGGGCGAGACCGTGGTTCGAGTCCGGTGAGTAATTGTTAAAGGGCGCCAGCCGTGCGCACACCGGGCTCGAATCCCGTAGGAGATTGGGAGCATAAAAGGAACGAGCGACCGGACTGTTGAAGAGAGAGGACCGGGCCCGAACTTGTGTGTATATTTCGTTTTATGTTGTATTGTATTGTTGTTTGCCGGCGGTCGTCCGTGAGGGGCCGCCGGCTATTATATTACTTTATTAAATGTTTATTTTATTGTCTTCCGGTTCTCGCCAACTTTCTTCCTCAAGCCTAAACCTTTATTACAGTAATATTTTAAATTAGATTTTATTTTTAGATTTTCAGTTTTTGTGTTAATTTTAGTTTAAGTTTTTGCAATTTTGTTGTATGCATTGCTTTGGGCATTTCATGATGATTATTTTTAATGTTGCCATATAAGATTAATGCATTTTTCATTTTAGATTTTGTTTATTGTTGTAATTTTCTTGCGTTAAACTTAATTCAGTTTGTTTTTGAGGCAACATTTCAATTTGTTTTTCCAATCATTTTTAGGTCAATATTTGATTTGATTTCTATGAACAGGAACGTTTTCGAAGTTTTCATTTTAGTAAAGTAAAATAACCTCAGTGTGTAGCACAACAGTAGTGTGTCATGGGCTCAATGGATCAATACTATCATATAAAGTGAATTTCACACCAATACAATTTTACACATGTATGATCCTTTTTTTTTAACTCTGATTAGTAATTTATATTTTCCCAGTTTTATTTACACTTGTTTATTTTCTATACAGCCGATATCTTTATTTTGCCAATTCTGTAAATGTTAACAGTTATTCTAATAAAGCTTTGACCTGCAATAAAAATGTTTTATCCAGTTTGTGGGATTGAGTTCATTTGCATCTCTCTGTTGTTTCTATTATCTGTCATTGGATTAGCAGCTTTCTGACAGACGAGCAGTAAAACAGAGAGACATCAAACACTGGTGACCCACAGGGTTGTGTATTCACACCATTATTAAATAACTGACTGTACCTCCAAGAACACTTCTGTCGACCTCCTGCTACACACAACTGTCATCTGTCTCACACATGTAGATGATAGATTGAAGGCAGAATAATACCATCTTCAATTTAATCCGTTCAATTCAATTTAATTTCGTCATATTCCTGTAAATAACGTGCGCTGCATCTAAAAACTTAAAACAAATTGTTGTGCTATTATTGCTATATGTTGTTTAATTTCAAGTTTTTTCATTTATTCGCAAGTTTCCTCCAAAGTCATTCCTCCGAGGGATTTCCCGAGCACATAGGTTCAGGTCCTTGCGCTTTTATTGTTTTGACCAATTTAAGATGTACAATTGAATGTCTATAATGATGGATATAGATTTATTTTCCTTAAAAGCATGATGCATGTAAGTGTATTTACATTTATTCGTTTGACAGATGCTTCTATCCAAAGCGACTTTCATGGCGCTGCAGTATACATTTGTATTTTGAAGTATGTGCAATCCCTGGGATCGAACACATATCCTTGGTGTTGCTAACGCCATGCTGTAACCACTGAGCCACAGGAAAGCTGATGCTTGTCATAATAATAATGAACTATATTTCTAACAACAGCTCTAGACCTGTAGTTAAAATGAGGGAAATTGTGGCCATAGTTGGCCAACGATGCTTTTGGGAAACGCACCCCTGGCTAGTGTCTAATAATACAACTGTATTTTATTATTTATATTCACATTAATTTATATTAATATTTTATTGTATTAAACCAACAATTTGTTGAATTTTATTGTACATAACTTTTATTATGTAAACATTCTGTTGAATGAGTCGTGTAACCTCCTCACATTTAAGTTTAGCCAAATAACCTTTTACAGTTTCCAGACACAAAACATTGAATTTTTGTTTTGAGAACAGCTGATTTGAGTTAGTTCTATCAACTTTGGGTAGACTTACCTTGAGTTATGCACTTGCACCACGACTATAACAAGCCATGATCAATGGAGCTCCGATATTAACAAAAAAAGTAGCATGGTTGATGGTGATACAATTTTTTTTAATTCTGTCATCGTTTGCTCACCCTTATGTCATTTCATACCTGTATTCATTTACATTTTCAATTCTGTGGCATCATAAAGTAGGAAAAATTAAATGGTAGTCAAACTTTCCCCAGAACTGGTTGTGTTCCTAAATTCTTCAAAATATCTAATTTTATGGTCAGCAGAACAACAAAATATCATTTTTCCCCCCCTATAATGGTAGTGGATGATGTCACATAAATGAAAATTGCTAACATTCTTATAAATATCTTTCTATGTGTTTAACGGAACAAAGACATTTATATATGTTTGAAACAACCTAAGGATGAGTAAATGATGACAGATTTTTTATATTTAGGCGATCTATCCCTTTAAAGGCCCCGTTTTTTCCCTGTTTTTGACGCTTTGATTGTGTATGTTGGGTGTTTAGCAATGGATTTTCATGTTTATATTTAACATATTTCTAGTCTATCGTTCGCCGCTGTCTCTCTTCTCACGAAACAACTGGATTTCTTCCGATTTCTTCAAATTCCCGTCTTCCGAAACGCTCTGACTGCTAAATCTGATCAGGTCTGTCGTGATTGGTTCCCCACTTACAGTGAGTGTGTGAAGATGTCCCACACAAACCATATTAGCGAGTTCCGCTCCTCAAGCTGTTGTGATTGGTCGGTCCCCCTCTCAGTGCATGTGAATTCCTAAGCTTTGGCTTTTAGCAATAAACAGTAACAATGGCGTCAACTTCACTTCATCAGTTAAAAACATGTGGATCCATCGAAGTGTAGCGGAGGTCTGCTAGTGTAAATACAAACCTCAATCTTTGTTAGAGATCTTTTTTTTTTCTATGGCGAGGGAAATGACACCCGACTGAATGGTGTCAGACCGGTTATCACTAATAACAGAATTGGATAATAAAACAAGCAGAGTGACAAGGAGACGACAAGCAGGACTTCAGAGGACGTTTCATAGAAGTGTTTAAGAGGTATGCGCACACACACACAATATCAGTGTATTACACAGAACAGCTTTCACAGCCGATGTTAAAGTTACGAAGCTGTTATTTGTGCTTTGGTTGTCTTAGAATGTGTGTCGCTGAATTCTTATTACCAGCTGCATATGCTGATAAAAGCAAATCCATAAAAATGTTGTTTAGTTCGGGTTTTTGATTCTTTTTAAATGTAGTGATAGACTCAGACATAGACATACTATATAGACATAGATGTGAAGTGACGTATTCGTATTATATGAAACATTAAAAATATATATGGACACAAAGAAATCTTTTTCCACCCTTTGACCACAAGACTCACCATTTTGAGAAGCTTCGGGTACAAACCACTTTATGAGACACTTGAGGGTAAAGGTGTCCCAGATGTGTGTGTGATATCAGGGAAGTGATTCAACAAACACAAACAGAAATCAAAACTTGTGTAAGGTTTGTGTCTTTACTCTGGTGTTATCTTGAAGGTTGTTCTAACATCACACCTTTTCTTGGATACAGTCACATTAGTTACACGACCACTCAAACGATTTGGGACTCTTGAGTGAAATGTTTCTCATTATGAAAAAATGGATCTGAAAGTGTGCTTACATGTCTGAATGACTTTAGACAAAAGTATGATTTTTACAAACATAAAACTTTTCATGACAAAACTAACATTTATAGGCATATGATTTTGAAACAGAATTTCTTGGACTGACTTTGAAGAAAAAAAATAGCCAATAAGAGCACAGAACAGATGGAACTTCTTTAATATTGTTTAAAAAGCATGACAGGGTGAGACCTCAAGAAGCTGCTTGATAAAGTGACAAGAAAACATTTCTGCAAATTATTCAAAAGGTGACGACACTGAAGATGATAAAATATAACATGTTTAGTGTTCAGTAACAACATAATTCCAATAGTTCCCTTAGTTTCATTTCTTGACTTTATTATTATTCCGAGGAAACATATGAACACATAAGTGAGTAAGTGTCTGAACACTTTTAACCGGTATAGTGTACATGCTTCTGCAATGTTGAGTAGCTTTCCTCAGATCTTTCATGAGCAATTCAACAGGACTTTTCCCATCAAGAGACCTCCTAATTCAGGAGTGGTTTTGACACTTCTGATGTCGTTGCTTTTGCAGAAAGGACTGAATTGTCCAGATTTGAATCGATGCCATCGATCTGACACACGTGATAGGCAGACTGTGTCTGATAAATACAGACTCCAAACTGTCTCTGATTCTGTGTGATGTTGTCCACTACAGTAGTCCAGCAAACAAGTATTGAATGAACAATGGAGAATGGTCTCAACAGGTCTATGGTGACATCTTGCTAGTGTTCAGGCGCGTTCACCTGAAAGCAAACAGCCAATCACAGGGAACACAGAAAGCATCATCAGTTTGATTGACTTCTCGCGAGTATCACACAATTGAGTTTTATGTTGAAGATAACAAGATCATTATGAACAAATGTCATGAATTGAAACACATTGACAAGTCAGAAATAAACACGGCTGCAGTGAAGGTTAGAGAAGGCAGCTACTGACTATATCAATAAAGAATCAACTGAATTTAAATTATTTATACAGATTTACAATAAGATCAAAAGATAATATGAATACTTCATTCATTTAAAATGCTTTTAATATTACAATTTTTTTTCATACGAATATGGTACATTTATTTAAATCCTTTGTTTAATATGAATTAATAAATATTAATGATCAACTCAATATAATAATAATATGAATGTGTTTGGAATTCTAATCAATAAATGAAAACACAAATGAACACTTGGCAGCAATATATTAAGACTTAACATCACTTTAAACTGTTTCTAATTTCGAGCGATATATACGAGGGGGGTGACTTAACGGCGTCAGATATACAGTACCTTATCCATATCCGTATATTTTATAAGAAAGTATATGGTATGGCCAGAGATCCAAATCCAGTTCAACTCCGTTTTTTTTATATGGTGCATCTCACAAATGTAAGTGTTGCAAAGAAGCCTTTCATGGATTGTAAATAGTAATATTAGTAATATTAGATTCATTAATAAAATAAAGATGGTATTTTACTCTATCCAATGTGTATTGATGAACTTCACTGAAATAAACATCATTTCTTATTGTTAGAAAGTAGTAAAACGTCTTTGTCACCGATGAAACCTCAGTTCCCTTATGGAGGGAACGAGACGTTGTGTAGAACCGACAGATGGGGTTCACCTTTGAGAACTTATCAACTTCTGACTAGTTTAGAAAAGGCCAATGAAATTGGCGAATGAAATTTGCACGCCTTGGCGTGCTGAATTCATTCACCTTTGGGCTGAGGAGCATGAGACCTCTTTCAACTGCTGCATCAAGCGGGATACGCTGTGGCATGAAGGACACAACATCTCGTTCCCTCCAACAGGGAACTGAGGTTACATCCGTAACCAAGAAGTTCCCATTCTGTCGGTCTCTCGACTTGTTTAGTACCGACAGATGGGGTTCCTATGGAAAACACAATCTCTGGCGAAGCAACTGGCCTAGGCGTATCACACATGAGGGGCTACCGCGAAATTGTAACCTACCAGTGGATAGGTAGGGGATCCCAGCGCTTTGTGATAAGTTGGGAAGCCCCTGCCTCCGGCCCTCATGGGGGTAAGCGCTACTTTCTCAAATGGGGGATGCGCTACAGAGACCACTTCCTAGCGTAGGGAGGAGTTTAGTTGAGACACCAACACGGCCTCGCCGTTTAGGGGAGAACTCATGGGAGGAATGTGCGGACTGAAGGAGTTTACCGCAAGGTAGAGGTCCACCTAGAGAAGGCCATGGGTTGCCAAGGTGGGAACCAGTCGTGAGGATGCCTCAGATGGAACCACGCTGCTGCGGGGCTACTACGTCTGAAGTACTAGGTCCGGTTAGAGCTATGCATAGATAACTCAGCTGGTAGCCGGCCTAAGGCCCGACCGCAGGAGATGCTTAGTGATGAATGGCATGCCTGTTCTTCACCCAGTGAGGGAAGAAAGGAGGCAAAAATAGCACGCTGACCCACCTAGGAGGGGGAAAGGTGCTTTCGCAGGTGTACACCCTGCCGGGCGCCGGTCTTACCTGATGCTCTGCAAGACTCGAGCTGACACCGGTTTTGCTCCGAGGCTGTGGAACCTCACGATGTTGTTGGGTGGAGCCCAACCTGCAGCTCTCTAGATGTCTGCCAGAAAGGCGCCCTGAGCTAGTGCCCATGAGGAGGCTATACTCCGGTGGAGAGAGCTCTTACTGACAGTGGGCACGAGCGATCTTGGGATTGGTACGCCGTAGTGACTGTTTCCACGATCTAGTGCGGCATTCTTTGTTTTTATTCAGCCCTCCCCTTCTGCTAACGTCTAAACCAGACGAAGAACTGTTCAGAGCTCCTGAAGCTCTGTGTGCGGTCCAAGTAGAGGCGCAATGCACGTACTGGACACAACATGGATGGGGTTGGTTCTTCCTTACCGGTGGGGAGGACTTGCAAGTTCACCACCTGGTCTCTAGTCAAGAACTTAGGGCACGTAGCTGGGCCGGGGTCTCAGGATCACGTGAGAATCACCGGAACAGAGTTTTAGGCAATCTATGGACAAGGAGAATGCTTGTAGATCCCCTACCCTATTGGTGAATGTGAGCGCCATCAGGAGAGCGGTCTTCGTCATGTGGTGAGAAAGAACGGCATCTCCTAGACACTCGAAGGGGGGCCTCTTTAGGCCGCCAGGACCACATAAATGTCACAATAGGGTATGGACACGGACGAGGGGGTAGCCGTCTCGTGTCCTTTTAGGAACCTATTGATCAGGTTGTGCTGTTCTAGAGACCTACCAGGAACTGGGTTGCGATAAGCAGCAATGGCGGCTACATGCACCGTCAGTGTGGAAGGGGAGAGATTACTCTTGATAACATCCCGATTGACCATCTCCGCGGGTCTTCTCTTCGAGAAGAGCACCACGACGAGAATAGGCGCCACTTATAGGCGTGTAGCCGCCAAGTGGCAAGGGCCCTGGCCTGAGTGATTGACTCAACCATCATAGGGGGTAGGCCATTCAGGGTCTCCTCGTCAGTCATGGAGGTTCATGAGGTCTGGGACACCATAACTTTTCCTTCCCATGGGAAAAGCAGTTCCTTCTTCAGGAGAATTTTTCGTCAAGAGCATTAGCTCCAAGAACCATGTCCGGCTGGGCCAGTACAGCGCAACTAGTAACACTTGATGCTCCTCTTCACTGACCTCCTGTGCAATGGGATGGTGGGATGTTATGTGAATGTGGTCATGCCTACAGTCCAGAGTCTCTCTCTGTGTGAGGTGGAGGTTAATGGAACAGGTAAACTTGATTCATTTCATGATATGGTTTCATTAAAATCAATTATTTTTTTTGTCAATTTTTGATCGCGTGTTTTGATTTCAAATCTAAACTCTGTTGTAAACTGATGTGTTAAATCTGTGTCAAACCTGATAAAACTCATTTTTGTGACATCGGCAGATTCACTTCAATTCTTCATTCAAGAAGAAGGTCTATAATGCCTGGAGAAAATAATCTTTTTGCATTTCTTTTTCTTAATTGATTTGAACGTTCTGTTTTGATTGGTTCATTTTGCTCTGTTGTGGTAACTGTTGACAACGAAACCTCCCTTCTTTAAAACCACCATCTCATCAGAAGATTGGAATAATGTTAAACCTTTACATCAAGTAAGTGTAGAAAAACAATGTAAAAAGTAGTGCAGCAGAATGGAAAAAGGTGTTCTGTGTGAACAGTACGCTTATATTACACTGTGATTCTTACTCGCCTCTAGATGTCCCTCTAAACATCATCCACTCTCTTTGTTTACTCTGTGTGTGTTGCAAATTTAGCTCATTACGATGATGATAATATCTGTCACAGTTTGTCAGATGAGAACCCAGATGCAGGCAGCGTTGAAGGGGTTTACAAAGATTTTATTCATACAAAACAAAGGCACACGATGGGGTAACGAGTACAGGACTGAAGATAAAAAACAGAAAGAAACTGAGAAAGGACACAACCTCAAAACAAAGGGCAGTGCAAGGCAGGGCAGGATGATACAAGGTAAGGTAAACACAAAGCTAGGTAATCCAAAGAGGTATGTAAGGCAAATACTCACACAATCAAAGACGCAAAACAAGCACAATGAACAAGCACATGACAATAGACATGAGGAAATTATATGGGGAGACTATCAAAGGATAATTAAACTGATGGAGAGCTAAACGAGGAATGAGAGGGCAGGAACAGAGACGAGACCGGAGATAGCATGTGGAAAGTCAAGTGGGCCAAAATGCCTCTCTCCACATAAAACCTAGGGCTTTGCCATGATACTGACACAAGATCAAGAAAGACATGACCTGAAAAGGCAGAATTACGACAAATATAATTTATAATAATAATAAAATGTTTATACTTTTAATATTAATAAATAATATTCATATTAAATGTCATATGTAAAAGTCAAGTAACTCGATACTTGAGTAGCCTAACTTTTCATTCTATACTTGACTTTTACTCAAGCAGGCTAATTTTATTCAGTAAAAAATCCTGCTGAAGGCTGAAGTTTTCCTCCAGTGGTGATGTATCTGCTAAGAGCGACAAAATCCTCCAACAGGTGAGAAAAAGAGTCTTAAAATACAAAAGTAAATGTGATGATTTAAGAGAGAAGTGATATATGAGAGTGTTTGATGTGTGTAAATATATGAGATGAGTGATGATGAGAGAATGAGAAATGACAGTATGTTTCATGTGTGGATTGAAATATTTGATGGATTTTAGCTCCAGTCTGCTCTGGGATTGAACATCTCTGATTTTAAACTGTCCTGGACACAACTACCCAAGAAAGAAGAAGAACAGGAGGAGGACGGAGGCGAGTACACACACTTTACAACTCCATTGATTAAACTCTTTCATGTGAAACTACAGAAAACACATCTATGTTGTGTGTTTCAAAATCATTGTGAATCAAAAGAACTCACAACAGACCCTGTTTAATATTACACACACGTCAATCTTTACTTAAGCAGCTAGTTTGTTGTAGAAGTCACAGTAAGTATTTTAATGGAGATCAGTAGTCAAGGGCTCTTAATTGATCATTATATAGACCAGAGGCAGCGACCCACTAGCTAGCCGTGGATAAGTTGCCAGCAGGCAACAAGAACGTTATAGAAAAATATGTGTAGTAGCTGCGTAATACCACTGTATTGTTCACCGTTGTTTTTGCCCTCTAAGAGTCACCATCTATATTTACATAGTGGGTGTGACTACTTCACTTCCGCTTTTTGTAAGAGGACTCT
Source organism: Triplophysa bombifrons (assembly GCA_029783895.1). Taxonomy (NCBI): domain Eukaryota; kingdom Metazoa; phylum Chordata; class Actinopteri; order Cypriniformes; family Nemacheilidae; genus Triplophysa; species Triplophysa bombifrons. Next base: position 3,574,363 of record CM056448.1, read on the forward strand.
CTTTCAGAACATGTGATGTCACATAGCTTTGCAGTCATCATAGTTTGAGCATACAAACACTACGCAATTCATTTAAAAGGGCCATAATATTATAAAAGCTACGATAAACTGTTTCTACAATTGTTTGTGAATGCGAATAAATGTACACCTGTGTCATTACAAAAGTGTGCAATACACCCACACTTCCCTTTAATCAAATGTTGCTGAGTAAATGTTTATGAAGAATAGGGAGAGTTTATTAGTTGTGATTTAGGGAGTTTCATTTGTTTAAACTGTTCGGGTGTAATTTGTTTTATTATTATTTTTGGAAACACTTTCCTTTAAGCATGTATGTATAATGCATTACAAAATTAGCTTTAAAGCATTGGAATGAAACTTTAAATGCAATGTAATGTCTTATAAATAATGGTTATTACAGTTCATACATTATAACACTTAGCAATTCCTTGTTACACAACACATTTTAAATTGGTTATAATTCTTTACAACTACATATAATGCATCACAACACACACAATGAAGAATATAATGCATATTACCCTTTAATAACACTTTATAATGCACTATACATACATGCTTCAAGGAAAGTGTTACCTTATTTTTTGATCGATTTCAGGCAACAGAGGAATGATATTATCAGGTATTAACTATCAAATAATAATGGCATAATGTGACTGAGTGCAGCTATAACTTCAAACTGCTGTCATGTTTTGTAAGTTTAGCATTTACTGCTAATCATTGTAAATGTAGCATTAATGTGACAAGTAGTCCGTCTTTGCTCTTGGGTGGTGATGGAATTGCCAGAGATGGAGCTGGAATGGTCAGTCAGTCTGCAGGCTCTCGCAGGAGGATGACACGGGAAGTTCAGATGGAGCTGGAATAATCTCCAGTTAGGGATGGGCATATGACGTTCATCTGGTAATGGGCATCATGAGGCGGGTTAGGGGGGCAAAAAGAGAATATTAAGCATAGCTACTGTTCATTAAATAATTAATTTATTTAGCATATTATGCATTAAGTGAAAGCATGGCTGAAAAGATGTGTCTTTAATATAGATTTAAATTGGGAGACCCTGGAATAGTATCAGGAAGGCTATTCCAGAGTTTAGGTGCTACGTATGAGAAAGCTCGTCCCCCTTTGGTGGATTTAGTTATTCTAGATGTTCTCAAAAGTCCTGAGATCGTAGAGAGCGTGATGGGTTGTAATGTGATAAAAGCTCGGTTAAGTAAGTAGGTGCTAAACCGTTCAGGGCTTTGTAAGTAATTAAAAGAATTTTAAAATCAATACGATACTTAATGGGTAGCCAGTGAAGCGATGATAAAACTGGGGTTATGTGATCGTATTTTCTTGACCTAGTAAGAACTCTGGCAGCAGCATTCTGAACTAACTGTAGTTTGTTTATCGGTGATACAGGACAACCACTAAGTAGAGCATTACAATAGTCAAGCCGTGAGGTCACAAATGCATGAATAAGCTTTTCTGCGTCTGCAACACATAAACTATTTCGTAATTTGGCAACATTTCTAAGGTGGAAGAAGGCTGTTTTTGTGATATTTGAGATGTGATTTTTGAATGACAGGTTACCGTCTAATATAACGCCTAGGTCTTAAACTGTATTTGTTTCTAGTAACAGTGTAGCTTTCAATTTGCAGGCTGTAATCGGAGATATTCTGTTTACTTGATTTTGGTGCTATAAGTAATATTTCTGTTTTGCTAGAGTTTAAAAGGAGGAAATTACTAGTCATCCAATGTTTTATGTCCTCGATGCACTCTGCCAGTTTGGATAGCTTAAAGGAATCATCTGGTCTTAATATTAGATCTCTCTAAAATAACTTTTGTTAACGATATGATAACCGATCATAAAATAGACATGCTCTGTTTGACAGAAACATGGCTAAAGCCAGATGATTATATTACTCTAAATGAATCCGTTCCCAAAGATTGTTACTATAAACACAAGCGTCCTCTAAAAGGTATAAGGGGAGGTGTCGCTGCACTATACAATAATACTTTTATCATCTCTCAGAAGTCTAATTTTAAATACAATTCTTTTGAAGTCATGGTACTTCACGTATCAACACCTAATTATAAAGACAAAACATTTTTTTAATTTATTCTAGCTATTGTATATAGGCCTCCAGGGCACCACACAGATTTTATTAAAGAATTTGGTGGGTTCTTATCATAACTAGTACTGGCCGCAGATAGAGTCCTTGTCGTTGGTGACTTTAACATCCATGTAGATAATGATACAGATGCCTTGGGAATGGCTTTCAAAGACACTCTTAACTCCATGGGCGTTAGTCAACATGTGTCAGGACCAACTCACCTTCGTAATCATACTTTAGATTTAATACTATCTTATGGTATAAATGTGGACGATGTTAAAATCGTTCAGCAGAGTGAAGACATTTCGTATCATTATCTGATATTATGTTTGCTTCACTGGCCTACGGCTGCAAATCAAACTCCTTGTTACAAATATGGTAGAACGATTACTTCAACTACCAAAGATGCGTTTGTCAAAAATCTGCCTGAATTGTCTCAAATATCTAGCATGAGTAAAAACGATGACGATCTTGACAATACTATTGAAAGTTTTTACTCTACCTTCTCGGAAACAGTAGACACAGTTGCTCCTTAAAAATGGCAGCCCAACACCGTGGTATAATGAACACAATCAGGCTATAAAGAAAGCGACCCGGAAAATGGAGCGGAACTTTAAGAAAACTAATTTAGAGGTATTTCTTATAGCATGGAATGCCATAAAAACGTCTAGATTCTTACTAGGTCAAGAAAATACGATCACATAACCCAAGTTTTATCATCGCTTCACTGGCTACCCATTAAGTATCGTATTGATTTTAAAATTCTTTTAATTACTTACAAAGCCCTGAACGGTTTAGCACCTACTTACTTAACCGAGCTTTTATCACGTTACAACCCATCACGCTCCCTAAGATCTCAAAACTTAGGACTTTTGACAACACCTAGAATAACAAAATCCACCAAAGGGGGACGAGCTTTCTCATACGTAGCACCTAAACTCTGGAATAGCCTTCCTGATACTATTCGAGGGTCAGACACACTCTCCCAATTTAAATCTAGATTAAAGACACATCTTTTCAGCCAAGCTTTCACTTAATGCATAGTTAATGAACAGCAGCTACGCTAATTATCCTCTTTATTCTCTTTCCGCCTCTGCCTCGGATGCCCATCCCGAGGTAGGAAGAAGTTCCACCATGTCCAGACGACCGACAGATGCCCATCCCAAATTTGAGATTGCGCCAGCTACAGCTGCAGACTGACTGACCATCCAAGCTCCATCTAAGGCAATTCCACCACCAGCCAAGAGAAATAAGACCATCGGACCATCCCAGCTCAGACCACTACATCCCCAACCAAGAGCAAAGACGGACTATTTGTCTTATTAATGCTGAAGTTACAATATTTGGTATTAAATGCTAAACCAAAACGACATGTCAGCAGTCTGAGTGCAGCTATGACACGTCAGAGGGGATCTGGCCCTCCCGGTTGAGCCTGGTTTCTCCCGAGGTTTTTTCTCCATTGATCAATCATTGGAGTTTGGGTTCCTCGCCACAGCAGGGCAGTGTTGGCCTGCTCACCGGGAGACTGCATTCATTCATTTATTTATTTATAAATTAGATATTATTTATTAGAATGATCTTACTCGTTGTATGAATACCATGCACTGTGCTGTGTTTTAACTTTTCTGTTTTTCCTGTTTGCCCCTGTAAAGCTGCTTTGAAACAATACACATTGTGAAAAGCGCTTTATAAATAAACTTGAATTTAATTGAATAGATCCGCCAACTTTTCATCACTAATAGAAGAAAACAATCACAACCCTAGGTTTTAATTTATCACAGTGGCTAAATTAACAAAAATTAAGTCGTCAGCGACTTCAGATTCTGATCAGCATAACAGTGAAGAATTTATGAACTACTTCACTAGTAAAATCCAAGATATTAGAGAAAATATTATAACAATGCAACCAAAAGTGAAACCCGCTGAACAAACTAACTACAGCATCCCCTAAAGAGAAATTGCAATTATTTTCATCCGTAGATCACAATGAACTCTCTAGAATCATCTAAATCAGTGGTTCTCAACTCTGGCCCGCGAGATCCATTTTCCTGCAGAGTTTAGCCCCAACTCTTATAAAACACCTGTTGAGGCTAATCAGTGACTTCAGGAACAGACGCGTTCAACTTAACGTAGGGCTGCACAGATTGTTTGGCATATCGCATTAAAGTACCGTGAGAGCGATTCAAATCCGTACGGAGCAATCTGCAGTTGAATTGCTTTCGCGGTACTTAAATGATAGATGATAGATTTGCACAGCGCCGCATTAAGTTCAACGCGGTTATTGCTAAAGACGCTGATTAGCTTGTTCAGGTGTTTTAGATCATAGTTCAGGCTAAACTCGGCAAGAAAATGGATCTCGCGGGCCAGAGTTGAGAACCACTGATCTAAATCAACAACATGCATGCTAGACCCTATACCTACAAAACTACTGAAAGAGAGGCTCCCAGAAATTTTAGATCCTCTTCCTAATATTATTAACTCATCTCTGGCCTATATCCAATTTACCTTTTATATCTAAAGTTCTGGAAAAAGCAGTTTGAATAATGATCCTTCCTCCAAAGGAATGACATTAATGAAGAATTCCAGTCTGGATTTCGAGCATGTTACAGTACAGAGACTGCTTTGATCAGAGCTACAAATTATCTGCTGCTTGCGTCTGACCGTGGCTGTATTTTGTTATTGGTGCTGCTAGACCTTAGTGCTGCATTCGACACCTTTGACCACAGCATACTCCTACATAGACTCGAAAAATACGTCGGCATTAACGGAATACCATTAAAATGGTTTAAGTCGTATTTATCTGACCGTTTTCAATTTGTAGCAATAAACAATGTTGTGTCCCACAAATCGCAAGTCCACTACGGTGTACCACAGGGCTCAGTCTTAGGGCCTCTGCTCTTCGAATTATATATGCTACCTCTAGGAGATATAATAAAACGACACAGAATAAGCTTTCACTGTTATGCTGATGATACTCATCTTTATATTTCCTTGAAGCCTCATGAAACACAGCAGTTCCATCGAATAAAGGAATGCGCAGTCGATTTAAAAAACTGGATGAGTAACAATTTTTTACAACTGAACTCGGAAAAAACTGAAGTGTTACTTACTGGACCTAAAACCACCATACGTAACAACCAAGAATACTGCTTAAATATTGATGGATGCTCCATAAAATCCTCTTCGTCAACTAAGAATCTTGGCATTGTATTCGATAGTAACTGTCATTTGAGAGCCATGTCGCCAACACCTGTAAAATTGCATTTTCCATTTTAAGAATATATCTAAACTACGTCATATGCTGTCACTGTCAGATGCAGAGAAATGAATTCATGCATTCATGACATCAAGACTAGATTACTGTAATGCACTTTTAGGTGGTTGCCCTGCAGGCCTATTACAAAAACTGCAACTGGTTCAAAACGCGGCAGCTCGAGTTCTTACACGTACAAAAAGTATGAGCATATAACCCTGGTTCTGTCAACCTTGCACTGGTTACCTATAAAGCATCGCATTAACTTTAAGATCTTGCTTATTACCTATAAAGCCCTGCATGGTCTAGCGCCGCAGTATTTGAATGAACTTCTATTGTATTACAATCCTCCATGTGCATTACGCTCTCAGGGGTCCTGTCAGTTGGTAATACCTAGAATTTCAAAATCAAGTGCAGGAGGTAGATCCTTTTCTTATCTAGCGCCTAAACTTTGGAATATTCTTCCCTGCACTGTCCGGGAGGCAGACACACTCTGTCAGTTTAAATCTAGACTAAAGACGCATCTTTTTAATCTTGCATACACTACACTGCCATAATATTAATCCTCAGAGGATTTAGGCTGCATTATTTTGATCAACCGGAACCAGGAACACATCCAACAACAAATGATGTACTTGTTGCATCAAAGAGTGGGGAACAGTACTCCACTCTCAACCAGTCTTGTCTCCAAGGTTACCGCAGGATGCAGTTCATGCCCAGACCTGATGGCAGAGCTGAGAATGGGTAGCGGTGACCTGACAAGAGCTGAGATGATAGAGCTGGATAAAGGACAAGGCGACTTGACACGACTTTACTACAAAATTTAAAATGCTAATAGATTGTCAAAGATAATCTTAAATCTATAATTTACCTCATTAGTAAGTTTATTTATTTTTTAATTAGCCTTGTTGTGCAAGCACTGTCGAGCTCGTAAAGAGGCAGCAGCTTTTGCCATAGGGGAACTGGAATCCCCTTGTTGGGCCTGGGTTCTCCTGAGTTTTTTTTTCTCAATTGGAGTTTTGGGTTCCTCGCCACCGTTTGTATATTGTTTTGCACTATTTGGCTGGCGGGGGGGCTGCTTTAGAATTCAGAAGTTTTACATAATTAATATTTTATATAGGAATTTATAGTCCGTTTAATATTTGACCTGTGGTTCTCTCTCCTTTATCTCAAATGTGTGCTTTCACTGTGCGTGTGTGTGAGTGTGTTTGCATGTGTGCGTCTATGTCAATGTGTTTAAGTATGTAACCATATTGTGTGTGTGGAGCATTTGTATGTCTGTCTTTTGTGTTTTCACCTTTTTCTTGTTTTTACAGGTGTATGACTTTAGTTGTTTTACATGTAGTCAATGTGTCTCGTGTACAGCTGCTTTGTAACAATGAAAATTGTAAAAAGTGCTATATAAATAAAGTTGAGTTGACTTGAGTAACAACCAATCCCTGTGTGCTCAGGCTATAATACATCCACACACAAACACAGACAAGTGCCCACATCAGGTCCCGACACAAACAGTACATTTTAATGAAATTACCTTCATAGACCTCCACTTCACACAGAACGAGAGCAGATGTAGGTCCAGATCTGACCACATTCACATAACGTCCTTTCATCCCATGACATGAGAAGCTGATGGTTTGACCATATGGAAGATCAGGAGTCACAGCACATCTAGAGAGAGAAGATCCCTGAATCTCTATAGAGATGTTGCAATCAATCAATGAAAAGTGTTCAAGTGATTTCATGAATAACTTTACATGGGATTGTTGTTTCCAGTGAGTTTCCAATAAGAATCTCTGCTCCACTGGCTTGATTCGAACAGCAGTCTGATCTAGCAGTGATGATCACTGTGCTGATGTCATAATAATCCAGAAGATCCAGCCTCCACCATGGGTCACTTTGATATGTTGTACAAGAGCAGTATGGAACATTTCTGACACCATCTATGGCACGTTGAGCTGCCCAGGTACTCCATGTGGATGATTGTGTCGTATTTCCTTTAAATGCTAAATTCTCTAGAAAATATATATTCAAAGACAGTTAATTAGTCCATCTTTATATATATATTTATATATTAAGTAATATGAGGACTTTATCATCGTCTGTTTCAACATGTGTTCTATCAGTTTGATTCATTGCTTTTTCATTCGACACAACACACATAAACCACAGACTCACAGCTGAAAAACTTCTCACTTCACATTGAAATATCTCTCTGATACTTTATAAATGATTTTAATGTCAATTTTCTGATAATAAGAATGTTTCACTTTAAAGTTTGCAGCACATATAATTTTTTTTGATTCATGACTAAGATTGTAACTTTTAGTCAGAACGTCATTCTAATGAGAATTAAACTGTCATCTAACTACAAACTTACAACAATGAAGGAACAATAAAAATAATAATTAACATCATTCCATGTGTGAAAAATCAAAAGAATTGATTACCTGCAGAACAACCTGGAACAGAAACAAGACCTGTTGAAGGAAAACAAGAATTTTTCACTTAAATCCGAAAATTAATTACATTAATATGGATATAAAGCTGCTTCTTTAATTCTTAACTATTAAAAAGTCATGTTAAAGATTTGAATGAGGAATGATTGACAACATGTATGATGTTGGGATGTTTGTGTGTTCTATGAGATGATGTCTTACCAGAAAGTAAAATCAGATGAATAAATTTGGCCATGTCACTGCTGAACAAAAGTAATATGAGAATAGAGAAGAGAATTGAGTTTATTATGTGTTATGAGCAGATCTGGAGATATAGATGAGGATGTAATACATCAGTAGATCCCTCTGGACATTTGCCTTTTTCTCTCCACCCTCAACACATCAGCACTCAATGTTTTTTACATCTAAAACATTTCTTTACTAATCAAATCTGGTGTCCCGAAAATGGCACGAATCACCAACTGCACATGGACATCTTGTGCTCTCACCTGGAAACGGTGGTTAAACATAAAAATCAAATCTGGTGTCCCGAAAATGGCACGAATCACCAACTCCACATGGATATCTTGCGCTTGCACATGTAAATCTTGTGCTCTCACCTGGAAACAACGGATAAACATAAAGACAACATTCATTTCAATCATGAACACAAGCCAGTGAAAGACTGACGGAATATTTTGTTAAGAATCACTCTCATCATGTTTTGTGTTTTGAGTTCAGAATAAAGACACTTAGACACGACGATTTAAACCCAGAGATCAAATGACATCAAATTTTAAGCAGAAATCAAACATGAATGAGAAGTCATTAGTATCTGGAACAGCAGAGAACGATTAGACAACAGATGCTTTAAAAAATCCATAGTGTCATCTGAGTTCACAACTGAAGCATGCTCACAGAGCGTTAAAACTTCCGTCCATCAAGTACTTAGGCCTGTTTAGTTTAGGCCTGTTTTGTTTAGGGCTGTTTTGTGAGGGAAGATCAATTCAAATCAAGGATGCATCCTGTGTCTGTGCATGAACGATGAACAACAAACAAAATCAACCACAAGTTGATGATGTGTGGTGGTTATATATCATTAGCGCTATACTCATGGACAGTTGATCTAACACATGATGTTCAAACACAGTAAAGGTGTCGAATCAAACCATACATGATGTTGAAATGGCCTAAAAGATAAAGGCTTTCTATACTTTTTCCTTTTGAGGCCTGCATTTATGGATGGGTTTCTTGTTCACAAAAGCCTATGAATCCACAACAAACTTATGCAAGCACATTTTCATTATTCAAATTATTTTGTTTATTGAAGTCACCAGGATAGGACACGTGTCGATCAAGCATGCCACACCCAGCGCTTCTCTTCTTTTAATATATTCCTGTATTTGTTTATTTAAAACAAACATCTCTGCTGCTTCATATTAACTCATTCCAACGATCGGCAGGTGTGGGGTTGTGATTTGGCCGTTTCCATGGCGAAGCTGATTGTGCAACAGTAATCTAGACACAAGGTTTTTACACTTGGAATGAATTATTCTCTCTATGCCAACAACCTCGTTTGAACCCTCCCCCCTGACACGGTAGTATGGATGAGCTGTGTTTAGAACTGGATTCTTTTGAACGAGTTAGACTGGGTAAAAATCATTGGGCGGGACAACATTTGAGCTGCTTTTGACATTAAAAACCTGCCCAAGTAGCTTGCCATTTCTTTGGTTTAAATTAGTCAAATTATTTTAAAACGTTCGAAAATAATATGTAGTGCTATCATAAACACATTATTTATTAACACAGCCCTTATTGGTTTAGTTCAACCAATCAGGTCTGGGTCTGGGATAGGGAGCTAGTCATGTTTGGAGTGAATCAGAAGATCATTTTTCTTTTCTATCAGTCTGTTTTTTAGAGCTTTATAAGATACAGAATGATTGCATGGTACTGAAATCAAAACTGGGACGAGTGAAGCACATCGCTCTTAAAATGAGATGGTGTGAGGAAAAACGCTCCTTCAAAGAGTTGGACTTTCAAGATATTGGTTCTATGTTTTTTATTACTGTTGTTTTGAGGTGTGCTCTCTTTTCTCTTCCTGTGTTTAGTTCCTTTTGGCTTAGTTTCCATATTAGTTTCCATGGTGACACTGATTATTTCACACCTGTTGTGCATTTGCACTTGTATTTATACCCATGTGTTCCATTTGACTTTGGTTGGTCATTTTCTTTTGTTAGCTTCAGTGTTCTTGGTTCTGGTATAGATCAGGTTTAGTTATCGTTGATTTGTTTTTAGTAATACACCTTTTTGATGCATTTGAATCCTCGTCTCTTCATCTTTGCCCTAAACGTTACATGTACGAAGTTGCTATTTTAAATCATGCTTATTTGTCTAACCGCTTTGAAAATGTGTTTGTACCAACTCACTTGGTGAACCGTAGGGACAAAACGTAGTCATGATTGATGATGAAGTGTGTATCTTATTGTAGACTTTATTCATTGGATGTTGTGTTGTGGGTACATAAGCTGTGTACTGTCTGCGTCATGATGTCCAAGACAAATTTCCCAGAAACGGGACAATAACGTTTCTTCTTCTTAACATGCGGAGTTGTTAAAAGACCTTGAGCTGTGATCTGTTGTTTCTGTTTATCTTCCTGTCTTTTAGAAACATAATATTGCAGGTTATTTTCTCTACTTCCCTTTACAGGTTCTCCAGACAGCTCAATTTATAAATCATTATTGTAAACTTACTGTTGTTATGTTTTTCTTTGTACAGCTTACACTACAATAACATTACAGTTTACAATTGGAAAAGTATTTCGACGTATTTAGATTACATAACATGTCTTGAGGAACATCATGATTTTTTTAGCTTTTGTTCTGTAGTCTCTGGTGGAATATAATTTAATCTGGATTTACAATATAACATGATCTCCAGGTTTGAATCACAGGTGAGCCGAGAGAAGAGATGATGAACTAAACAAAACAGAAGTGAGGTCATTAAAGTCCTTAGAAACCAAATAAGACCAATACAAGACACCACTGTCAATCTTTGCTCTTACGTTTCCTTTTCAAGGATGATTTGAATGTTCTGAGATCCTCTCAGTTCACTCGTAGCAAAAACCAGACAAACAAATTTCTGTATCCAAATCATATAAGCGATGATGAGCACAGCAGGTGAAAATCCGATTCCAAAAAAGTTGGGACACTGTACTAATTGAGTAAAAAAGGGTTCAAACAAATCGAAGCGTCCTCTGGACAAATGGCCCGAAGCGTCCTCTGGACAAATGGACCGAAGCGTCCTCTCGACAAATGGCCCGAAGCGTCCTCTGGACAAATGGCCCGAAGCGTCCTCTGGACAAATGGCCCGAAGCGTCCTCTGGACAAATGGCCCGAAGCGTCCTCTGGACAAATGGCCCGAAGCGTCCTCTGGACAAATGGCCCGAAGCGTCCTCTGGACAAATGGCCCGAAGCGTCCTCTGGACAAATGGCCCGAAGCGTCCTCTGGACAAATGGCCCGAAGCGTCCTCTGGACAAATGGCCCGAAGCGTCCTCTGGACAAATGGCCCGAAGCGTCCTCTGGACAAATGGCCCGAAGCGTCCTCTGGACAAATGGACCGAAGCGTCCTCTGGACAAATGGCCCGAAGCGTCCTCTGGACAAATGGCCCGAAGCGTCCTCTGGACAAATGGCCCGAAGCGTCCTCTGGACAAATGGCCCGAAGCGTCCTCTGGACAAATGGCCCGAAGCGTCCTCTGGACAAATGGCCCGAAGCGTCCTCTGGACAAATGGCCCGAAGCGTCCTCTGGACAAATGGACCGAAGCGTCCTCTGGACAAATGGCCCGAAGCGTCCTCTGGACTCATGGGCTGAAGCGTCCTCTGGACTCATGAGCTAAACTGTTCGCTGGAGTGGAGGGAAGACACAGGCTGGGATCATTAGAGCAACAATACCTCTGATTTAAACTCAATATTTATTTGTAAAATATTACTTGACTGTCCTGAGATCATTTCAATTCACTCATTGCAAAATACAGGCAAACAAATTTGGGTATACAAAAAATTTAATCGAAGACTTAACTACCGTAACCAAACACTGTTACCATTCAGAGATCGAATAAAGGATTATCAAACTAGTTTTCAAGAATGATAGATTTACAAAAGGCGTTGATGTTGAAAAGATGAATGAAGGACAGCAGAAGACCATTGTGAGAATTTGGGTTTTGCCTGTGTCCCATACATATTGTGTGAAATGTATTGCAATGATTATTGTTCACAAATCATATTATGAGAAATGTATTTCAATGATGATTGTGCATGCATTATGTCTAACGTTACTTAAGGTCAAGTGCTGACCTAGTTAAGAGAATATGCAGGCCCATATTGTCTTATATGTACTTAGTTAACAGAATATTCAGAATATCGTGCTGTCTTATATATACTTATAAGGAGATCATAGCATATAAAATGTTAACAGTATTTGTGAAGTCATACAGATGAGCTTTCTCATTCTCAGTACAACTCCAGAGACATGTCTGAACGGTCACGATGACATGACATGAATCTGGTCACATGACAACCAGAATGACATATTGTCTTTGAATATTCTAGATGATGGAGAACAGGGAACTAAAATATATGCTGTCTTAAACCAAATAAGGAGACACTGAAGTCTGGTGATTTTCCATGACCGAATGTTACTTCCTGTTTTATGCATATATATACTAGTCCTTTAATACAATAAAATTGGACTCTGATTGAACTGCACATCTCTGTGTCTGTGTCAAACTTGGTCTCCAGGCCTGCAACTCTGTGTGTTCCGTCGACTCGACTCTTCAACCTTAGAATAATCAAATTTAGATAGGGGGACAAAAAGTAATAATCTTACAACCATTGAGATCATGAAATCATTAATCACATCTGAATATACCTAAAAGTTTGGGTTTTGGGCACATAACACAACAAAATCTATACACTTGTCTCTTGTCAGATCTGCCCAGGAGTAGGGGGATTGTTATCTTGGAGAGGACTACCAAGTGGCCATTTGGATCTTCGGTTTAAGGTTGGTCTGATTCAGTATTCTATTGGATCTCATCATCTAGAACAGGGTTGGGTAATCCTGGTCCTGGAGGGCCGCAGCTCTGCCGAGTTTATCTCCAACCAGCTCCAACATATCTGATCTAGCTAATCAAGAATCCGAGCTCCCCATGGGGGTCGAGCTCAGGTCGAGGCAGAGGTTGAGATGTCGGCCATGCTAACCCGGACTGCCGCGAGCATTGGGCTGCAGTGTACGCCACTGCCCCCTTCCCAACGCTTGCGGTTGGATACTTGGTTCCTGGGGTCGGAGCGCGATGCCAAACCGCGCCCACCCCCAGTGCCATTTTTCCCGGAGGTGCATGCGGAGCTGTGCAAGACTTGGAGCGCCCCATTCACGGCTTGCTTCAGTCAAACCAGCTACGGCTCCCTCACTTCCCTCGATGGTGGGGCAGCCAAGGGATATGTCGAGATCCCCCAGGTGGAGCATGCGTTTGCGCTGCAACTGTACCCGCGGACGGCTGCCACCTGAAGGAATCGGCCTCGCCTTCCGTCCAAAGCCTGTAAGACTTCGGCATCTCTGGTTGCGAAGGCTTACAGTGCTGCGGGCCAGGCTGCCTCCTCTCTCCACGCTATGGCCATCCTGCAGGTCCACCAGGCCAAGGCGTTGAGAGAGATCCACGAGGGTAAGACCGACCCAGGGATAATGCAGGATCTCCACTTACCTCGCTCTACGGGGGACCAAGGTGACGGCACGGGCCCTGGGTCGGACGATGTCCACACTAGTGGTCCAGGAGAGACACCTCTGGCTCAACCTTGCGAGGATGAGTGACGCCGAGAAGGTCTGCTTTCTCAAAGCACCCATCTCGCAGGGTGGGCTGTTTGGTGATACCGTCGAGAACTTCGCACAGCAGTTCTCGGCGGTGAAGCAGGCTATAAGCCATATTCTACTGCGCCGCGACTTGGCCGCCTACAGGCCTCCGAGTTCTCACGCGATGTCTGCTCCCCAACAGCCCAGGGCCCCTTCGACATCTGCTCCGAGGTTGCATCCCGGAAGAGGAAGTCGAAAGGGAAACCTCCACCCCGTCAGAAGCCTTCCAGGAAGAAGAAACACTGACGGGAAGAACCCGGGGGAAATAACATCGGGCCCGACCCTCACAGTTCCATCTCTGACCTGTCGGTACAGGACGGGTCCTGCCTCTTCCCCAAAGCCGGACCCTTTTCAGGGCCTGGCGCCCACTTACTCACAAAGAGAGTTTTTCTGTTCCCCCTGGGTATTCCTTCTAGCCGATCGCACCCTCCACTGGACTGTGCCCGGCAAACCCGACCTCACGCCCTGGCGAGGCGTAGGGTCGTACACACGGCAGCTGTTACCACTCTCAAATCGACAGTACATGCAACTGTCCCGCCAGGCAGGTAATTAAGCAGAGCCAACCGCCCCTCCGGGGTTCCCCCCGCGACATGGTTAGCTCTGCCAGCCATCGAACCACCCTCCGTGGGAATGGTGAAGCAGACCGTCCTCTTGGTCCCCCTGTCACAGTCCCTGGGAGCTCTAGAGCTGCCAACACTGTCTTGGTGGCTAATAAGGACGGTCCGTCTTGGTTACTCGATCCAGTTCGCCAGAGACTCTCCCAAGTTCGGGGCATCATCTCTCCCTCTGTCAGAGGCAGGGACGCCTACATACTTCGGGTAGATGTCATCATCCTTCTGGCAAAGCAGGCATCGAGCTCGTCCCTCAAAACCAAGATGTGCAGTGGGTTACAACCGGCACTTCATCGTTCCCAAGACGGTGGGTTGCGCCATAAGTCTGCGTACTTTGAACAAAGCACCTTCACAAGCTGCCGTTCAAGATGCTCACGCAGAGGCGCGTCCTGACATCTATCAGGTGTCAGGATTGGTTCATGGCAACCGACCTTAAGGATCCTCCCTTTCGGTCTCTCGCTGTCTCCACGGGTCTTCACAAAGATCTTGGAAGCCACCCTTTCTCCCTGAGGGGAGGAAGGTGTGCGGGTACTAAACTATCTCAACGACTGGCCTATCTTGGCACACTCGCGAGATCTGTTATGTACACAAAGGGACCTGGTGCTCCGGAACCTATATTGATTGGGACTCCAGGTCAACCGAGAGAAGGGCAAGCTCTCCCCAGTGCAGAGCATCCTCTTTCTCGGTGTGGAACTCAACTCTGTCACCATGTCGGCGCAACTGTCCGCAGTATGCGCCCAGCCAATGTTGAATTGCCTAGAACATTTCAGGCAGAGAGCGGTCTCCCTAAAACAATTCAGAGGCTCTTGGGCACATGGCGTCCTCGCCGGGTAATACCCCTCGGGTTGATGCACATGAGACCGCTCCAACACTGGCTTCAGAGTCTAGTTCCGAGGAGAGCGTGGCACACCGGCAGCAGACGCATGATGATGACGCCCTGCTTCCAACGCACCATAACCCCTAGTCTTCCATGACTTTTTCGACGGACTCAGGCCCCTCTGGGCAGGTTATGAGACAGGTCGTGGTGACAACTGACGTCTCCCTGCAGGGGTGCGGTGCAGTGTGTAACGGGCACGCAGGCAGGGCTTTGGACGAACCCCCGCCTGCGCTGGCATATCAATTGCCAAGAGTTGTGGGCTGTGCTACTTGCACTGAGAAGGCTACGGCCCCTTGTGTGAGACAAGCACATGCTGGTCCGAGGACAGCACTACAGCTGTAGCATACACAGATCGTCAGGGTGGCGTTCGCTCACAGCAGCTAACACAACTTGCTCGACGCCTCCTCTGGTGGAGTGAACAGGTGACCCGTTCCCTGCGGGCCACACACACACCACGGGCAAACTGAACTAGACAGCCGAAGCACTTTCTCACCAGTTTATGCCTCATGAAGAGTGGCGACTCCACCCATGCCCATTGGCAGTGAGGGCTCACTCCACACGGAGTATAGCCACCTCCTGGGCACTGGCAGAAGCGCCTCTCTAGCAGACATCTGTAGATCTGCGGGTTGGGCTACGCCCAAACACCTTCGCAAGTGTTAACAACCTTCTCGTAAACCCGGGGTCAGCCCACATCCTGCGTGGCAACATGTAGGACTGGCATCCGGGGGGGCCTTTGCCGTGAAAGCACCTTTCCACCATCTAATAGGTTGGGTCAGTGTGCTATCTACCTCTCTTCTTACCCAAACATATGGCTGAGAACAGGTATCTCACCAATCTCCCTTCTTACCCTGACACTGGTTAAGAATAGGCTTTCCATCCATCACTAAGCAAGCACCCCCTGTGGGCTGGCTGGGCAGAGCAGCCTTCCCCCTTAGGCCGGGATACCATGTGAGCTATCACAGATAGCTCTAACCGGACCTAGTGCTACCGGACGTCTGTAACACCCCCTCCGTGGGCTGTTCCGTCTGATGTATCCTCATGAGAATGGTTCCCACTCCTGGTAACCCATGAGCTTCCCCAGGTGGACCTCCACCTCGCGGTTAACTACCCAGTCCGCACGTTCCATGCGTTCTCCTCCAAGGACGAGACCATACCTATATCCATCATATTCCTACCCCGGGTAGGAGGTGGCCTCTGCAGCGCTTCTCTGATTAAGAGTTGCGCTCACCCGGTGTAAACCCGAGCCGGACGGCCTCTCGCCAGTAGAGAGCTAAAATCTCGACACAACGTCTCGTTACCTCCATCAGGGAACTGAGGTTACATACGTAACCAAGACGTTAACAATGGAAGAACAATGATTTCAAGCATCACCCTCCTTTTAACATGTCAAGTCTGCCATTCTAACCCATTCAGCCTGACATAATGATCTCCAGCCTTGTGCTTGTCAACATTCTCACCTGAGTTAACAAGATGATTACTGAAATGATCTCAGCAGGTCCTTTAATGACAGCAATGAAATGCAGTGGAAAGGTTTTTTGGGATTAAGTTAATTTTCATGGCAAAGAAGGACTATGCAATTCATCTGATCACTTTTCATAACATTCTGGAGTATATGCAAATTGCTATTATAAAAACTTAAGCAGCAACTTTTCCAATTTCCAATATTTATGTAATTCTCAAAACTTTTGGCCACGACTGTACTATGATGTTACCCAGCATGCATTGCTACATTAAGTTTTATTTTGTTGATTGTCACCAATGTTGAGTTTCATACACGTATTCTTCATGTGTTTCACCTCAAAGATGATTTCATATATTGCATACAAAAGTTATGCAGAATGATTTAATATGTTCAAGGGTTGAGCTCCATCAATCACATAATTAGATCACTACTTAAAAAGCTCACGAATCTCTGGAACCCTATAAAGCTCAGTATTTATTAACACACCAACTGCACCTCTACAGTTTCAAGAGAGCAACAAAAACAAACACCGATCTTAGCCATGGTGGTTTCTGATGGTGGATGTTTACTTTCAACTTTCTAAGTAATCTTTACCTGAAAGTTCTAATGAAATCTTCAGATAATTGTGTTTAACTTTTACATGACGGCTCCTTCAAAATGAACTCTCATTTCTGAGTGAAAATTGAGTAAATCCCAAATCAAGAAAATCCTACTCCACATAGTTTTTAGTGTCTGTGAAACACCTGATTCAATCATCAGCTTGTTAGTGTGTTCATTAGAGAGACATTTTATACACTCTGTCAGTAGAGCGATGAGTTGAATCAGGTGTTTTATAAAGAGACACATCTAAAACAGGACCAGGATTGGGAAACACTGACCCTGAAGGTCTTGATAAAATGGATCAGGTGTTTTTGATGTGGGTTGGGACAAAACTCTGCAGAGCTGTGGCCCTCCAGGACCAGGTTCCAGAATCTACTAACTTTGTCCTACATCCATTCATTGTCCTTCCTTTGCTCTCTTTATTATAATAAACTTTGTTATACTTGCTATTGGATTTTGTGTTCTTTCTGCCGTGACTACCCATAAACTCATGTGCCTAATTATTCAATATTAATAAGAACCCCTTTTCTGACCTGAAACAATTGTTAATAAAAGGTCATGAAAGTTTTACTAGAAATCACTTTTTTGCAGTAAAAAATATAGTTCAACATTTGTCTAGAATAACAATGCTTTTCTAAAATATTTTGAAACATCTTTCAACATCAAAACATCCTGTCAGTCTTTCATTGTCTTGTGTTCATGATTAAAATCAATCCAGCAACAAAATTAATCAACACAAAAGTTGTTTCCATTTTCATCTGCTGGTTTCCAGGTAAGAGTACAAGATGTCCAAGAACAGTTGGTGATTTGTTCCATTTTCGTGACACAAGATTTGACTTGTAAATAAGTGAGAAAAGTGTTTTGAGTTCTAATGTCATCATGAGGGTGGAGAGAGTGACTGTCAAATGTCCAGAGGGACGTACTGATGTATTGTTAGAAGAGTGAAGAAGAGAAGAGGACTCTCACACTGAGTGACATCTTCATCTGTAACCACAGAGGTAAGTTCTGCTCAAAACACATAAGAAACTCAATTCTCTTCTCTTTATTTTTCTATTCTCATATTACTTTCAGCAGTGACATGGCAAAACTCATTCAACTGATTTTACTTTCTGGTGAGTACATCTCACATCATCTGACAGAACACATCATCATTTCAACATTATACATGCTGTCAGACATTCTTAATTAAAATCTTAAACACAATTTTTAAAGGTTAAAAATAAGATGTAGCAGCTTGTTTACAATCCTAATGTAATATATACTCTGGTTTAAGTGTAAAATCCTTATTTTGGTTCAACAGGTCTTGTCTCCATTGCAGAGAGTATAGAAGGTAATTAACTCCATTGTTTCTTCACATAGGAATGTATGATGATTCTGGTTAGATGACAGTTTAATGAAAATGTATTTTAGGAATAGAGTTACTCACAAACTAGTTTAGGGGTCTTTGGCATCCTAAGGTTGGAAACACCTGGTATTGCGGTCTGAAATGTGGCATTTCTTTGTTGAAACTGTGTGTGCAAAGGGAAAGAGTCATTGAACATGTTTTGCATATTAAAAATTAGATATAGCGCTAAAACATCGTCACATGAATACAGCCACTTTACAATGTAAGTTAAATGTTTTTAATGGTTAAAATTGTCTCTAAATTAGGATGGTCCCCTTCCACCTCCTCCTCCAATTTATGATTTGAGTCTATGAAAAAGATCTGAGGAAACATTCTTGTTATGAAATAATCAACATTCTAATGAATCGGAGAGATATTTCAATGTGAAAGTTGTTTTTACAATTTTTTACAATTTCCATTGTTACACAGCAGCTGTACATGAAACATATTGATTATAACACATTGTAATACAGTTAAAAGTAGTGAAGGAAGGAGGCGGGAACCGGCGAACATTTAAACAAACTTTAATTAAATAAACAACATAAAAGTAAAGTAAAATGGCGACAGCTCCTCACGGACCACTGCCGTCCACACAAACATAAATGTAAACTTATCATGTGTCCGGGCCCGGTCCTCTCGTGCCACATACTCTGCTGCTCGTCCCTTTTATGCTTCCGATATCCTCCGTCAGAAATGCGGAGCCGGTGTGTGACCAGTTGATACCCATTATCACTCACGCCACCGGCCCCGCCTCCTTGTCTGACGGCTCTCGTCCGGCCTTCCTCGCTACAAACATAATTGCTTTAAGCAAAACATTAAAGCTATCCACAGAGTAGTTCACTCGATAGAACAAGAATAATCCACAGACGTAGTTTACTATATAGAACAAGATTAATCCACAGAGCGTAGTTCACTCAATAGAACAAGAATAATCCACAGAGTTTAGTTCACTCAATAGAAGAAGAATAATCCACAGAGCGTAGTTAACTCAATAGAACAAGAATAATCCAAAGAGCGTAGTTCACTCAACAGAACAAGATTAATCCACAGAGCGTAGTTCACTCAATAGAACAAGAATAATCCACAGAGTTTAGTTCACTCAATAGAACAAGAATAATCCACAGAGCGTAGTTCACTCAACAGAACAAGAATAATCCACAGAGTTTAGTTCACTCAATAGAACAAGAATAATCCACAGAGCGTAGTTCACTCAACAGAACAAGAATAATCCACAGAGCGTAGTTCACTCAACAGAACAAGATTAATCCACAGAGCGTAGTTCACTCAATAGAACAAGAATAATCCACAGAGTTTAGTTCACTCAATAGAACAAGAATAATCCACAGAGCGTAGTTCACTCAATAGAACAAGAATAATCCACAGAGTTTAGTTCACTCAATAGAACAAGAATAATCCACAGAGCGTAGTTCACTCAATAGAACAAGAATAATCCACAGAGTTTAGTTCACTCAATAGAACAAGAATAATCCACAGAGCGTAGTTCACTCAACAGAACAAGATTAATCCACAGAGCGTAGTTCACTCAACAGAACAAGATTAATCCACAGAGCGTAGTTCACTCAATAGAACAAGAATAATCCACAGAGTTTAGTTCACTCAATAGAACAAGAATAATCCACAGAGCGTAGTTCACTCAACAGAACAAGAATAATCCACAGAGTGTAGTTCACTCAACAGAACAAGAATAATCCACAGAGTTTAGTTCACTCAATAGAACAAGAATAATCCACAGAGTGTAGTTCACTCAACAGAACAAGAATAATCCACAGAGTTTAGTTCACTCAACAGAACAAGAATAATCCACAGAGTTTAGTTCACTCAATAGAACAAGAATAATCCACAGAGCGTAGTTCACTCAATAGAACAAGAATAATCCACAGAGTTTAGTTCACTCAACAGAACAAGAATAATCCACAGAGTTTAGTTCACTCAACAGAACAAGAATAATCCACAGAGTTTAGTTCACTCAACAGAACAAGAATAATCCACAGAGTTTAGTTCACTCAACAGAACAAGAATAATCCACAGAGCGTAGTTCACTCAATAGAACAAGAATAATCAACAGAGTGTAGTTCACTCAATAGAACAAGAATAATCCACAGAGTTTAGTTCACTCAATAGAACAAGAATAATCCACAGAGCGTAGTTCACTCAATAGAACAAGAATAATCCACAGAGTGTAGTTCACTCAACAGAACAAGAATAATCCACAGAGTGTAGTTCACTCAATAGAACAAGAATAATCAACAGAGCGTAGTTCACTCATGTAGTGGAATAGGCGGGGCGAGACCGTGGTTCGAGGCCGGTAAGTAATTGTTAATTAGCGCCAGTGGTGCGCGCACCGGCCTCGCATCACGAAGGAGATTGGGAGCATATAAAGAAACAATGGCGACCGGACCATCGAGGAGAGAGGTACGGGCCCGAACATGTGTTAAGTTTGTGTTATATATTTGTATTTATGTTTTGTTCGCCGGCGGTCGTCCGTGAGGGGCCGTCGGCTGTTATTATTTATTAAAACTTTATTTTATTGTCTTCCGGTTCTCGCCTCCTTCCTTCCGTATCTGGAATTTTGTTACAATTCAATAGAACAATATTAATCCACAGGGCGTAGTTCACTCAACAGAACAAGAATAATCCACAGAGTTTAGTTCACTCAATAGAACAAGAATAATCCACAGGGCGTAGTTCACTCAACAGAACAAGAATAATCCACAGAGCGTAGTTCACTCAACAGAACAAGAATAATCCACAGAGTTTAGTTCACTCAATAGAACAAGAACAATCCACAGGGCGTACTTCACTCAACAGAACAAGAATAATCCACAGAGCGTAGTTCACTCAATAGAACAAGAATAATCCACAGAGTTTAGTTCACTCAATAGAACAAGAATAATCCACAGAGTGTAGTTCACTCAATAGAACAAGAATAATCCACAGAGTTTAGTTCACTCAACAGAACAAGAATAATCCACAGAGCGTAGTTCACTCAATAGAACAAGAATAATCCACAGAGTTTAGTTCACTCAACAGAACAAGAATAATCCACAGAGCGTAGTTCACTCAACAGAACAAGAATAATCCACAGAGCGTAGTTCAGTCAATAGAACAAGAATAATCCACAGAGCGTAGTTCACTCAATAGAACAAGAATAATCCACAGAGTTTAGTTCACTCAACAGAACAAGAATAATCCACAGAGCGTAGTTCACTCAACAGAACAAGAATAATCCACAGAGTTTAGTTCACTCAATAGAACAAGAATAATCCACAGGGCGTACTTCACTCAACAGAACAAGAATAATCCACAGAGCGTAGTTCACTCAATAGAACAAGAATAATCCACAGAGTTTAGTTCACTCAATAGAACAAGAATAATCCACAGAGCGTAGTTCACTCAATAGAACAAGAATAATCCACAGAGCGTAGTTCACTCAATAGAACAAGAATAATCCACAGAGTTTAGTTCACTCAATAGAACAAGAATAATCCACAGAGCGTAGTTCACTCAATAGAACAAGAATAATCAACAGAGTGTAGTTCACTCAATAGAACAAGAATAATCCACAGAGTTTAGTTCACTCAATAGAACAAGAATAATCCACAGAGCGTAGTTCACTCAATAGAACAAGAATAATCCACAGAGTTTAGTTCACTCAACAGAACAAGAATAATCCACAGAGTGTAGTTCACTCAATAGAACAAGAATAATCAACAGAGCGTAGTTCACTCATGTAGTGGAATAGGCGGGGCGAGACCGTGGTTCGAGGCCGGTAAGTAATTGTTAATTAGCGCCAGTGGTGCGCGCACCGGCCTCGCATCACGAAGGAGATTGGGAGCATATAAAGAAACAATGGCGACCGGACCATCGAGGAGAGAGGTACGGGCCCGAACATGTGTTAAGTTTGTGTTATATATTTGTATTTATGTTTTGTTCGCCGGCGGTCGTCCGTGAGGGGCCGTCGGCTGTTATTATTTATTAAAACTTTATTTTATTGTCTTCCGGTTCTCGCCTCCTTCCTTCCGTATCTGGAATTTTGTTACAATTCAATAGAACAATATTAATCCACAGGGCGTAGTTCACTCAACAGAACAAGAATAATCCACAGAGTTTAGTTCACTCAATAGAACAAGAATAATCCACAGGGCGTAGTTCACTCAACAGAACAAGAATAATCCACAGAGCGTAGTTCACTCAACAGAACAAGAATAATCCACAGAGTTTAGTTCACTCAATAGAACAAGAACAATCCACAGGGCGTACTTCACTCAACAGAACAAGAATAATCCACAGAGCGTAGTTCACTCAATAGAACAAGAATAATCCACAGAGTTTAGTTCACTCAATAGAACAAGAATAATCCACAGAGTGTAGTTCACTCAATAGAACAAGAATAATCCACAGAGTTTAGTTCACTCAACAGAACAAGAATAATCCACAGAGCGTAGTTCACTCAATAGAACAAGAATAATCCACAGAGTTTAGTTCACTCAACAGAACAAGAATAATCCACAGAGCGTAGTTCACTCAACAGAACAAGAATAATCCACAGAGCGTAGTTCAGTCAATAGAACAAGAATAATCCACAGAGCGTAGTTCACTCAATAGAACAAGAATAATCCACAGAGTTTAGTTCACTCAACAGAACAAGAATAATCCACAGAGCGTAGTTCACTCAACAGAACAAGAATAATCCACAGAGTTTAGTTCACTCAATAGAACAAGAATAATCCACAGGGCGTACTTCACTCAACAGAACAAGAATAATCCACAGAGCGTAGTTCACTCAATAGAACAAGAATAATCCACAGAGTTTAGTTCACTCAATAGAACAAGAATAATCCACAGAGCGTAGTTCACTCAATAGAACAAGAATAATCCACAGAGCGTAGTTCACTCAATAGAACAAGAATAATCCACAGGGCGTAGTTCACTCAACAGAACAAGAATAATCCACAGAGCGTAGTTCAGTCAATAGAACAAGAATAATCCACAGAGTTTAGTTCACTCAATAGAACAAGAATAATCCACAGGGCGTAGTTCACTCAACAGAACAAGAATAATCCACAGAGTGTAGTTCACTCAACAGAACAAGAATAATCCACAGAGCGTAGTTCACTCAATAGAACAAGAATAATCCACAGGGCGTAGTTCACTCAACAGAACAAGAATAATCCACAGAGTGTAGTTCACTCAATAGAACAAGAATAATCCACAGGGCGTAGTTCACTCAACAGAACAAGAATAATCCACAGAGTGTAGTTCACTCAACAGAACAAGAATAATCCACAGAGCGTAGTTCACTCAATAGAACAAGAATAATCCACAGAGTTTAGTTCACTCAATAGAACAAGAATAATCCACAGGGCGTAGTTCACTCAACAGAACAAGAATAATCCACAGAGTTTAGTTCACTCAACAGAACAAGAATAATCCACAGAGTTTAGTTCACTCAACAGAACAAGAATAATCCACAGAGTGTAGTTCACTCAACAGAACAAGAATAATCCACAGAGTTTAGTTCACTCAACAGAACAAGAATAATCCACAGAGTGTAGTTCACTCAATAGAACAAGAATAATCCACAGAGTTTAGTTCACTCAATAGAACAAGAATAATCCACAGAGTGTAGTTCACTCAATAGAACAAGAATAATCCACAGAGTTTAGTTCACTCAACAGAACAAGAATAATCCACAGAGTGTAGTTCACTCAATAGAACAAGAATAATCAACAGAGCGTAGTTCACTCAATAGAACAAGAATAATCAACAGAGTTTAGTTCACTCAACAGAACAAGAATAATCCACAGAGTTTAGTTCACTCAATAGAACAAGAATAATCCACAGGGCGTAGTTCACTCAACAGAACAAGAATAATCCACAGAGTTTAGTTCACTCAACAGAACAAGAATAATCCACAGAGTTTAGTTCACTCAACAGAACAAGAATAATCCACAGAGTGTAGTTCACTCAATAGAACAAGAATAATCAACAGGGCGTAGTTCACTCAACAGAACAAGAATAATCCACAGAGTTTAGTTCACTCAACAGAACAAGAATAATCCACAGAGCGTAGTTCACTCAACAGAACAAGAATAATCCACAGAGCGTAGTTCACTCAATAGAACAAGAATAATCCACAGAGTTTAGTTCACTCAATAGAACAAGAACAATCCACAGGGCGTACTTCACTCAACAGAACAAGAATAATCCACAGAGTTTAGTTCACTCAATAGAACAAGAATAATCCACAGAGTGTAGTTCACTCAATAGAACAAGAATAATCCACAGAGCGTAGTTCACTCAATAGAACAAGAACAATCCACAGAGCGTAGTTCACTCAATAGAACAAGAATAATCCACAGAGTTTAGTTCACTCAACAGAACAAGAATAATCCACAGAGTGTAGTTCACTCAATAGAACAAGAATAATCCACAGAGTTTAGTTCACTCAACAGAACAAGAATAATCCACAGAGTGTAGTTCACTCAATAGAACAAGAATAATCCACAGAGTGTGGTTCACTCAATAGAACAAGAATAATCCACAGAGTGTAGTTCACTCAATAGAACAAGAATAATCCACAGAGTTTAGTTCACTCAACAGAACAAGAATAATCCACAGAGTGTAGTTCACTCAATAGAACAAGAATAATCAACAGAGCGTAGTTCACTCAATAGAACAAGAATAATCAACAGAGTTTAGTTCACTCAACAGAACAAGAATAATCCACAGAGTTTAGTTCACTCAATAGAACAAGAATAATCCACAGGGCGTAGTTCACTCAACAGAACAAGAATAATCCACAGAGTTTAGTTCACTCAACAGAACAAGAATAATCCACAGAGTTTAGTTCACTCAACAGAACAAGAATAATCCACAGAGTGTAGTTCACTCAATAGAACAAGAATAATCCACAGAGCGTAGTTCAGTCAATAGAACAAGAATAATCCACAGAGTTTAGTTCACTCAACAGAACAAGAATAATCCACAGAGTGTAGTTCACTCAATAGAACAAGAATAATCCACAGAGTGTAGTTCACTCAATAGAACAAGAATAATCCACAGAGTTTAGTTCACTCAACAGAACAAGAATAATCAACAGGGCGTAGTTCACTCAACAGAACAAGAATAATCCACAGAGCGTAGTTCACTCAACAGAACAAGAATAATCCACAGAGCGTAGTTCACTCAATAGAACAAGAATAATCCACAGAGTTTAGTTCACTCAATAGAACAAGAACAATCCACAGGGCGTACTTCACTCAACAGAACAAGAATAATCCACAGAGTTTAGTTCACTCAATAGAACAAGAATAATCCACAGAGTGTAGTTCACTCAACAGAACAAGAATAATCAACAGAGCGTACTTCACTCAACAGAACAAGATTAATCAACAGAGCGTACTTCACTCAACAGAACATGATTAATCCACAGAGCGTAGTTCACTCAACAGAACAAGAATAATCAACAGAGCGTACTTCACTCAACAGAACCAGAATAATCCACAGAGCGTAGTTCACTCAATAGAACAAGAACAATCCACAGAGCGTAGTTCACTCAATAGAACAAGAACAATCCACAGAGCGTAGTTCACTCAATAGAACAAGAACAATCCACAGAGCGTAGTTCACTCAATAGAACAAGAACAATCCACAGAAAGTAGTTCACTCAATAGAACAAGAACAATCCACAGAGCGTAGTTCACTCAATAGAACAAGAACAATCCACAGAGCGTAGTTCACTCAATAGAACAAGAACAATCCACAGAGCGTAGTTCACTCAATAGAACAAGAACAATCCACAGAGCGTAGTTCACTCAATAGAACAAGAACAATCCACAGAGCGTAGTTCACTCAATAGAACAAGAACAATCCACAGAAAGTAGTTCACTCAATAGAACAAGCATTCAAACTTAGGCTCCTCCTATCCAAGCATGGAATCTTCGACTATTCGGGGTCACCCCATGACGTTCATGACTGTATATTTACAGATTGACTGATCAACTGTCTTTAAAAATATATTTTCTAGAGAATTTGGCATTGAATGGAACAACTACACAGTCCTCCACATATTCTACCTCGGCAGCTCAGAATGCCATAGATGGTGTCAGATACGGTCAACATGATTCTACACACTGCACTTCAACCTCAAATGAAAGTAGCCCGTGGTGGAGGTTGGATCTTCTGCATATTTATGAGATAAAAACAGTGATCATCACTGCTAGATCAGATGGACATTTTGCTGAAACCAGCGGAGCAGAGATTCGTATTGGAAACTCACTGGACAACAATGGAAACAACAATCCCATGTAAAGTTATTCATCAAATCACTTGAACACTTTTCATTTATCGATTGAAACACCTCTATAGAGATTCATTGATTTTCTCTCTCTAGATGTGCGGTGACTTCTGGTCTTCTAGCAGGTCAAACCATCACTTACTCATGTGGTGTAATGGAGGGACGGTATGTGAATGTGGTCATGACTGGACGCACATCTCATCTCTCTCTGTGTGAGGTTGAAGTGTATGAAACGGGTAAATTCTGATACAATTCTGTACAGTTAGTTAGCGCTGAGAACTTAAATGGGCAAGTCCATGCACATAGAAAGCTTCCCATGCAAAGAAGATGTGGTGGTTAGCACTGTTGCCTGAGAGCAAAAAGCTTCCCATTTCAAGCCCCGGTTGGGACAGGAAGACTTTTTGCGCCTTCTCCTGTGTCAGCAATGATTCACTCCTGGTGCTCATTATCACTCGCATCACTGGCCATTCCCTCACGGCCCTCATCCCGCTCAGCTTGTCACAATAAACTAATTAAGAGCCACCCCTTCTACATTTGTTATGTGGTATTGCTTCTGGCTTAAACAATTTTAATTCATAGAAATCCCACAAAGTATGTCTTCTTTCAAAAACTGGGCTTTTTTCGTCTCAACCCATAGCACATGGTTTATTTCTCTTCTTAAAATGGAAAATTGTGCATAGACGTATATTTTTCTGATGTTTAGACTGTGCAGGGGTTTAGTAAATATAAACAGATGATTAAATATATCGGTAACAAAATAGATTCCCTGAGAGTTTACATGTCACAATCGCTGGAATTGCCTAAAATCCATTCCATTCCATTCTCTACCACTTATCCGAACTACCTAGGGTCACGGGGAGCCTGCGCCTATCTCAGGAGTCATCGGGCATCAAGGCAGGATACACCCTGGATGGAGTGCCAACCCATCGCAGGGCACACACACTCACTCATTTTGCCTAAAATCATACAAAATAAAAAAGTTAAATGTATAAGTACTTTAAGATTAATTTCAATACTTTTGATGTGTGAAGAATGAATACATCAGGACACAGTTGATCACTTCAAAACATCTGTGACAAAATCCAGACAATATACTCACATTAGACTCTAAAGGTGTTCTTATGTTCATATCATCAAACAGACAATAATCAAATCTAACATTCTGGACTTTTACCTCATGTTCATCTTTAAATCTTGACTTAAAAATATAAATATGATTATATATTATTCTAGGGGGGCACGGTGGCTTTGTGGTTAGCACGTTCGCCTCACACCTCCAGGGTTGGGGTTCGATTCCCGCTTCCGACTTGTGTGTGTGTGTGTGTGTGGAGTTTGCATGTTCTCTCCGTGCCTCGGGGGTTTCCTCCGGGTACTCCGGTTTCCTCCCCTGGTCCAAAGACATGCATGGTAGGTTGATTGGCATCTCTGGAAAAATTGTCCGTAGGGTGTGAGTGCGTGAGTGAATGAGTGAGTGAGTGTGCCCTGCGATGGGTTGGCACTCCATCCAGGGTGTATCCTGCCTTGATGCCCGATGACTCCTGAGATAGGCGCAGGCTCCCCGTGACCTGAGGTAGTTCGGATAAGCGGTAGAGAATGGGATGGGATGGGATATATTATTCTGACTGTATATGTTGCTGCAGACTGACTGATCAACTGTCTTTGAATATATATATTCTAGAGAATTTAGCACTTAAAGGAACAGCGACACAATCATCCACATATGACACCTGGGCAGCTCCACGTGCCATAGATGGTAAAAGATACTACTCAGAGACTTCGTTATGCTGCTCTGCTACAACATCTCAAAGTAACCCATGGTGGAGGTTGGACCTCTTGGGTATTTATAACATCAGTACAGTGATTATTACTGCTTTCGCCTATTTGTCTGAAGCCAGCGGAGCACAGATTCGTATCGGAAACTCACTGGAAATCAATGGAAACAACAATCCCATGTAAAGATATTCATGAAAACATTGTCTATTATCAATATTAATTCTTTGATTGATTGATTGATTGATGTAATCTCTGTAGAGATAAATAGATTCTCACTCTCTCTAGATGTGCTGTAACTCCTGATCCTCTGACTGGTAATACTGTCACTTACTCATGTGGTGTAATGGAGGGACGTTATGTGAATGTGATCAGGTCTGGATATACATCTCTTCTCACTATGTGTGAAGTGGAGGTCTATGGAACAGGTCATTTACAATATTCAGATAAAAGTATTTCAACTGTTTAAAGAGACTGTGGGTCTGTCATGAACATAAGAGTTGAACAGATTAAAATGGTTTTAAGTTGATTCTCACAGATGTGTTTATATACCTGCAGACTGATTAATCAACTGTCTTTCAATATATATTTTATAGAGAATTTAGCATTTAAAGGAACAGTTGCACAGTCATCTATACGATCCACCTGGTTTAGTCAAAATGCCATCGATGGTGTCAGATATGGATCAGAACCAGATACTGGTTCATACTGCTCTGCTACAACATCTCAGAGTGACCCATGGTGGAGGATGGATCTTCTGGATTATTATGACATCAATACAGTCATCATTACTGCTCATAACAGCTATTTGCAAGCAGCCAGTGGAGCAGAGATTCGTATTGGAGACTCACTGGAAAACAATGGAAACAACAATCCCATGTAAAGTTATTCATGAAATCACTTGAACACTTTTCATTGATTGATTGAAACACCTCTATAAAGATTCAGTGATCTTCTCTCTCTAGATGTGCTGTGACTTCTGGTCTTCTAGCTGGTCAAACCATCAGTTACTCATGTCATGGGATGGAGGGACATTATGTGAATGTGGTCATGACTGGACGTACATCTCAGCTCGCTCTGTGTGAGGTGGAGGTCTATGGAACAGGTCATTAAAAGCAAAACTTCTGTTTGGTAGAACGTATATAATTCAAACGTGACTTGAAATGTTTATTTATTGAGTCATTACTCAGAAAACGGCTTTGTCTGACATTATTTTCCACAATTTTTAAATGACATATCAATATTGTGTTTATTTGATTTGTGCTGTTTGTTTCAGTTTATATTTACTAATCAAAGTGTGTTAATGATGATCAAATTAATGAAGATCATGTCGTCATCTATAACAAGTTCTCATATATTTTTGTTGTGTAAATGTCCCCTGGGCTTTTATTTGTATATTGGTGATACATGTTTGCCTCAAATACTGGTGTCTTTATTTTTCTGTGAGTTTTAGATTCGTGCTTTCTGTGTTTCAGTTCACAAAAAAAGAACCTTTCTGAGGCTGAAGTTTTCCTCCAGTGGTGATGTAGCTGCTGAGAGCAACAAAATCCTCCATCAGGTGAGAAAAAGAGTCTTAAAATACAAAAGTAAATGTGATGATTTAAGAGAGAAGTGATATATGAGAGTGTTTGATGTGTGTAAATATATGAGATGAGCATGGGCGTAAATCTCATTTAACAGTAGGGGGGACAATACACATCAAATTTCTCAAGAGCACTTTTGAAGGGGACACAAATAATAGTCAAAATTATACTAACTATGACACAAAGCGACAATATTCATTAGGTTCATGGGTTTATCATGCAGACTTGCAGTCATAAATAACTGACACATACGGTAATTGTTAAAAGCAAAAAAGCTTTTTTACATTTATATATTTTTTGTCTCTGTTGTGAAGAAAAATATAAAAACACACTACCCATGATACTACATGTTAACAATGAGTCACTTTTAAACACTTGTTATCCTGATTTATACTGCGACATCGTCTGACAAAGTCACCGCACATCTACATTAATGAGTAGTTGTTATTTTCCTCTGTAGTGCACTGCCTCCTCCAACAAACTGTGTTCATGTTCATGAACCCAAACAATCAGTAACAGTGACAGATGCTTCAATTCTGTTTTGTACTTGTTGATGAATCGCCTGAGTTTCAATAAACTGAATGTTTATCTTATCCACCGCGCTGAGAATAGATGCATAGAAAACCAACATCTCCAACTGAATGAAAGCTGGCAAATGTGGCAAATTGTGGCCGTTAATGTTCACATCATGCCAGGTCGGCAAAAATAAAACAATGCATGAGAAACGGCTTCGGCGATTTAGTTGCAGTGTGTGACGTCCTATGTAACAAGCTAATGTTAACTATCTAACGTTAACTAGCTAAGTATCGTTTTAATCGTTAACATAGCAGCTTCATAAAAATCCTCCCTGCCTCACACAATGGTTTGGCCCACTGCCTGACAATGCGCAGGTGAGATGAACGGGGAGAGCAGGCAGTGGGCCAAACCATTGTGAGGGGAAGGGGAGGGGGGGAACTCAACAGTTTCTAAACTTAAAACACAATTTTTTGTGTTCGTATTTTCTTCTGATTACAAAATTAGTTTAGGTAAACATAAATATATTTATGATGATAAAGATTGCGAGTTTAATTGATTTATTGATTAATTGATCTCCGTCCCCACCGGGATTTACGCCCCTGGAGATGATTGAAGATGAGAGAATGAGAAATGACAGTATGTTTCATGTGTGGATTGAAATATTTGATGGATTTTAGCTCCAGTCTGCTCTGGGATTGAACATCTCTGATTTTAAACTGTTCTGGACACAACTACCCAAGAAAGAAGAAGAACAGGAGGAGGACGGAGGCGAGTACACACACTTTATCTGATGTTTGTGTCTATGATCACACATGATGACAGGTTCTAACCTATTATCATAGACTCCTCCCTTAAAGTTTCTTTACGGTTCACATGAGGTAGTCAAGGGCTATACGCCATCTCTTTGAAATCCTCCCCACCACGACTTGTGATGCACTGGTTTCCATTCATTCCCAATTTGTCCTGCCATTGTTGCAAAATGTTTAATTCTCTCACTAGATTTAACGACTTTACCGACCCTCACAGTGACTTTAGTTCAAAAAGACGCATATATCGACAAACCTGCTTCTTTTTTGATAAACTGTTGCTTTTACTCAGTGGAAAAATATACCAAAATCTGCCACTGTTATCGATTTATATTAAAACGATGTGACAATGTCACGAATATGTTAATTAGCATGTGACGTCATCAAGCGCCAAAGTTTCACAAAATCCTATATAACTAACGAATTATATCAAGAAAACTCTCTATGGCATCACTGTGAAGCTACACCTTTATTTTCAAGAGTGTAATGTTGAATTGAGACTCTTTAATGTGAAAGTACAGAAAACACGTCTACACACACTCATCTAAAACTGATGATATTTATTCCATTATTGATTTTCATAAATTTTTTCATTTGCAGGTTCTTGTGATAAAAATCCGTAACCTGAAACTTTCAGATGGTCTTTTAATGTGTTCATGAATAATGTGGAGAATGCGGGATCTAACTTCATTTAAGATAATTTGAATTATTCCATGATGTTTTAATTTAATTAAAGTTTAGTTTATTTACATTTATTTAGTCTATTTTTTAATTTAATTTTAACTTAATTTGAATTATTCTATGATGTCTTTATTTAATTTGAGTTAAGTTTGAATTCTTTTATGATGTAATTATTTAATTTGAGTTAAGTTTGAATTATTCTATGATGTCTTTATTTAATTTTAGTTAAGTTTGAATTATTTTATGATGTCTTTATTTAATTTGAGTTAAGTTTGAAATATTCTATGATGTCTTTATTTAATTTGAGTTAAGTTTGAATTGTTTTATGATGTCTTTATTTAATTTGAGTTAAGTTTGAATTATTCTATGATGTCTTTATTTAATTTGAGTTAAGTTTGAATTATTTTATGATGTCTTTATTTAATTTGAGTTAAGTTTGAATTATTCTATGATGTCTTTATTTAATTTGAGTTAAGTTTGAATTATTCTATGATGTCTTTATTTAATTTGAGTTAAGTTTGAATTATTCTATGATGTCTTTATTTAATTTTAGTTAAGTTTGAATTATTTTATGATGTCTTTATTTAATTTGAGTTAAGTTTGAAATATTCTATGATGTCTTTATTTAATTTGAGTTAAGTTTGAATTATTTTATGATGTCTTTATTTAATTTGAGTTAAATTTGAAATATTCTATGATGTCTTTATTTAATTTTAGTTAAGTTTGAATTATTTTATGATGTCTTTATTTAATTTTAGTTAAGTTTGAATTATTTTATGATGTCTTTATTTAATTTGAGTTAAGTTTGAATTATTTTATGATGTCTTTATTTAATTTGAGTTAAGTTTGAATTATTTTATGATGTCTTTATTTAATTTTAGTTAAGTTTGAATTATTTTATGATGTCTTTATTTAATTTGAGTTAAGTTTGAAATATTCTATGATGTCTTTATTTAATTTGAGTTAAGTTTGAATTCTTTTATGATGTCTTTATTTAATTTGAGTTAAGTTTGAATTCTTTTATGATGTCTTTATTTAATTTGAGTTAAGTTTGAATTATTTTATGATGTCTTTATTTAATTTGAGTTAAGTTTGAATTATTTTATGATGTCTTTATTTAATTTGAGTTAAGTTTGAAATATTCTATGATGTCTTTATTTAATTTGAGTTAAGTTTGAATTATTTTATGATGTCTTTATTTAATTTGAGTTAAATTTGAATTATTCTATGATGTCTTTATTTAATTTTAGTTAAGTTTGAATTATTTTATGATGTCTTTATTTAATTTGAGTTAAGTTTGAATTATTCTATGATGTCTTTATTTACTTTGAGTTAAGTTTGAAATATTCTATGATGTCTTTATTTAATTTGAGTTAAATTTGAATTATTTTATGATGTCTTTATTTAATTTGAGTTAAGTTTGAATTATTCTATGATGTCTTTATTTAATTTGAGTTAAGTTTGAAATATTCTATGATGTCTTTATTTAATTTGAGTTAAATTTGAATTATTTTATGATGTCTTTATTTAATTTTAGTTAAGTTTGAATTATTTTATGATGTCTTTATTTAATTTGAGTTAAGTTTGAATTATTTTATGATGTCTTTATTTAATTTGAGTTAAGTTTGAATTATTTTATGATGTCTTTATTTAATTTGAGTTAAATTTGAAATATTCTATGATGTCTTTATTTAATTTGAGTTAATTTTGAATTATTCTATGATGTCTTTATTTAATTTGAGTTAAGTATGAATTATTCTATGATGTCTTTATTTAATTTGAGTTAAGTTTGAATTATTCTATGATGTCT
The DNA here is from genome assembly GCA_029783895.1 of Triplophysa bombifrons. Classification (NCBI taxonomy): domain Eukaryota; kingdom Metazoa; phylum Chordata; class Actinopteri; order Cypriniformes; family Nemacheilidae; genus Triplophysa; species Triplophysa bombifrons. The sequence continues at coordinate 3,608,480 of CM056448.1, forward strand.
TTATTTAATTTGAGTTAAGTTTGAATTATTCTATGATGTCTTTATTTAATTTGAGTTAAATTTGAATTATTCTATGATGTCTTTATTTAATCTGAGTTAAATTTGAATTATTTTATGATGTCTTTATTTAATCTGAGTTAAGTTTGAATTATTTTATGATGTCTTTATTTAATCTGAGTTAAATTTGAATTATTTTATGATGTCTTTATTTAATTTGAGTTAAGTATGAATTATTCTATGATGTCTTTATTTAATCTGAGTTAAATTTGAATTATTTTATGATGTCTTTATTTAATTTGAGTTAAGTATGAATTATTCTATGATGTCTTTATTTAATTTGAGTTAAGTATGAATTATTCTATGATGTCTTTATTTAATTTGAGTTAAGTATGAATTATTCTATGATGTCTTTATTTAATTTGAGTTAAATTTGAATTATTCTATGATGTCTTTATTTAATCTGAGTTAAATTTGAATTATTTTATGATGTCTTTATTTAATCTGAGTTAAGTTTGAATTATTTTATGATGTCTTTATTTAATTTGAGTTAAGTATGAATTATTCTATGATGTCTTTATTTAATTTGAGTTTAGTTTGAAGTATTCCGTCTTTATTTAAGTTTTGTTTGATATTCTGTCTGTATGTAATTTAAGTCTTTTAATTATTCTATTAAAACATATAAACAATAAATGAAGTGTATAATTCATCAATGTCGGGGACAATCATCATTCTAAAACACTTGACACATTAAACTTTGATGCTGTCACAGTGTGATAGTTGTTTTTTCTTCCAACAAAAATGAAGCGATTAACACCCATGAAAACATACTTTAGAAAACGATCATGATTTATTTTAATTTACTTTTTAAAATTGAAAACATATTAAGGTGTATCTCGGCATTACATTATGCAGCCATGCACAGAAATGGTTAAATACACACATCATTGTCTGAAAGCAACAAATGGCACAGAGAGAGAAACATCATGTGGAGTTGTTTTGTTTTATTTTATTAAATACATGTTTTTGTATTACGTATTAATGAATCATTAGTGTATCATGATACATTAGAGTAAGTGTAGAGTAAAGGTATTTTTGTTTCATTTTAAGTAGTTGATTTACAGAAGTGGCAAATTGGTAATTCATTTTGTTACTTTTAATGAAACGTGTGTACTTGTGTTTGTACAGTGAATAATGAATCGGGAAGTCTTCATTGTAAAAAAATCTAAATTCCCAACTCAAATTTTCTTGTGACTGGTCACATCTAAATGTTTCACTTTTTTTACAGTGTTGTCTATGGCGCAGTCAGTACTCCTACTCCCATATATGAAATACAGGGAATACAATGAAATAGTGAATAGCAATAAGGTTAGTAGTATAAAACCCAACCCTTATAGTCAAATAATAATTTTTTAATCATACTCTTATCGGGGACAGAGTCCCCCTAAAATGAAAATCCTAGAATCGCCCCTGGTTAGAGATCACAATTTTTTCATACTATGGCAAGGGACATGACACAAACCGATTAAGTCAGATCCGGTTTTATTATAACACATATAACAGAAGTGTTTGTTTTGCCTTTTTATATTGGACCTAAATTGGATAATAAAACAAGCAGATTGACCAGGAGACATCTGCAAGTAGTGCTTCAATCACGTTTCATTGAAGTGCTTTAGAGGTATGCGCACACATACACCATATCAGTGTGTTACACAGAACAGCTTTCATAATTTACCCTGGAAGGAAATGGCAGTAGTCTGATTCAAGCTGTTCTCTGTCCTTGAAAAGTGAATTCTGTTTGAGACAATATCTCGCTTGGCACTGAACTTTTAGCTTTATCATTTTGCAGATATTGTTTATGCTCTACAGCAACATTACACACTAACTAAAGGTTGAAAATTGCCAACACAGGGAATGGCCCCTTTAACTAAAATGAGACATCCTCTATGACTTATCCTGTACACCAATGTGACCTCCGGAATGTGCAGCTATTGTCTTGTCTGTGCTCAAAATATAAAGCGACAGTTCACATAAAATGAATGAAAGTGATGAAATTGTTATCACAATACTTCTAATGCAAGGTTTATTTGACTTTCCATCTCGCCTCCCATGCCCTCTGCAGATCCTCAAAATTGGTTGTAATCCTAAAGTTCTCAAACTTTTGTAGGTTTACATTTATTTATTTTATATTCGTATTCCTGACCCTGTTTTGAGTGATAGTTAATGGATTTGATGTGTTGATTCCATCGACTACAAAAGTGGGAGTCGAGAGTGGGAGTCGACTCCAAAACCCGGGAATCGAATACCCCGACAATCACTTGAAAACAATGTACACCGGACTACAGAACGCATGAAGAGACAAACATCTCACACGTTTTGTTTGTATCTGTGTATTGAGGTAAACTTTCGGTTGGTTTAAGAATAGAACAACACTCTTTACTAAAATGATTTTTGTGGTTATCTGTGTGTTTGAGTGTAAATGAGCCCGAAATATGTACACGTTTCTTAAAAAGTAAATGGCTCACATGTTTAAGCATGAAAGAAAGTCTCGTGTTTTTTTAAATAACAACACTTTGGAAATGTAGGACGTTGAGGAGGCAGTTCTTCTGACATATTCATTTTATCCCAAATAATATATAAACATTCAATTAAAATAATAACATGCTAAAGTTAAAAAGCTTGATAAATATGTAAATAATTAAAAGATGTATTTATGCCTTTTTATTTTTAACAAAATGTATAAGAGGGAAGCCATTATTTCTTGACATACTTGACTTGGCATTAAAGTGTTTAAGACACAGTTACTGTCATGAAGTTGCATTATTACTACCATTTATGCAGTCCTAGTACTAGTACTAGATTTAATGCTGTTCAATACTACACTGCAGAGTGTCTCTATTAATGAAACATATAGTTAAACTATTAATTCATGTTTAAGAGGAAACTGAGGTGGTCTATTTAAAGTCAAGTATGTGACAAGTCAAACTAAAATGAGATTCAGTGCTGTATTATAAATAAATAAAACAATTTTCTTCATAAAAAGCGTTAAGGGGACCCAAACATTGCCTTTGCATAGGGCCTGAGATTTTGTGCTTCGCCTCGGCCTATCAGTATAGATAAGGGACAATCAGATGCCATAGGAAAACAACAAAAAGTAACACAAACTAATGCCGTGATTTAAAACTTTATTTTAAATATTGATTTCGTAAGCATGTAGTGCACACTTTTCGTTTATAAACGTTTAAAGAATATAATATGAATACACAGTGCTCATAATGGCTGTTTAAATAATATCCTCCTCCTATACCCAGAAATCGTTTTAATTACATCATAACAAGCGAATACTGTTCAGAAAGTAAGAGAGAAGGAGAAGCAAAAAAGTCATCACAAGTCTGCTGTAGTGCGTGAGTCTGCTATTTACCCCGTTACTTTGTTTTAACTGTTGAACTGGACTGTTGCCTGTTGTTAGTTAAGATTATTTGAGCTCGTTTATTTAATGATTCGTTGACTGATTGCTAAGTTGTTAGCGTTTTTGTTGCATTTGTACTGAATTGAAATTGCCGTTAGCCGCTCGTTACGGCTTGACATTACAAGTTTGTACTTAAAAGCACCGAGCTAGTTGATCGCTGTTTGATCCGTGGCCCATTCAAGTCGTTCAGACTTTGTTTTGCTAATCGAGAAGGCGTGTTCCAGCTTTATTCTGTTCGCGCTAATCTCAACACATACTTAAGCAGTGCCTCTGCGCTGTCGCGGTAGAGTCAGCCCTCGTGTTCAGCCTCCTCGTGTTCAGCCTCCTCGTGTGAAGACCGACGAATGTAAAGACCTGCGACTCTGCTAGCCAGTTTGAGATTTACATTCTTGGTCTTACTGAGACTTGGATTCGTCCTGAAGATTCGGCTACACCCGCTGCTCTCCCCACAAACTACTCCTTCTCTCACACTCCCTGCCAAACTGGAAGTGGAGGAGGCCCAGGTTTGCTTATTACCAATGATTGGAAATATTCCACACTATCTTCCCTATGCAACAACTATTCATTTGAATACCATGCTGTTAATATCACTTTTCCCACTCAGCTCAGCGTTGTTGTAGTTTACCGTCCCCCAGGTCCTTTTCAAAACTTCATTGAAGAGTTAGATGTGCTGCTCTCATCTGTGCTGCTCTCATCATTTCCGTAGGATAGCGGCCCTCTTGTAGTCCTTGGGGACTTCAACATCCACCTGGAGAAATCCTATGCTTCTGACTTCCACACCCTCACCGCCTCGTTCGACCTCACGCGCCCCGTCACAGCCAGTACTCACAGATCTGGAAACCAGCTGGATCTCATCTACATCCGTAACTGCACCACAGATAACATTCAAGTCACACCTCTTCACATCTCGGACCACTTCTTCATCACTTTCAACATGCTCCTTTCTACATGCACTGCACCAACCCCACCACCCGTTCACTTTAGACGGAACCTTTGCTCTCTCTCCCCTAGCACACTCTCTGCTAAAGTGACATCCTCTCTTCGCTCCAACTTTGCTTCTCTAGATGCTGACACTGCCACCGACACCTTATGCTCAACACTTACATTCTGTCTAGATAACCTTTGTCCTCTGTCCTCCAGACCGGCTCGTGCCACTGCCCCTGGCTGTCTGACATCATCCGTGAACAACGTAGTACACTCAGGGCTGCTGAAAGGAAATGGCGCAAGACCAAGAACCCTGCTGCACTAGGGGACTACCAGTCACTTCTCTCCTCTTTCTCTGCTAGTGTTACCACAGCAAAAATGTCTTTCTATACCACCAAGGTAAGCAATGCATCTAACACTCTACAGCTTTTCAAGACATTTAACTCTCTTCTTTGCCCCAATCCTCCCCCTCCCACTTCATCATTGACTGCGGAAGACTTCGCTGTATTCTTCACTGACAGAACATCATCCATCAGCAAACAATTCTCGATACCTCAGACCTCGGGAAACACCTTCCACACTCTAACCATCGAACTCTCCTCTTTCACCCCACTTAAGGACACTGAAGTCACCAGGCTTCTCTCCAGCCACCCCACCACCTGTCCCCTTGACCCTATCCCCTCCGATCTCCTTCAGGCCATATCCAGCTCGCTCACACCTGCACTCACACACATCATCAACACCTCCCTGCTCACCGGGACTTTTCCACCCACATTCAAACAGGCCCAGGTCACGCCCCTACTGAAGAAACCAACACTGGACCCTTCTACTCCCGACAGTTACAGACCTGTCTCTCTCCTCCCATTTATAGCAAAAACACTTGAAAGGGCAGCTTTCAACCAGGTGTCTTCCTACCTATTCCAGAATAAACTACTGGATGATAAGCAGTCTGGCTTCAAAACAAACCACTCCACTGAGACGGCACTGCTATCGGTCAAAGAAGCACTGCTGCTAGCCAAGGCGGAATCTAAATCCTCTGTCCTGATTCTGGTAGACTTATCTGCAGCGTTTGACACTGTCAATCACCAGATACTGCTAGCAACCCTGTCATCACTAGGAATCTCAGGCTCTACCCTCCGCTAGTTCAAATCCTACCTCTCCGACAGATCCTTCAGGTTGTCATTGAGGGGCTCGCTGTCCACTGCTCACCACATGATCACTGGGGTCCCTCAGGGGTCGGTGCTTGGACCGCTGCTTTTTTCCATCTACACGACATCACTGGGACCCATCATACAGGCACATGGCTTCTCATATCACTGTTATGCCGACGACACCCAGATCTACATCTCGTTTCACCCAGACGATACCACTGTAGCAGCTCGCATTACATCCTGCCTCCAGGACATCTCAGCTTGGATGAAAGGGCATCACCTTCAGCTGAACCCTGCCAAGACAGAACTACTCGTGTTTCTGGCACACCCTACGGTCCAACACGATCTCAACATCCATCTTGGCAATACCACAATCACCCAATCAAAAACAGCCAGGAACCTCGGAGTCATATTTGATGAACAGCTGTCCTTCAATGATCACATTGCAAAGAGAACACGGTCATGCCGATATGCCTTATTTAACATTAGAAAGATCAGACCCTATCTCACGGAGCATGCGGCACAACTCCTTGTCCAGGCCCTGGTAATCTCAAGGTTGGACTACTGCAATGCTCTCCTTGCTGGTCTTCCTGCAAAGGCTATCAAACAACTTCAGCTGGTTCAGAACGCAGCAGCACGCCTCGTCTTCCAACAGCCCAAAAGGGCTCATGTGACTCCCCTTTTCATCTCTCTTCACTGGCTACCGGTTGCAGCCCGTATCAGATTCAATTCATTAATGCTTGCCTACAGGACTATCACTGGATCTGCACCGGCTTACTTCCACACTCTCGTGCACTCCTACACCCCATCAAGATCCCTGCGTTCAGCAAAAATGGCGTCTTGTAATGCCTTCCCATAAGGGCAGTAAATCGCTCTCCCGCTCGTTCTCATTCACAACACCTTCCTGGTGGAACATTCTTCCTAACTCTGTCCGTTCAACCACATCTCTCACAACATTTAAAAAACGACTTAAAACCCATCTCTTCTGTGAATACTTGACAAACAGATGAGAAAAAAACAGGTTTCTTTCTCTCAACAGGTAGTGGTCTAGCTTTTGTTGAAACCAGTAACTTTGTATTGACACCTACTGTTTTATTGCTCCTGTATGAACTATTGCTTATTGCTCCTAAACTCTTTGTAAGTCGCTTTGGATAAAAGCGTCTGCTAAATGTAATGTAATGTAAGTGTGCACCCCCGCCTCCTCGTTCTGCAAGCTGCATCCGGGCTCATTCTGGCTTATTACATGGATAGTGTAAAAAAATAAAACGTTCACAATGTAGGTTTTGTCACACGATTTGATGTCATTAGTATATAGAATGCTGTGTAAAGGATTACAAATAAAATATATTTATCATTATCTTATCTTAACTAGAATAGGAAATTTTGTGGATTAAATGAAAACATTTAAAAGTACAGTACAATTTATATTTCAGACCTAGTGGAGGAATAAATAATAATAGTAACAGGAAATGTGTAAAGTTGTGTAAAATAGAAATGTTCAATATAGTAAACTACATCACAAATGTACTTACAATTACAACAATAGTGGCTGTTACCAAAAAAGCATCAGAGTTTCGCCTCCTGGTTCTATACTCTTTCTATTCCGAAATATTACAATCGTTTAGAGCCAATTGAAATTCTCAATTCGAATTTGGTGTCCTGAATATTGAGACCTGAATTTTACGACCTGAAAGCCTGAACCTGAATAATTGGGTTGTATTGAAAATGCAGTTGCCAGAAAAATTATGAAGCCGTAGGTTGCAGGTTTTTGGGCTACTTTCATAATGTACAGCGGTCGCCAAAATGTTTAATTTATATTCTATGGATAAATGTTAACTGATGAGATTCTTAATGTGTTTTCATACTCTGATGAATAACTGGCAACTCCAGGACCGGCCCGTTCTCAATAGTGTGGGGATCGAGTCTGAAAGACACACTGCAAAAAATGAAATCTTGCTAAGTCACAAAATCTTAAAATATTTTTTTTTTTCTAAGAGAAATTTACTAGCCTAGAACTAAAAGCAAAAGATTATTTCGCTTGTTTTGATAAAATATAACTTTAATTTTCTTAGAAAAAAATGCCAATTCTGGGGATTTCTTTAAATGAATTAAGTATCTTTTAAAAGAGTATGGTATATTTTGACACAGTCTATCCTAGAATCAGAAATTTCAAGCCATATTTTCTTATTTTAAGGGCACAACATTTCTTATTTTTAGATAATGTTAGCACAGTCAGACTAAAATATTTTTTTTAAAATTATTTCCTACTTTACATTGAATAAATGCATGAGGCATTTATAAAGCGCTTTCATTTGTACTACTGTGCACGCAAGAGGAGAGACGGTGATAGAGCCAATTCAGTGAATTAAACATTATTTAGTTTGAACCAAATGAAAAACAAGAAGTTCCAAATCAGAGAAACGTAACATTTTATTCGATGCTGACAACTGTCAATTTTTAGACCATCTCTTGTACACCAAACAGCATCCAGTAACTTAATTTTAAAGGATTAGTTCACCACAAAATGAAAATTTCCTGATAATTTACTCACCCCAATGCCATCCAAGATATTCATGTCTTTCTTTCTTCAGTGGAAAAGAAATTAAGTTTGAGGAAAACGTTTTAGGATTTTCTCCACACAATGGACTTCAATGGCAACCAGAATGTTGAAGACCAAATCAATGCAGTTTCAAAGGACTTTAAAGTGCTTCAAATGTCTCTCCTCGATCATTTGAAGCACTTTAAAACTGCATTGATTTGGACTTCAACATTTTGGTTGCAATTCAAGAAATCATAAAACGTTTTCCTCAAAACTTAATTTCTTTTCCACTGAAGAAAGAAAGACATGAACATCTTGGAATGGCATTTGGGTGAGTAAATGTTTAGGAAATTTTCATTTTCGGGGTGAACTAATCCTTTAACAATAACCAAGTACACACAAGATGCTGATGAACATATATTTTTTTAGCAAACCGTCTTCTCTTTAAGATCAGTACAGTCAGTAAGTGCAAAAATAAATAAAAACAAGGAGAGAGGAAACTGACTGCTTTCCCTTTACTTTTCTTTGTTTTCCAGTAAATTAGCAGTCAGTGGTGGACTTGTAAATCTCAGACACATCTCCGAGATAATACTTGAGCGGAATGTAAGTACGGTACTTAAAACTGAGTGAATAATATGATGTAACATCTACAATTTTATCTAAATCCACTATCTCAGTGGCTTGAGCAAGGTTTGAGACCTCAATTTCATAAGAAGCAAACTCATGACTGAAACCCACTGTATAATAAACTTGACATTCAAAGCAAAACAAGGAAGAATTTACAATGTACATGTCCTTTATGACCCCAAATACAGGAACGCCTTCATTTACATTGATCAGGGTTCATTTTTACCAATTACATTCCTTGACTTTTCCATGACTTAAAGGTAAATATTCATCACTTAATAAACAGTAGTTCTGAGGCACTCACAAGGAATATAAGTTTAAAAAGCCTTTATCTAAACTTGGATATCCATTAAAAACATGCCAACATGTTTCGGCCTCTGTGGCCTTCTTCAGGGCAAATTTAACAGAATATTTTTGCCCTGAAGAAGGCCACAGAGGCTGAAACATGTTGGCATGTTTTTAATTGATAGCCAAGTTTAAATAAAGGCTTTTTAAACTTATATTCCTTGTGAGTGCCTCAGAACTACTGTTTTTTTGGGAAACATTTTGGATCTCCAAGCTGAAGAGCACCAGAGGAATACACCTCTCAACACCCAAGCAGCACTCCTAGTAACTCGTTTGTGGATTCATGACTTAATGTTCCATAAAACGTCTGTGTATACATGTGAAATAAGAATACAAATCTTGAATAAAATAAATGAACAAACAATGCGGTTTAATACAAAACAAATATTTATTTAAATAATGCTGACACAGTAACATAATAAACATAAATAATGTCAAACCCTGACAACTCCTTAGACATTTATTAACATAAATCCATAGGAGGCTATTAATATAAATCAATGGGAGACAACAACAATGTAAAATAAAATAAATAAATAAATAAAAAAGTCTCCAGCAACATTGTCATTAACTTTAACTGAAGGAAATTTTACTTCACTGGATAACCATTTTTAACAAATTAACATCTGTATTTGAATTCTCCATTCCCCAAAAACAATCAACAGAGTTTATTTTTTCATTTCTGCAAGCTTCTCGTCAATCTGTTTTCCAATTTTCTGCAGAGATGCTTTCTTTTCTTTTGCAGTTCGGTGGAAACTGTTGGATTTGGTATAAAGGCGAGATTGCTTGAAGATTCTGCCTTTTCAGCATATTCATCTGCTGATTTCTCAAGAGCACAAATGTCTGCCTCCATTCTAGCCCTCTTCTTTTTCAAATCCTCTAGATCATCTGTGAGGGCCTTCCTCTTCAAGTCAACAGCCTGGTGTTCTTTCTTTTTCTTCTGCTCTTCCAAGTAGCCATGGTATTTCTGCCTGGCTCCTGCAGCTGAAAGATGCAGCTCTTTTGTGATCTCTACCTTGGTTATGCCCCCTACAGATCTAACATGTTCAACAATGAGCCTCTGAGCCACCAGAGACCTCTCCCTCTGATTCTCAACGATTAACTCTTTGTTGATGGAAAAGCCTCTTTCCACACTGGCCTTTCCATGTGACAAGACAAGCAGAATCTTCACAACATCCCACACTTTGGAAAATGATGGTTTTGTCCCCATTGTCTCATGGAACAGGGTGTCCACTCGAGTGGTTTTTCGGGTCAAATTCCCTGAGCCAAATCACAAAACTCCCTAAATTCTCGAAGGATGTCATCACACATAGCCTCATTTACATGTTTAGCTCCAACAAGTATGTGCAGCATTCTTCTCATTTGACTTGCGCACAGTTCTTTACATTCAGCCATACGTCTCGGGTCAAGGCACTACATGCTTCTCACTAATGTCAAGAGTTTCTTGCAGTCCATCTGTGACGGCCCGAGTGGGGGCCGCACAAGAGCGGTAATGTGGATGTATCAATAACACAAACACACATGCATTTACATGAAGGACATACATTTAAGAATAAGCTTAATTTAATCTTTTATTCATTTTCATTTGTTTCATTATGATAGCTCACAGTAACCACATGAAACGCATTATATTCATTCATTCTTTATTGTCAGGTTTGGTCACATTTACAACACATTTTTATATGCATAGTTACTGATTTGAAGTGCACACAAATTAGTTACTGTGTATATGTCACTTATATTTGTTTCTATTTTTGGAGTTAAGTTTACCGTGATGGGCTTCGGACGTGGTCCGCTGCAGCCGCATCTTGGTGCAATGAGGATTAGAGTCCGGGCGGGAACCGAACCTACGCCTCATTGATTCCGCATTATTGGTTCCGGACATACTGTTTGCTGTAATTAGCCGGGGGTGGAAGGAAACGTTAATGTATTTAGTAATTGATTTAGTTAGTTGTACATTTATGATATTTAATTACATTTGCCTTTCCTTATCTTAATTTATAATATGTCTGTTTCATTTTGATTTTGATGTATGTAAGGTTATATGTGGTATGTAAAGTTAAATTGTTTCCCCTCTTAATTTGTAATGGGCTCATCCTTTCGTTTAAAAGCTGTGGCTTTGTTCATTTGGGGGGTCAGTTTTTTTCAGTTTGATTGATCTCATTTCCTGTTTGATTATTTTATTTTTGTTGTAAGAAATTTCTGAGTATGTAAAGTTACTTTTTTTTTACTTGGGTTCAAATAAAGACCCGTTTTCTTTTGTGCAAAGCTTGTGTTCCTTGTTCTTGGCTTCTCGGTCCCTCACATATGGTGGCAGCGGTGGGATGAAGTAGGCAGACAAGGACACAAAGCTGTGTTTTGTTCTTTTCTGGCCCTCGAGGCTGTTTTTTTTTTCCCCTTGTGGATATGAGCCGTACCTTAAAGAAAAGTGGGCCTAAGGCTCCTCCTTTGCAGCACGAAGAAGAGAGAGGTGAGGAGGACCAGGACGTGGTAGAAGGAGCTGAAGGAGGCGAGGCAATGGGAGACCGAGAAGTTTCCGTGACTGGGTTGGCAAATCTGCTTCGAGCCCATATGGCCCGGACAGAGGGCCGGGAAACTGCAAGACAGCAGGAGCAGATGGATCAGGAGCGACGGTTTAAGGCTCTCCAGCACCAGTTTGGTCTTTTGCAAATAGAGGTCCAAGCACGCACCTCTTCTAACCTTCCCTTACCTGATGTTGACCGGGAGTCTCTGGAAAGGCCTGATGTGGATCATATGGATTCTGATGGAAACTTAGGGGTTCCAGTTCATCAACAGAGTTTTAATCAGGCTGGGAACAATATAGGCCCACCATTATCTCAGATACCTCGATTGGAGAAGCTGAGTGATTCTGATGAAGTAGAACACTTCCTTGTTACTTTTGAAAGGATTGCGGTTGCTTGTAGGTGGACTAAAGCTGACTGGGTTTGGCATTTAATCCCTTTGCTGACTGGTAAAGCAAGAGCAGCTTATGTCCATATGGATGTGAACGAGTCTATTGACTATGATAAAGTGAAGGATGCTATATTAAAGAAATATGATGTCAATGCTGAAACTTATCGACAAAAGTTCCGTTCCTTATCAGTAGATCCATCAGAGAGTCCCATAGAGCTTTATAACCGGCTCAAAGAACTCTTTGTGAAGTGGATCCAGCCTAAGAGGAAACGAGTGGAAGAGGTGAGTGAAATCATCATTTTGGAGCAATATCTTAGAATGTTGTCCCCTGAACTCCAGGTGTGGATTCGAGAGAGAGACCCTAGAACTGCAGCCGAAGCAGCATCGTTGGCGGATGTGTTTGTTGCAGCCAGAGGAAAGAGTAAGCCGTGGGCTTGGAAACCAGTCAATGACCGCCGTTCTCTCGACATGCCTCACTTTCAGCAAAGGAAGGTGGAGGGGTCTGGTAAGCCCTATATGAGGGATCCTGCTTTAGCCAAATTGAATTTTGCTCCTAAACGACCTCCCATATGTTATCTGTGTGGGCAAGAAGGGCACATTAAACCAAATTGTCCGAAGATTTCAGCTCAGCTTACACAGCTATGTTTTGTGCCAAGGAGGGATGTAACCAAATCCCCAAGCTCTTTGAGAACTACAAACGTGGAGATAAATGGTGAGAAATTGACTGCTTTGATTGACACCGGCAGTGATCAGACTCTGGTAAGAAGAAAGTTCATATCACCCTCTTTGATCAGTACAGTCAACAAATTGCCTATTTTTTTTGCGTACATGGAGATGAGAGATTGTTACCAACCGCCAATGTATATGTCAAAATAAAAGAACAGACTTACCTGATGAAAGTGGGGGTTGCTGAAAACTTGTCTTTTCCTGTGATTCTGGGTCGAGATATACCAGTGCTGCTGGAGTTGTTGCACCCGGTTCAACAGTGTAACGTGGTGGTGACCAGAGCAAAGGCAAATCAGTCGGAGGAGATTGAACACCCATTAAGTACTTTACCTTTCTTCAATGCAGAGATTGAATCCGGGGTGTCAAAGAGGAGAAAGACGAGAAGAGCAAAAAGACAAGAAAAGGTCAAATATGCCGCTCGTGCGGAGAGTGAAGATTTATCCTGGGACTTACCTGTGAACTTCCAGATGCCCACCAATATCGTTCAGATGCAGCAGGAAGATGATAGCCTCACGGAGTGCTTTGCTAGAACTGCAGAGGTAAGAGAGAAGCCTCTAGATGAAAGTACAGCCAGATATGTAGTAATGAAGGGGATACTCTACCGGGAGATCGGGGTACAGAAACAACTTGTGGTTCCACGGTGTGTTCGAGATATGGTGTTACATCTGAGTCACTCGATTCCTTGGGCTGGCCACCTGGGAAAAAACAAGACTGTTGCAAGAATCAAGAAGTGGTTTTTCTGGCCCGGTTTGAAAGTAGATGTGGCCCAATTTTGTAAAAGCTGTCCTGTTTGTCAGAAGGTTTCTCTCAGACGTCCGTCAAAAGCACCACTGCAACCACTTCCTATTATTGGTACTCCGTTTGAGAGGCTTGGGATGGATGTCGTTGGACCTGTGGAGAGGAGTCGCTCAGGGAACCGTTTCATGCTGGTGATAACTGATTACTCCACCAGATACCCAGAGGTATTTCCGTTAAGATCTGTGAAGGCAAAACCTGTAGCTACTTCCTTGGTCCAGTTATTTTCCAGGGTCGGATTTCCTGCAGAAATTCTAACCGATCAGGGTACAAATTTCATGTCTACCTTGTTGAAGCAGGTTTACCAGCTCTTAGGAATTAAGAGTCTGCGTACTACTCCTTATCATCCTCAAACGGATGGGTTGACTGAGCGATTTAACCAGACTTTGAAGCAGATGTTAAGGAAGTTTGTCAGTGAGACTGGTCAAGACTGGGATCAATGGTTGCCCTATCTTCTATTCGCTTATCGGGAAGTCCCTCAGGCTTCCACAGGTTTTTCTCCTTTTGAGCTGTTGTATGGCCGTGATGTCAGAGGCCCATTGGCTCTGCTCCGGGAGATGTGGGAAGGGAGTCCTGAAAAAGAGCCCACCAGTGTTGTTTCCTATGTTTTACAGATGAGGGAACGTTTGCAGAAGATGACCGGTTTGGCTCAGAATCATTTGGCGGAAGCCAGTGGAAAGCAGAAGACTTGGTATGACCCTCTGGCTCGAGAAAGAGATCTGGAGGTCGGTACAAAGGTACTTGTCATGTTGCCCAGTCGAGAGAGTAAACTACTAGCAAAGTGGCAGGGTCCTTACGAAATCAAGAAACGCCTGGGTCCTACGACTTATGAAATCAGTATGCCGGGTCAAGATCGATCTAGTCGGGTTTTGCATGTCAACCTGTTGAAAGAGTGGGTTCCTCGTCCTGAGAAGGCAAAGTCACTGATGATTCGCTGTGTTGGAGAGGAAGAATCTGATGAGCAGTATCTGCCACAGCCAGTTCCTGGGGGCATCGAGCTAGATCATCTGACAGCTTCCCAGCGGTCGCAAGTACAAGTTCTCTTCACTTCGAAGGTATTTTCTGAATATCCTGGGTTTACCAACTTGATTGAGCATGGTGTAATACTGAAACCTGATGCTGTCGTGAAACGCCAGAGCTATAGGATACCTGAAAGATTGCAGGTGACCTTGCAGGAAGAAGTAGACCTTATGCTCCGCTTGGGTATTATTAAGCCTTCGAATAGTGAGTGGTGTCACCCCATAGTCCTTGTGCCGAAAAAAGACGGGAGTATAAGGTTCTGTATAGATTTCCGATACCTCAACTCGGTATCACAGTTTGATTCTTACCCTACCCCTCGCATAAGTGACCTAATTGACCATTTGGGCCAATCCAAATATCTCACAACAATGGACCTTTCTAAAGGCTATTGGCAAATTCCACTGACTCCATCCTCTCAGCCTTTGACTGCGTTCAGAACACCAAGGGGCCTTTTCCATTTTAAGGTGTTACCTTTTGGCCTTCATGGGGCCGTGGCGACGTTTCAGAGGTTAATTGACCAAGTATTACGTGGCTTACCTTTTGCTGCTGCATACCTCGACGATGTTATCATTTACAGTAACACCTGGGAGGAACATGTGCTACATCTCACGGAAGTTGTGCGGCGTCTTCAGAATGCCGGACTGACTGTCAACCCCACCAAGTGTGCTGTAGCTAAACAAGAGACTGAATACCTGGGTTACGTCATTGGCCAGGGTGTGGTACGACCGCAGGTGAAGAAAGTTCAAGCTTTAGAAAAGTGTGCTTTACCCCAGACGCGTAAGGACCTGCGATCATTTTTGGGGGAGGCTGGATTTTACCATCGATTTGTCCCTAACTTTTCCAGCAGGGCTGCGCCGTTAACGGACATGGTGGGGGCACGTTGCCCGAACCAATTGCAGTGGACTGAGGAGAGATTGAAAGCCTTCGGGGACATCCAGGGAGCTTTGACAACTAGTGCTGTGCTACACAACCCTGATTTTAGTCGTCCTTTCGTTGTACAGACTGATGCCTCTGAGAGGGGAGTAGGAGCCGTTCTATTGCAAGGACCACCAGAGAGTCGACAGCCAGTGGCTTACATTAGTCGTAAACTGTTTCCGAGAGAAGTACGTTATTCAACGGTGGAAAAAGAGTGTTTGGCCATAAAGTGGGCGTTGGATTCCCTACGATACTATCTGCTAGGCCGTGAGTTTACTTTAGAGACTGATCATAAAGCATTGCAGTGGTTGGAGAAAATGAAGGATTCTAATGGAAGGATAACAAGATGGTATCTCGCCATGCAGCCCTTCAGATTCAGGATACAACACGTTCCTGGTAAAGTCAACGTTACTGCTGACTATCTCTCTCGCTCTACTGGCGAGATTCCTGAAGTGGGGGGAAATGTGACGGCCCGAGTGGGGGCCGCACAAGAGCGGTAATGTGGATGTATCAATAACACAAACACACATGCATTTACATGAAGGACATACATTTAAGAATAAGCTTAATTTAATCTTTTATTCATTTTCATTTGTTTCATTATGATAGCTCACAGTAACCACATGAAACGCATTATATTCATTCATTCTTTATTGTCAGGTTTGGTCACATTTACAACACATTTTTATATGCATAGTTACTGATTTGAAGTGCACACAAATTAGTTACTGTGTATATGTCACTTATATTTGTTTCTATTTTTGGAGTTAAGTTTACCGTGATGGGCTTCGGACGTGGTCCGCTGCAGCCGCATCTTGGTGCAATGAGGATTAGAGTCCGGGCGGGAACCGAACCTACGCCTCATTGATTCCGCATTATTGGTTCCGGACATACTGTTTGCTGTAATTAGCCGGGGGTGGAAGGAAACGTTAATGTATTTAGTAATTGATTTAGTTAGTTGTACATTTATGATATTTAATTACATTTGCCTTTCCTTATCTTAATTTATAATATGTCTGTTTCATTTTGATTTTGATGTATGTAAGGTTATATGTGGTATGTAAAGTTAAATTGTTTCCCCTCTTAATTTGTAATGGGCTCATCCTTTCGTTTAAAAGCTGTGGCTTTGTTCATTTGGGGGGTCAGTTTTTTTCAGTTTGATTGATCTCATTTCCTGTTTGATTATTTTATTTTTGTTGTAAGAAATTTCTGAGTATGTAAAGTTACTTTTTTTTACTTGGGTTCAAATAAAGACCCGTTTTCTTTTGTGCAAAGCTTGTGTTCCTTGTTCTTGGCTTCTCGGTCCCTCACACCATCCTAATCTCTAGTCTCTGCCTTTCAGAAATGTTTTTGGAAGACTTGAGTTGGTTGAGAGTGACTTGTGCTGCAAATCCAATATCAACCTGAGAACTATCCTTGTGCAGACTGCTGTCCTGAAAAGGGACCTGGATGAGCTTTAGTGTAGATGTGGCCTCTTGCAAGTGCTTTTCTTTCAGAAATCGTCCCATGAGGCCTGCAAAAAGATTCGTTTTTTTTTTTTAAATTAGGGTTTTATTGTGCAGCTTGATCACTTAATTTGCAAATTTACAATCAAATTAAATGCTCTAAATGATCTTTTGAGCTAAACACTTTCATTTTGTAAACATTTAAATATCAATTAATTTATTGGACTTCAAGAAGGAACATTACAATAACTGTGTAACACTAGACAAATGAAATATAGTCTAAACAATTGCTTTTTTTACATTACTTTAAATAATCATATATTATATATATGTATATATATATATATATATATATATATATAATTTTTATCTCTATGACAGAGTTTTTAAAGTCATTTCTGCTGTTATAAGGGGAAAAAGCGACAAAAAAATTAACACTTTGCCAGTAGGTGTCGCTCAAGTAAAAAGGACTTTGCGTTTAATTTATTTCATTGTCGCGTGTCTCGCATTTCGAAACAAAACATCGCGCTATTCTTTTTAACCTACTTAAACTTATTTAATATCTTGCTCTAGATAAGTTGTAAAATGAAAAAAATTACAGAAAAAAATTCATTTAATAGATTTACGTGCATTTCTAATTACTGCAATATGTACAATAAAACATTAGCAAATAACACAATCCATGTTTATCCTTACCTTTAATCAGTTTGTACATGTTATCAGAAAGGAAAGGCAGCATGGGCTGGTCTGACTGATACATGGTGAGGAAAGGGGTCGATTTCTCTCGCAATGCTGTTAAATATCTCCACTTTCACTGGAAATAGAGGATCAGCACATCGCATCTTCACCTCATCCAACGACTTCACTTTTGGATTCAGAAGTTCACCTCTCTCTACCATGTCGATGTATTTTTTTACATGTGGCCAGAGCAGCAATCCTCTTTCTGACACATTCACATTTTCAATCCACCAATGCTTGCAAAACTTGAGCATGGGAGTGTCACATCCGGTTGCTGTCACAAAATCTTCGTAACGAGCAGAGCAATCATGAAACACCCAATACAGGCTAGAGAGTCTATGTTCGACATCCCATCCAGCGGATTTACATCCATGTCTGAACGCATTGTGTAGTATGTGCAACCCGCATGAACCTATGTTGATTAGTGACTTTCCCACATCATTCTGCACTTGGTTCTGGAGAGTTTCAAATACTTTCCAATTAACGTTCGGCCCGTCCATTGAGAATTGGACAAGATTCTTGATTCCGATCTCAGAAAGCAAGTTGTTGATTTTTTCAACGATGTCTTGAGCTGATGAATGGCCCATAAACTCTGAGCCGATGTATTTAGTCTTCACCTCGGACCCGTCCCATAGCCTGACATGCATGTCTAACTGTTTAGCCTGTAAATAGTGATTCAGGCTTTCATCAAACAACATGACATATACTCGTTGCTTTGTTACACTAGCCAAAGTCAGTTTCTTAAAATAAGGAGCCAGTCCAAAATTACACATATATGAGCACTTGCGTTCACCGCATGTAAATCTTGCAGCTATCTGACTGTCGGGGAACATGACCGGAAAAAGCTGGCTTATGTCTTCACAAGACTCGTAAGAATAGTGAGAATTAGCCACTTTTAGCGCCCACAGTACCTCTGCAGTGAGGGTTTCGTTTCTGGACACAGCAATCAAAATGGTCCCTTGCTTTGTGGTGGAGGAGAGGGAAGCACTGCAGCTGGCAGAGGGTGTCACGACGTTAGTCACCTGGGTGAAAAAGCCGACGATCGGGTTGGAAGCTGACTGTTGCGCAGCTGCAGCGGCAGACTGGTGCTTTTCACCTTTAGCATGGCTAGATAGCGCTGCTTCTACCATGTTCGAAATGTCGAATGTTTTATGGCAAAGTCTACATTTTGCTCGTCCCGGGTCCTGGTCTTTCTCAAGCCATGCATTATACTTTTCAGATTGAAGCCAAACATTACTAAAGCAACATTTTCCCGGCATTGTTTACTTTTGCTCAGCTGCAACTGAGTTGCCCCACGCAGAGAACATGTCACGTGATGTTACTGATCGCCCGAAAGAAAAAATTATTGCAATTTGAAAACCAATATTACACAGATTTCACTGATTTCTGGCGCACGTACTTGTTGCCACTTAGCTCAAGGCATTTTGCAGACACCACATGATGCACATTTTCTACACCCAAAAAGCTCTAATTTTATCCTGCACATACTCCATATTTTCCACTTCAGATACAGGACCCAATAGAATGTCTTTTGAAAAAATTGGGTGATTCTCACGACTGACATTTTGACAACTCTCAAACATCTGATTGTGTTTAACCAAGGTCTTGCAAACATTCTTAAAATTTAACTTGGAAGACCACTGTTTAAAAAAAAAAGTGTTTAGATTCAAATCGCATACACATGTGTCTGACCATTGGACCTAAATCTTTAATCTGTTCAGGAATATGTATCAAATAATGTTGCTTTGGTGTTTGGTGTTTGGCTTTCTCGTTTGGCTCTCACCGGAGGCGGTCGCATTTTCTCACTCCCCGTCCTTGCCCATATCTTCCCTGCTTTGTCTCCTGTCTTGTCTCGTCTCTTCTATTGAGAGACTCTCTCTGCACTGCTCTCGAAACTTGGAAATTATGGATCTGATCAACTGGTCACTTAGCGCAATTGACACCATTTTCTCGACGAGAAACAAAGGTTCGGGTGAAACTGAATGCCCTGACGGAACGTTCGCAGCTGGCTACACGATGGACGCGTGGGAGAGATGGCGGATCGTGTGTCTGGCGGCTCTTTCCGTGGAGGACATTGAAGATATCTACCTTTTCGGAACCATGATAACAGGTATTATGCTGATTGGATTATGCTTTGCCCTGGGTTATCGAAAAATTCTTAAAACGTGAAAAGCTGTCCAAAGCCTCACAAGGCTTCCCGTTTTGACGGAGGCCGTGGTTAGAGCGGTCAGCACTGAGACTTTTAATCGCAATATGGATTACATCTTGAAAAGCTCACGGCTATGGAAAGGAAAATTGATGATGTTAGAGACCAGAATGGACAAAGAGAGTAGCCGTGGA
The DNA here is from genome assembly GCA_029783895.1 of Triplophysa bombifrons. Classification (NCBI taxonomy): domain Eukaryota; kingdom Metazoa; phylum Chordata; class Actinopteri; order Cypriniformes; family Nemacheilidae; genus Triplophysa; species Triplophysa bombifrons. The sequence continues at coordinate 3,628,424 of CM056448.1, forward strand.
ATTGGAATGCGGTTTACTCGCATCAAGACGAAACAACTGCAATCTTATCTTTTCGGCCCCCCTGAACCAGGATTGGCCTTGGCCGAGGCAGATACTGGAGAAACACCCTGAAGAGCAATGTGGCGAGACGCTCTTGCATTCCCTCCCCCATCATACACACACACACAGACTTTTGGACCTTATCCCTCATACAGACACACACACAAACACAGACTCTGACCGATTCCAAACCTCCGTTGCTTTGACCCGCCAGCTTAGCAAGCGGGTCTGTGTTAAGCGCCGTAATGGCTGCAGGACCGGATGGCTGCTTGCCGGAGCTGGATTATTTTACCCTGTTGCAAGTCTTGTCTATGGTGTATTATGTGTATCTGTTTTTCTCTCCACTTCCCTCATGTTTGCTGTATTCTTCTTCTTAAATCCATTTCGTTACACTGTACTTGTTATATGTGTAATGACAATAAATTGAATCCAAATCCAAATCCAAATTGTTCTCAGGAAATAACCGTTTCACATTGCTCAAATGTTGCTTAATAAGCAACTTAAGCTTTGCTGCAGTGGCCAACGCAGTTACTGGTGCAAATAAGATCTGAACAATCTCTATAAACTCAATAATCACTTGAAAGTACTCATTTCTTTCACAGCTGTCCAACACGAATGGCAGGATCTTCAATAGGACAAGCATTTGCCCAGCTGATTGCTTTAGTCTGTTGTCATTTGATGATAACGTGGTGACAGTAATAGGACAAGGTTTATATCGGACATCAGTGGAGTATGGGTATCCTAGAATAGCACTGTTAAATGTGTCTAGTTCCAGCTGACCTGATAGCACTAGATGTTAAAGTACAGTTTTAACTTCCAGTGGTGCCACACCTTCTAATATCACATGCATAGTATCCTGAGGTGTTTGACTGATGAGGTTAAAGGCTGGAAAATCAATCAGTTTGCTTTTCCTATTAATTCCATAAGTGGTTTTCAAACTGCTTCTCAGAAAGTCTGTGGCTGCCCTCTCAATTGCATTACACTGTCTGACATGTCGATCTAAAGACCGTTAGACAAAGTTTTCTGCATCAAAGTGGACATGCATATCCTCAGAGCTACACTCACAGTGTCGGCATTTACAGAATGCAAATCCAACTCCCTCTTTAAAGCCTGTTAGCTCATGCTGAGCCAGGGTATCGCCACAGAGAGAAACTACTGCACCATACAGTGTTCGCTCCCCTTGGGCAGTTTTGATGTTCACTCCGTTATACCACGATTTCAAATCCTCTTGTATTCTCTGCAAAATCACATCCACACCACACTGAGAGATGTCACTTGATTTTGCAATGGCAAGTAGACGGATGGCAGCTAACTTAGACCTCTGTTTAGGATTGATATTGCCCAAAGTGTAGTACACCATTAGCAGTTTGTTTTTTGAGGCATACGACCCCAGAGGATTGCACAGTTCTATCTCATCAGTATAGAGGATAAGCTGCAGAGCATTGGGTCTCACAGAGAACAGTGGATGTGACTTCAAAATATCCCCATCAGTAATGTCGTTGACAAATCCAGCCTTGCTGTGGCTTGGTCCATTGTCAAACATTGCTAGAATCATTGGTTGTGAAAGTAGTTGTTCCAAACTTCGGACCAAAGGAATAGAGTAAAAGCATATTTTTCATATTGTTAGAGCTTGTGAGGCTCCTCTTCTCCTAAAGGATGCAGTCTGGGAAATTTCAATTTCTTCGCCTTCAACTACCTTGTGCTTTTTTAGGTTTGAATCTCGAATATATGTGGTTGAAACGTTGTCAAAGGGGCCTTCAAAATTATTAAAAATGTCCAGAACTTCACTCATCAGTTGAGCGGTGACTCCTGATTGTCTTTAAATAACATCTGTAATTTGGCTCCGAAGGAAGTCCAATAGTGAGGCTTGATACTAGTGCACCCCGGAAATGATGTCACTGACAGCTCGCTGAAAAAGAAAAAGAAAAACATTTAGAATTAAACAAATTCATGCACAATAAAGGATGATAGCAGAATGCAAGAATTCATGTTTATAGCTGTAATTTCACAATACTATGACAGTGTCCTATATGGGAAAGGAAGTGTTTCACTCTTGAAGTCAGTATAAATGCCGCAGCATGCTTTCTCAGTTTATCAACTTCAGGCTCATCACTTTCTTCCTGCTGGAAATGAAAAACATTTCAAGACTTTATAATTTAATATTCATTTATAAATAACCTAAAATAACGCAATATAAAGTGAAACAGTGCCCATTTAATTTCCCCCCATCAACCTTGGTTCTGGAAGCATTTTATTCCTATTCAGTTTTCAATTTGGACGACAATTTCTTTGTTCAATAATTATATACCATGAATGAGCCAGGAGGAGCTCATTAAAAAGAGACAGCATTACAAATTGACAAAGCAAAAAAGGTATTCGAAAATCAGATAAAAGAGAACATCACAGACCTTTAACGACTTTAACAGGAATGGACTTCAATTCCAATGACAATTAAGTTAAATGAGATATGCTTGTATTTGTGAGTGATTCCTGGATTCTTTGATTAATGCAGAATAGAGGGGTGCAAGTATGGTGTCAAAACCCCATCCCCTTGTTCCCTCGAGATTTTCCTATGGGGTTTTCAATATGAGTAAAATAAGCCTGTGGTAAACATGACTTGATGACCTTGACGTTTTGTTGTACAACATGTTTTTATTTTACATTATTAGATGCACTCATACAAAAAAAAAAACATTTTAAAGCAGTCATGTTCATAATTTTGAAAAAAAAAACTTGATGATAAAGTTTGGGATGTAAGTGTGCGCAGTTTGTTGTAGAACAAAGTGTCAAATTATCAACAAGTTATGTTTATTAACAGGTTTTATTTTACTCATAAATGGAAAAACCCGTTTTCCAATGCTTTCCATTATCGTGTTTTCAATAGAAAACGGTGTCGTTTAAACATACCTTAAGATATATGCAACTAACGTAAACAACAACAAAAAAACAGTCGTTGTTAATATGGATAAAATAAATTGTATTTTTCTCCCAATTGCTGGCTATATGTGTGTGTATGATGATTAGGGGTGGGCGATGGGGAAAATATATAATATCATGATGTTTTCTTTTTGAGAAAAGTAACGATTCATGATTTTATCACGATTCTTTTTTCACGTTGGTTTTACTTTTTTTCAAGTGACTGAGCATTACAGCTAAACTAATGTCCCTATTTTAAAAACAGAGCCTTACAATGTAACAATGTATAGGCATATATATTTACAGTTGAAAGAAAAAGTATGTGAACCCTTTGGGCTTACTTGGATTTCTTCATAAATTGGTCATAAAATGTGTTCTGATCTTCATCTAAGTCACAACAATAGAGACACACAGTCTGCTTAAACTAATACCGCACAAACATTATATATTTTCATGTTTTTATTGAACACAACATGTAAACATTCATAGTGCAGGGTGGAAAAAGTATCTGAAACCCTAGGCTAATGACTTCTCCAAGAGCTAATTGGAGCCAGGAGTCAGCCAACCTGGGGTCCAATCAATGTGATGAGATTGGATGTGTTGATTAAAGCTGGCCTGTCCAATAAAAAACAGACACCAGTTTTGAGTTTGCTGTCCTGAAGAAGCGTTGTCTGATGTGAACCATGCCTCGCACAAAAGAGCTCTCAGAAGACCTACGATCAAGAATTGTTGACTTACATAAAGCTGGAAAGGCCTACAAAAGTATATCTAAAAGCCTTGATGTCCATGTGTCCACGGTAAGACAGATTGTCTACAAATGGAGAAAGTTCAGCACTGTTGCTACACTCCCTAGGCGTGGTCGTCCTGTAAAGATGACTGCAAGAGCACAGCGCAGAATGCTCAATGAGGTGAAGAAGAATCCTAGAGTGTCAGCTAAACGCTTACAGAAATATCTGGCACATGCTAACATTTTTGATGACAAATCTACAATAAGGAAAACATTAAACAAGAATGGACTTCATGGGAGGACATCCCCGTGGAGGGGGCATCCTGGTTTGGGGCTGCTTTGCTGCCTCAGGCCCTGGACGGATTACTGTCATCGATGGAAAAATGAATTCCAAAGTTTATCAAGACATTTTGCAGGAAAACTTAAGACCATCTGTCCGCCAACTGAAGCTTAACAGAGGATGGACGATGCAACAGGACAACTACCCAAAGCATAGAAGTAAATCAACAACAGAATGCCTTCAACAGAAGAAAATACGCCTTCTGGAGTGGCCCAGTCAGAGTCCTGACCTCAACCCGATTGAGATGCTGTGGCATGACCTCAAGAGAGCGATTCACACCAGACATCCCAAGAATATTGCTGAACTGAAACACTTTTGTAAAGAGGAATGGTCCAAAATTTCTCCTGACCGTTGTGCAGGTCTGATCTGCAACTATAGGAAACGTTTGGAAACGTTTTAAACCCAAAGGTTCACATACTTTTCCACCCTGCACTATGAATGTTTACATGTTGTGTTCAATAAAAACATGAAAACATATAATGTTTGTGCGGTATTAGTTTAAGCAGACTGTGTTTCTCTATTGTTGTGACTTAGATGAAGATCAGAACACATTTTATGACCAATTTATGAAGAAATCCAAGTAAGCCCAAAGGGTTCACATACTTTTTCTTTCAACTGTATATAGGCAGACATTTAGGCCAAAGTGGCGAAGATAAAAAACCCTTGACAATACACATATACATAACATAATTAGCTAAAGAAATAAAGCACCATTTATTTCATTTGTATGAGTAGGCCTCGGTGTATTTAACAGTAGCATTTAAGAAAGAAATTACATGAACAAACAAAAAAATTGCTTGCTGGGTTTATACTGGTTTCTTTTCTTTATTTATAAGGAGGAACAGCTGAACAAGATTTACCATTCAGTCAGACTGACCATAGAAGAGATGAAGACCATTCTGACACTGATAGTCCACAAAGCCAGGCCAGATATTACCATACTCTCCAAGAGATCTATAAAAGACCAAAGCCTAATAAGGAGGCCGTTGCTCATCTACTTGACCTTGAATTTGATGCTCGGAGAGCCTTCATTAACTCAAGACTGTTTCAAGGATCAGGACAGACCTTCAAAGATGCTGCAAGCGTACCCCTATTTCAGAGAACTACATCATGCAAGTAATATATCTGATAATATACTTGAGTTCCTAGTGACTTCAATTATTTTTTATAAATGTGTATGTGTGGGATTATTCCAGGTAATGGATGAACTAGGCCGGATTCTTGACAAAGGAAATCCCAGATTCATCCCAAAACTAAAGGCCCGTTGGGAGAGCTTCTGCAGCAAAGCTCAATTCTATGGGGTTTACAAAAAAGTTTTGAAGCCACCGAGGACTCTAGATGGAGGTAAACTACCTGCCTTTACTACTTGTGAAAAATCTAACAATAGTTGTTTAACTTGCTTGTCAGTGTAATACACTACCATTCAAATGTTTTAGAACGTTTACATTTTAAAACATGTCTCTTTCTGCTCTCCAAGGCTGCATTTATTTAATCCAAACTACAGCCGTTTTATAAGTGAATATAGTAAAGTGTAATTTATTCCTGTGATCAAAGCTGAATTTATCATCATTACTCCAGTCTTCTGTGTCACATGATTCTTTAGAAATCACTATAATATGATGATTTGATGATCAACAAACATTTATGATTATTATTATCTATTCACATAGTATAATATTTCACAATATCACTGTAACCAAGCTTAATAAAAGGAAGGAAGGAGGCGGGAACCGGCAAACATTTAAATAAACATTTAATAAAGTAATATAACCGCCGGCGGCCCCTCACGGATGACCGCCGGCGAACAACAACACAGTAAAACATAAATACATATACAAACACTTCTCTCTCCGACGGTCCGGTCGCTCGTTCCTTTTATATGCTCCCAATCTCCTACGTGATTCGAACCACGGTCTCGCCCCGCCTACTCCACTACAATCACTTTTTTGCTGTAATTTGGAACAAATAAATGCAGGCTTGGTAAAACGAAGATAATTATAAGAAAACATTTAAAAATCTCACATTTCGAAAACATTTAAATGGTAGAGTATTTGAAATCATTAACATATTGTTATGAAAAGTTTAACTTCATTACATAAGTTAAAGTTTAATAATCCTTTCGACTACTTTTGATTAAGTTTTTAGCCCTTTTTAATACACAATTGTTATAAGACTATATCAAGATCAGGAGGTTAAAGGAAATTCTTAAAGGAATAGTTCACGCAAAAATAAAAAAATCCCTCTAGTTGTTCCAAACCCGTATTAGTTTCTTTCTTCTGATGAACACAAAAGAAGATACTTTGAAGAATGTTTTTTGGGTGAACTATCCCTTTAATGCATGCTCAACTCAATAATTTCAGTAAATCATAAAAGACTGTTCTCCTCAATAGTGAAACGCTCCATAGCCTTGATGAAGGCTCTTCCAGAGATGTTCCCATCACCTGTAGCCCCACCAAAAAGATGGGACATACAAGTGAAGCAATGCTGCACATCTTTGAGGTAAGACCTTGTTTTTTATTTCTACAAGACCAAGAGAAATAGAGAAGGCGTCATTTATATCAAGATGTACTGCTCAGTCATTTTTGTGTTTGTATTTCTAGCCAACGGAAAACCCAGATTCCTTCATCAAGGGTAGACCACTCTTCAGTCCTGTCCTGATTGTGTCAGAGGACAACTGCATGTTGGCCATTGGGACTACACCTGTGACAACCTTTCCACAAGAAGACCTCCACGAAGGTGTGCTCTACCTAATGGCATACTATTATGCACTTCATCTTGTGTACCCAAAGTGTGTTGCAACTTTACTGTCTGTGCTTCAGACAGAAGTCATTTCAGATGCAATACATGGGCGTGATGCAACTTCTTCCTACAAAAAAGCCACTTTGGAATGGAAAAGGTTCATTGGGGAGTAGTGAAAAAGTCAGACGTAGATCTTTTGATCACTAATTGTTGACAGCAGTTGTTTTCATCAGGTTCTTATAGACAGAAGTTGCTTAAATTCTAAAATAAAATAAAAATTCAGTTTTTCTTTGTCTCTTTTTTTATTTTATAAATATATTCACTTTCTCAGTGATGTATCTGTGTAACCTTAACCAAGCTGCCAAGCTTTGTTTTAATAGGCTTACCAATTGCTTGATAATGTTATATAATTTTTTACATATGTTTGGGGCCCCTGTCAGTCATGGGCACTTGGAATTGTCCTAACTTTCCTCCCCTATACGGCGCCCCTGCAGGGAGGGACGAGGGAGCTCACCTCAACCAAAGAGAAACATATAGCGCTGGTATTTCTTCCGAATGATGTTTTTAACAATGTTTCGTCAGGTGCATGTCACGGTGCACAATGAAACAAATCACTCGTGAGTGTACAATACTTGATTCTTTAGGCTGCAGATATCATGGTGAGCAGCGCCATACGCGGTCTAAAACAACTAAAACATTGACGTGCTTCTACACATTATACATATGAAATAAATTTAACCATGATTATTTCTTAAGCAAGTTTTTGCATGTCTTACGAACAGAAAACACGTTTCTCGTCCATTTCCGTGCGTGGCCTCGAGCACACATGGGATCTTTTTTAAAGGGACATCCAACCCAACCCAACCCAAGAAAAAAATTCTGTTATGGATTACTCACCTCTAGTTGTTCCAAATCTGTATAAATGTCTTTGTTCGGTTGAACACAAATATATTTGGTATCATTGACTACCACAAATCACATGAGGATGAGTTGTGTTTGTTGAAAGCTTTTTTTTTGCCCTTATTGGACAGACAGTAATTTTGGAGAGGACAGGAAGTGAAGTGGATAATAGAGAGGGGGTGGGGTCGGTGAAGGACCACAAGAAGGGATTCGAACTCGGCTCACCCGGGACGCACAAGCGCCTTATATCGGAGCACGAACCGCTCGACCAACGGCTTCGTCTGTTTGTGAAAGGCTTTTAATAGATTTTAGTGTAAACACACAGATATCCATTAGTTTGTAAAGGTTCACAGATGAAGTTCAGACACTGGTGTGTTTATTTCATTCAGATATATAACATGAACTTCCTTTGTGAACATTTGCTTTGACTATCAGAAGCTTGTAACACGGCAATCTTTACAGTTGAAGCGGCAATTTCAGCCTCGGATTGCAACTGTTCCTTTTTCCTTCTCAATTCCTCCTCCTGAGCTTCAATAGCAGCGTGTGGCATTAGTGCAGTTTTCTCCTCCATTGCTTGTCCATGCACAGATGAAACAGATCCACTTCTACCTCTACGTGAGCTCTGTTTGCTGCTTTTGGATGAAACTAAAGACACGTTTGAAAGGCAGTCTTCAGAACCTACGTCATTATTCATATCATCCACTTCAGAATTTTGTGACTTGTGATGTGTCTTATCACCACTTATTTATACGTTCAGTGAACTCATTGATTGTTTTCATCTTTGCTTTGATCCATGTTTCATGTTTTTCAGTCTAAAGCCTCTGTACACACAACTTAAACTCTTCAAAGACCTTGCAAATCTCAGGTTCACCTTCTTTGACATCAAACAGTATGTGAGCCTTTTGAAACTGATCATGAAACATGAAAACATGTTGATCCTAACGTTACTGAAATCTGTTGAAAAATGTCAATGTTGCTGTGCTTTTTATTCAAACAGATCACAGCTAACACAGTTATGTTGTGACGACCTACCTGGACCGGACCATATTTGTTGGCACGACGTACCATAATAACGTTCCAGCAACTTAAATTTGTGATTCCCATATTCGTCGTGATGAGGTTACATTGGACGATGTTGGCACCGGGTGATTACCTCTTCAAGATCATACCTGAGATGTACCATATTCGTCACAGCGACGTCTCTAATAATGTTTTCTGGAACATGATGAACATGTCCAAATGACAAAATATTCACCTTGTTAAAATATTTATATATTTAATTTAATCGAGAATCATCCCTCTGACTACGGAGCACATAAAGGAACAAACATCTCCCTCTCTCTTAGTTTTTATCTGTGTATTGAGGTAAACTTTGGATTTAATGACTTTGAGGCAGTTCTTCATTTTATCCATAATAATATATAAACATTCAATTAAAATCATAAAATGCTTAAAAAGGTCAATAAATAGCATATACTGCATAGGTAGGTTTTGAAGCATGGTAACTGGTTTGTGCTGGTTTAAGCTGGTCATGTGCCGGTCCAGGACCATCTTAAACCAGCACAAACCAGCTACCTTGCTTCAAAACCTTACCAGCATATGCTGCTGTTTTCAAGAGATTTAATAAAAAGATATGTTAGTGTATTTTCTATGAAATAATGACATGAAACAACGCTAACATCGTAAGAACACACTGAGATCACAGAATAATGGGCTTCGATAATCTGACTCGCAGGGTGATTCTTGATCTGCATGAATTAACTCATTAAAAATAATGGAAGGACATTCTAAAATAATACATTTACATTTACATTAGGCATTTGGCAGACGCTTTTATCCAAAGCGACTTACATTGCTTTGTCCTACACATTTATACATAGGTATTTGCAATCGCCTGGTATCAAACCCACAACCTTGTGTTGTTAACGCAATGCTCTTACCACTGAGCTACAGGGAAGCTAATACAAGGTAAAAAACGCTTGATGAATCAATACAGTGATTTTAAAAGATGAAAGTTACGACACACCTTATAGATAAAGTATACTAATAAACCGGTGAGACCAAAATATAAGTACTACAACCAAAGTTTAATGTGTTTGAGTGTTTTAGAATGATGATTGTTAACAACATTGATGAATTATACACTTCATTTAGTGTTTATATGTTTTTATAGAATAATTAAAAGACTTAAATTACATAAAGAGAGAATAATCAAACTAAACTTTTATTAAATTAAAACATCATAGAACAATTCAAACCAAACTTTTATTAAATTAAAGCATCATAGAATAATTCAAACCAAACTTTTATTAAATTAAAACATCATAGAACAATTCAAACCAAACTTTTATTAAATTAAAACATCATAGAACAATTCAAACCAAACTTTTATTAAATTAAAGCATCATAGAACAATTCAATCCAAACTTTTATTAAATTAAAACATCATAGAACAATTCAAACCAAACTTTTATTAAATTAAAACATCATAGAACAATTCAAACCAAACTTTTATTAAATTAAAACATCATAGAACAATTCAATCCAAACTTTTATTAAATTAAAGCATCATAGAACAATTCAAACCAAACTTTTATTAAATTAAAGCATCATAGAATAATTCAAACCAAACTTTTATTAAATTAAAACATCATAGAACAATTCAAACCAAACTTTTATTAAATTAAAGCATCATAGAACAATTCAAACCAAACTTTTATTAAATTAAAACATCATAGAACAATTCAAACCAAACTTTTATTAAATTAAAGCATCATAGAACAATTCAAACCAAACTTTTATTAAATTAAAGCATCATAGAACAATTCAAACCAAACTTTTATTAAATTAAAACATCATAGAACAATTCAAACCAAACTTTTTATAAAATGAAATTTTCAGGTTAAGGATTTTTATCACAAGAACCTGCAAATGAAACACAATTAATTAAAATAAATAATGGAATAAATATCATCAGTTTTAGATGAGTGTGTGTAGATGTGATTTCTGTACTTTCACATTAAAGAGTCTCAATTCAACATTACACTCTTGAAAATAAAGGTGTAAGTTCTTCATAGTGATGCCATAGAGACTTCTTCATATAGTTCTTTCTTTAAATATCCGACATCCTAGTGGTCTGGAACGCAGCATAAATAAGGAAAGAAGACGAAGGGGCTAAGACTCAATATGGGCGAGCACATGATGAAAGAAACAAAACAATGGACATATGCTTCCAAACACAGACAAAGTTGAACAGAAAAACAACTATAAGAAGACAAGATCGTGAAACGTGCATCAGCCTGATAAAATCTATTCATTGAACCTTTATTTTGAAGAGTGTTTGAAACAACTCATATATTTGAGAGTGGATATTTCTGCCCCCTTACACAAGATGTAATAGTCTAGATAAATGACACTGTTACATATCAACTCAAATATTAAATATAGGCTGCTTCACGGAAACATGGCTACACAGCGGCATACCGGACAACGCTATTGAGTTAGCGGGCTACAACACACACCGCGCGGATAGAACGGCAGAGGAATCCGGTAAGACAAGAGGAGGTGGACTGTGCATTTATGTCAATAAAGCTTGGTGCACGAACTCTGTTATTGTCGGGAGACACTGCTCGGCTAACCTTGAGTTTCTCATGGTTAAATGTAGACCGTTTTATCTGCCACGGGAATTCACTTCTACCATTATAACGGCAGCTTATATTCCACCGGATGCTGATGCCAAGCTTGCTATGAAAGAACTTCATGCAGCCATCAGTAAACAACAGACTGCTCACCCGGAGGCTGCATTTATTGTTGCGGGAGATTTTAATCACTCTAACTTAAAGACAGTGCTCCCTAAATTTCACCAGCATGTTTCCTGCCACACAAGAGGAAACAAAACTTTAGATCATGTCTATACAAACATGGCTGAAGCTTACACCGCAACCCCCCTCCCCCACCTGGGTCAATCTGATCACCTTTCTTTGTTCCTCACCCCCAAGTATTCACCTCTCATTAATCGTGTGAAGCCATCAGTGAAGACCATCAAGGTGTGGCCTGCGGGGGTAGACTTCACACTCCAGGAAAGGTTTCTACACACAGACTGGAGTATGTTTGCTTCTCAGGCCACCAGTGGCTCTCACACGGATATAGACAGCTACACCTCCTCTGTATTGGACTACATCACTACCACCATTGATAGTGTCACAAATCAAAAGCAGATCACCATATACCCTAATCAGAAGCCATGGATGAACAAGGAAGTGCGCCTCCTGTTGAAAGCACGCAACACCGCCTTCAGATCAGGTGATGCACAGGCCTATAGTACTTCCAGGGCAAATCTGAAGAGGGGCATCAAAAAGGCCAAGCACTGCTACAAGTTGAAGCTAGAGGAGCATTTTACCAATTCTGACCCTCGACGCATGTGGCAGGGCATCCAGGCCATTAGTGACTATAAACCCAACCACTCCATCCCCATAACCACAGATGCTGCCTTTCTGAACGAGCTTAATGACTTTTATGCACGCTTTGAGAGAGACAATAAGGAACCCGCCACCAGGCTCACACCTTCCACCGACCACCCAATCATCACAGTAAATTCCACAGATGTTTTCACTGCACTAAGCCGGATAAACGCGCGCAAGGCTGCTGGCCCTGATGGCATCCCTGGTCGCGTACTCAGGGCATGTGCGGAGCAGCTCGCTGGGGTCTTCACGGACATCTTCAACCTGTCCCTCGCCCAAGCAGTGGTTCCAGCATGTTTCAAATCCACCTCCATTGTGCCCATTCCGAAACATTCCAGCCCGACATGCCTGAACGACTACCGCCCTGTAGCACTCACACCCATTGTTATGAAGTGCTTCGAGCGGCTGGTCCTGTCACACCTAAAAGACTCCTTACCATCCACACTGGACCCATACCAATTTGCCTACCGTAGCAATAGGAGCACAGATGATGCAGTGTCCATGGCGCTGCACTCCGTGCTCACACATCTGGACAATAAGGACACTTATGCACGCATGCTGTTTGTAGACTTCAGCTCTGCATTCAATACTGTAATCCCTTCCAAGCTAATCATCAAACTTGGAAACCTAGGCATTAACAATTCAACCTGCAACTGGATTATGGATTTCCTGACGAATAGGCCTCAGCTTGTTAGGTTAGGCCACATCTGCTCCACCATAACCACCCTCAACACTGGTGTACCACAGGGCTGCGTACTGAGCCCCTTTCTCTACTCCCTTTTCACACTCGACTGCAGGCCTGTGAATGGATCTAACTCCCTCATCAAGTTTGCAGACGATACAACAGTGATTGGTCTCATCAGAAACAACGATGAGACTGCTTACAGGGAGGAGGTACGGCACCTGGCCACATGGTGCTCAAACAACAACCTGCTCCTTAACACCTCCAAGACAAAGGAGATCATCGTGGACTTCAGGAAGGCGAAAGGAGGCACACACGACCCCATCCACATTAACGGGACGGCTGTTGAACGTGTTTCCAGTTTTAAGTTCCTGGGGACCCACATTTCGGAGGACCTGTCCTGGACCACCAACACCTCATGCCTGGTCAAGAAGGCTCACCAGCGTCTCTTCTTTCTGAGGACACTGAAGAAGAACCAACTGTCTTCAACTATCCTGGTGAACTTCTATCGCTGCACGATAGAGAGCATCCTGACCAACTGTGTCACAGTCTGGTACGGGAACTGTTCTGTTGCTGAGCGCAAGGCACTGCAGCGGGTGGTGAAAACAGCCCAGCGCATCACAGGAACTGCACTCCCTTCCATTGAGGACATCCAGAAGAAACGCTGTCTGCGTCGAGCTCGCAGCATTCTCAAGGACTCCTCTCACCCCGCTCATAGACTGTTTACTCTCCTGCCTTCCGGTAGGCGCTTCAGGTGCCTCCGGACAAGAACCAGCAGACTAGGAAACAGCTTTTTTCCCAGAACTGTTTCATTATTGAACTCTGCTCCCCACTGATTTCACTACCTCTCATAACCTTAACTTAATGCTGCTATTACAATGTTTACATTGCACTACAGGGCTGCCATGCATGACTGAACTGTACACACCAGTACTTCATGTATCTGCTCTACCGGACTGTTTACACACACACAGCATCATTTGCACTCTATACTGCTCACTTGCACACCAGGAATATTACACTGAATGCTCATTTGCACTAATGGACTACTTTCATAACTGCATTAACTCATCTACTGCACTGTAACCTTAATAACTGAATTTACTCATCTACTGCACTGTAACTTCAATAACTGCACTAACTCACCTACTGCACTCTAACTCATCTATTGCATTGCATCTATCGCATAACTAACTGCATCTACTCATCTATTGCACTATAGCTTCAATAACTGCACTAACTCATCTACTGCACTGTAACTGTATAACTGCATCTACTCATGTATTGCACCGTACCTTTAATAACTGCATTAACTCATGTACTGCACCGTACCTTTAATAACTGCATTAACTCATGTACTGCACCGTACCTTTAATAACTGCATTAACTCATCTACTGCACTGTAACTTTAATAGCTAATGTTTGTAACTAATGCACACTCAAGTCACTTGCACTATTGTATAGTCTATATTGTTATCTGTTCATAACCACCTGTACACTAATGTTCACAGTATATAGCCTTCTGTATATATTGTTCATAGTACATACCGATTGTCATATTTTCATAGTACAAGCCCATCGTAAATTATTTTCCTAATATTGTATTCTGTATTTATTCACACTGTATATCTGCACTTGCTAATTGCACTTCTGGTTAGACCTAAACTACATTTCGTTACACTGTACTTGTATATGTGTAATGACAATAAAGTTGAATCTAATCTAATCTAATCAAAGACATATAGTGTAGATATATTTATATGAATCTGTGTATATATCAGATATATATTTTGAGTTATATGTAAAATATGATTTTTAGATGGACTTGATCATATCAGATAGTCTGTTTGGTGTAAAATCGTTAAAAGAATGATCACTATCTGCTCGAGGGAGAATACAAACATGTGTTATTCATGCTGGGCGGAGTCTATGATAATAGGTTAGAACCTGTCATCATGTGTGATCATAGACACAAACATCAGATAAAGTGTGTGTACTCACCTCCGTCCTCCTCCTGTTCTTCTTCTTTCTTGGGTAGTTGTGTCCAGGACAGTTTAAAATCAGAGATGTTCAATCCCAGAGCAGACTGGAGCTAAAATCCATCAAATATTTCAATCCACACATGAAACATACTGTCATTTCTCATTCTCTCATCATCACTCATCTCATATATTTACACACATCAAACACTCTCATATATCACTTCTCTCTTAAATCATCACATTTACTTTTGTATTTTAAGACTCTTTTTTTCACCTGATGGAGGATTTTGTCTCTCTCAGCATCAACACTGGAGGAAAACTTCAGCCTCAGAAAGGTTTTTTGTCTGTGAACTAAAACAGAAAAAACTGATTCAAAAATACAATCACACAAATAAAAACACTGATATTTAGAGAAAACATTGAGCCTCAATGAACCAAAGCAGAATGATATTTTACTTTAACACTCTATATTTACACGACTAAATGTTTCTCTACAGATGATAATGTTGATAAAGTGATGAGCGTTCACATGGATCTGTGATAAATGACTAAAACACTGAACTATGAATGACATCCAATAGCTGATGATGTCACTTTGAAAAGGAAATTGTAATACACATGACATCATCGTTTTTACAAATTCATGTTTCTGAAGTTTACACAGAGACAGAATCACTTCTCTGCTTTATAGTTTGTATTTCAGTCACTGCTCCCATTTAAATGAACAACCAAAACTACACAAAAGCTTTCTGGTTTAAGTTGAAAACAGTGTTGAGTCTTCCTGTATTCATGTAGCTCAGTGGTAAGAGCATTGCGTTGTCAACGCAAGGTTGTGGGTTCGATCCCAGGTGATCGCATATACCTATGTAAAATGTAAAGGATAAAGCAATGTAAGTCGCATTGGATAAAAGCGTCTGCCAAATGCCTAAATGTAAATGTAAATGTATATGAGTCTGAATATATTTGTGTAGTGGAGCAGCTGTCATTGAGATGATGAGAATACAAACAGATGATTTTCTTCAGGAGCTTCTTAAATCAATCACTCATTTACTGACTTTAGTCTCATTCATACATTCACATCAACTCATATCAACACACATACACAACACAGTGCCATTAACAAATATATCACACTGAGGTAAACATTATGGATAAATACACACAATATAAATAACATGTCATGTAAATATTTATTATATTGAATGATGTCTAATTGTTAGGTAATTTTCAAGTAAAATGTTGAATGCACCAGCTCTACCAAACACTACATTTTAATGAAATTACCTCCATAGACCTCCACCTCACACAGAGCGAGAAGAGATGTACGTCCAGTCATGACCACATTCACATAACGTCCCTTCATCCCATGACATGAGAAACTGATGGTTTGACCAAGTAGAAAATCAGGAGTCACAGCACATCTAGAGAGAGAAAATCACTGAATCTCTATAGATGTGTTTCAATCAATCAATGAAAAGTGTTCAAGTGATTTCATGAATAACTTTACATGGGATTGTTGTTTCCATTGTTTTCCAGTGAGTTTCCAATACAAATCTCTGCTCCGTTGGTTTGATACAAACCGTCATCTGGTCTAGCAGTGATGATCACTGTACTGATGTCATAATAATCCTGAAGATCCAGCCTCCACCATGGGTTACTCTCAGATGATGTATGAGAGCAGAATGTAACAACCTCTGGTTCTCCTCCATTTCTGACACCATCTATGGCATTTTGAGCCGTCCAGGTGCTGTATGTGGATGATTGTGTCGCTGTTCCTTTAAATGATAAATTCTCTAGAATATATAAATTCAAAGACAGTTATTCAGTCCATCTGTATATATATATAAAGTCATGACAACATTAAAAGATGAATATGAGGACTTTAGTATTGTCTGTTTCAACTTACAGTATATGTTCTACCAGTTTGATTAATTTCTTTTTGACTCACAGCTGAAAGACTTCTCACTTCACATTGAAATATGTTTGATACTTTATAAAAGATTGTAATGTCAATTATTAGATAAGAATGTTTCACTTGAAAGTTTTGCACACAAATATTTTTTTTTGATTTATGACTTAGATCAAAACCTGCATGAATATTCATTAAAACTGTTCCAATAAAATCTATATTGTATAATAGATAATAATAAAGTATCTGCATAAATCTGAATCTGTTGATAATATTTCCAGTGGAAGCTCTTGAAAGACTGAGCGTCTAGATGAGTGATGATTAAAAACACAAACCTACCTGTCATGATAACAAGACAACAGGATAATATAAACTCAAACATGATATAACATAGACTAACTGAAACTGTCTAAACTAGAACATACTTGACATTAACTATAACTAAACAACTTACAAATTCTGACTTGACTTGATAATCCACAAGGCATGAAATGACACAACACCATATACCGGGAAACAAGCAAAACAAACAAGCACCAAGGCAACGCTTTGGGGAACGCCTCAGTGTGACCAAGCTCTGAGCACGTGTGTCAACATCGTCCAGTAGTGAAACGATACGTCATGGGATGATGTATGGACCAGGAAGTATAAAAGGACATCCAAGACCGCCAACTTCAGCTCGAAAATTCGAAGCAAGAGGCTGAAGAGGATGCAGGGAGTATGGCAAGGAGGCACAGTGTCCTTTTTGAGGGAACTCGCACTGCTTCGCCAAGGAGAAAGGAGGTCCCTCCTTAAAGGGATCTCCCATGGAGGGTTCTCCAACAGGTCTATCATGTCCTAGAACCACACTCGGGCCGGCCAGAATGGCGCTACCAGCAGTAGATGAACTCCGTCCCTGCGTACCCTTTCCAGAACTCCCGTGAGTAGAGCAATTGGGGGAAAAGCGTACAGGTGAAGCCTCGGCCACACCTGTGCTATGGCATCCAGACCTAGTGGGGCTGGATGTGAAAGGGAAAGGCAGAGCGGACAATGCATAGTTTCCTGAGTTGCTAACAGGTCTACCACTTCCACAGCCAAACCTCATCCAAATCTGCTTCACCACCTCCAGGTGGAGTCTCCATTCCCTGGGCCTCAGCCTCTGTGTCGACAGGATGTCTGCTCCTCGGTTCAGGTGACCGGGGATATAAACTGCCCTCAGATAGAGCAGCTTTCCATGAGACCACAGGGGGGATCTGATGTGGCAACTTGTACAGTTGTCGCGACCGTAGACCCACCTGGTGATTTATGTACGAGACCACTGCTGTGTTGTCTGTCCTGACAAGCACATGTTGGCCTCTGAGCTGTGGGAGAAAGTGTTTCAATGCTAGAAACACTGCCATCATTTCCAGGCAATTTATGTGCCAAGACCAAAAGTGGTTTTCCCATCGATTTTGGCCCCATCGGCCTTCCATAATGCGTTTCACAATTCGAGCTGCGCCTGCATTGTGGTGGAATCCCATATTACCCCTAGAAAAGTGGTTCTCTGTACTGGAGAAAGCACACTCTTCTTGGTATTCAGCCTCAGCCCTAGTTCCTCCATATGTGCGAGAACAACATCTCGATGTTGAACTGCCAGTTGCTCCGACTCTGCTAGAATGAGCCAATCCTCTATGTTATCTAACACGCGAATGCCTTTCATGCGCAGCAGAGCTAGGGCTGCATCCACGCACTGTGTGGACGTGCGCGTAGACAGAACCAGGCCAAGCGGAAGAACCTGAAATTGATATGCTTTGCCCCCTAAAGGAACTTTGTGTGATGAGGAAAAATGGAGACATGAAAATACGCATCCTTTAGATCGATCGTGACGAACCAGTCCTCGGATCTGACTTTCCCTACGATCTGTCTCAGCATCAGCATCTTGAACTTGAGTCGCTTCACTGCCCGATTTAGATGTCGCAAATCTGAAATCGGACGTAATCCCCCATCTTTTTTCGTAACAATAAAATACAGACTGTAAAAGCTCGAGTTTCTCTCGTGAGGAAGCACGAACTCTATTGCCTCCTTGCACAAGAGAGTTTTTACTTCTTGTTCCATCGCCAGAGCCTGCTCGGGCCACACCTCGGTGTGTAAAACCCCGTTGAAGCGGGGCGGGCAGACTTGAAATTGGATTCGGTAACCCCGCTCTACCGTGCGCAGGACCTATTATGACACATTTGATAGAATTTTCCAGGCTGCTAAATGGTCCACTAAAGGGGACTGAATCGCCTCGACTGGCGAGCAGGCATAACCATTCGGAGACACCGGGGAGGACAGGGCACCGTATAATGAGGTGCGAGCCGATGCTCCCTTGGTGGACATGCCCTCGGAGGTCCTGACCTGCAGTCAGGATTTTTTCTTGTTCTCCGCTTTCCGAGCCTGAATGACTGCCCTCAGGTCACTCCTAGAATTGTCTGACTGTGGATGTCAATATCTTCCCGAACACCACGCCTTCTGGAACACTCTACACTCTGCTTCTGGCGCTCACGAGTAGCGGCCTTTGGCTTTTCCCGTCCAGTCGCCCCGGGAGTCTGTCCATGGCCGGGAAGATAAAGTTTGAATGCCACCACCTGCTTCTTAGCCTCCTCAAATCTCTCAACAACGGTGTCTACAACGTTGCCAAAAAGACCAGTAGGGGAAAGTTGGGCGTCCAAAAGAACTGATTTGTCTGACAGATTTAGCCACAAATGCCTCTCAGTGGCTACCGTAGCGCCCATGGAGCGGCCCAAAGAACGGGCCGCCTCACGAGTTGCACGAAGGGAAACATCCAAAGCCTGACGGACGGCTTGTAAGACATCCGCCTCCACCAGTCCAGTGTCGACCAATTCCCGTAGTGCATCAGCCTGCCACCGAGTGAAAACACACCCCCGACTGCCCTGCTGCTGCATACGCCTTGCCAACTAAAGACGATGTCACCCTGCATAGCTTTCACTGCCGCGACCTACACACCTCTTGATGTAGGTCTGTAAAAAAGGGGAACTTGCGTCGTGAGGGGTGTGTGCTGTGCTTAAGACATCACTCATCCATCTTACTCTCAGGACGATCGTTTGGTCTATCTTGCGGCCAGTGCGAGTTCCCTTGAAAGGCAACACAAGGTCATCATATTGGGAGACTGACAAAAGAAGATAATTTTGGGCAGGTGTGGTTAATGGTACACAGGTGGAAAGTTATACGAGGAACGAGAGGGGCATGGCCAAAGATGAGACCAGAGAGAGTGCATATTAAGAATTGATTGACAAAAATATGTTTCCATCTGCACACAACCAAAGGCTTTGTCATGACTCAAGAACAAGAAAGACATGACATGGAGAGGCAGAATCATGACACTACCAAAATGAAACATTAACAACACTTTCTCATGAGAATTAAACTGTCATCTAACCCCAAACTTACAACAATTGAATGAACAATAAAAATAATAATTTACATTATTCTACATTTCATGTGAAAAATCAAAAGATTTGATTACCTGCTAAACTACATGAAACACAAACAAGACCTGTCGAACAAAAACAAGAATTTTACACTTTTATCTAAAAATCGGTTTAATTGAGTTTACTGTTTGGTCTCCATTTCTTAGTTTTGTAGAATACTTTTAAAGATTTGAATGAAGAATGACTGACAGCATGTGTAATGATGAGATGTTTGTGTGTTCTATCAGATGATGCTGTGAGATGTACTGACCAGAAAGTAAAATCAGTTGAATGAGTTTTTCCATCTCACTGCTGAAGAAAAGTAATATGAGAAGAGAATTGAGTTCTTATTGTGTTATGAGCATGTAACAAGCTTCAATAAAAGGAAGGAAGGAGGCGAAAACCGGAAGACAATAAAATAAACATATAATAAAGTAATATAATAGCCGGCGGCCCCTCACGGACGACCACCGGCAAACAACAATACAATACAACATAAAACGAAATATACACACAAGTTCGGGCCCGGTCCTCTCTCTTTGACGGTCCGGTTGCTCGTTCCTTTTATGCTCCCAATCTCCTACGGGATTCAAGCCCGGTGTGCGCACGGCTGGCGCCCTTTAACAATTAATCACCGGACTCGAACCACGGTCTCGCCCCGTCTACTCTACTACATACCCCCATCACCCCTCACAGGCCGGGGGGCACCCCCGCGACTGTGCATGCTCCCTCCCCCTCTCACAGGGGGGGTGGGGTGGGGGGTATGCAGCAACGAGACGAGACAACGGAGACGGGAGCCCTCGGAGCGACCGGAAAGAGAGAGGGGAGATAGGAAAAAAAAAAATAGTCCGGTTCACTGACATGCTGCCGCTCGTTCCTCAACCAGCCGAGTACTCTCCTTCGCGGTGCCTTGTGGTGGCCCTGGGGCTTTGGTGGACGGCTCGACCGTCCGCCCCCTGGCGGCCGGCGGTGGCTCCTCCTTTATCTGGGAGTCGGGGCGAGTTCCCCGTCCCCGGCTCCTCCCCCTTGGGCGGACGGACGCAGGCTCCGGCCTCTGGCAGGCGGTGGCCGTCCTCGGCACTCCAGCCCCCTGCTCCTCCCCCTCGGGCGGACGGACGCAGGCTCCGGCCTCTGGCGGACGGCGGTAACTCCCCCGCTCCCGCTTGGACGACAGCCACCCCACCTCGAACCAGGGGCGCGGCAGCAAAGGTCGGCGTCCCACCGAAGATTTGACGGTGGCCGCACTGTGCACTTCCGTTCCCCAGAGCTACCGCTTCGGGCAGCCACTGGTGGACGCCCTTCGTCCGCGCTGCCCGAACTCTCCGGCACCGCGAGGCCACTCGGCGGCGAGGACTCTCCGACAGCATGTCTCTCCTTCCTCCCGGATTTCGGCACCAATGTAACAGGTTCAAAAAATACAGGAAGAAAGGAGGCGAGAACCGGAAGACAATAAAATAAACATTTAATAAAGTAATATAATAGCCGGACGACCGCCGGCAAACAACAATACAATACAACATAAAACGAAATATACACACAAGTTCGGGCCCGGTCCTCTCTCTTCGACGGTCCGTTCGCTCGTTCCTTTTATGCTCCCAATCTCCTACGAGATTCGAGCCTGCTGTGAGCACGGCTGGCGCCCTTTAACAATTACTCACCAGACTCGAACCACGGTCTCGCCCCGCCTCACTACTACAGAGCAGGACTTACCTCTGGGGTTACAGATGAAGTTTTCACTCAGTGTGAGAGTCCTCCTCTCTTCTTCACTCTTCTAGCAATACATCAGTTCATCTCTCTGGATATTTGACTGTCACTCTCTCCACCCTCATCACATCAGCACTCAATGTCCTTAACATGTAAAACACTTATTTACAAATCAAATCTGGTGTCACGACGATGGAATGAATCGTCCATTGCACAAGGAAATCTCTTAGAGGAAACCAGCGGATAAACACAGAAAACAACTTTTGTGTTGATTCATTTCTTTGCTGGATTGATTTCTATCATGAACGCATGTCAATGAAAGACTGACAGAATGTTTTTTCTTCTATTATTTAATGCAAAACAACATCATAGAGATCATTTTTAGTTCAGGGCGCTTGCATTTTTAAGTGTATGGATTTTATTGTGTTATGTGTCAAAAAGCAAAATGTTGTGCTTGATAAATTTTTTCAACATTGTAGTCTTTTGTAAATCTATAATTCTTTTAAACCATTATTACAAACATAAGTTTGATCTCTGAATGTTTCCAGTGTTTGTTTTCAAGGACAATCCTGTTATGCTCATCACAGAGTGTTCTTATATGTTTTGGATATTCAAATGTTGCTGCACAGAATTCTCTATGAGAACATTTAAATGATCTTAGAACACACAAATCATGTCTTGAAGGTTAATGTTGAGGTCAGAGGGCTCTTGTTTTTTCAATGTGTGAAAAGGACGTCAGAGCTTGTTTAGCATAGCTCTTGATATCTTATCATCTGTGATTCAAAGAAGATCATGTCATAATGTAAAACAATGTTAAAATATATACACACACACGCACGCGCACACACACACACACACACACACACACACACGCACACACACAAAGGGTTATCACAGGGAAACACACATTTTAAGATAAAGGACACACAGGTCAAATATTATACAGACTTTAAATTTTTATATTTAAATTGATATTAATAAATACAAAGACTGTGTAAAGCTAATGCAACTCATATGATGTAGAAATCACATTTGAACGTAACAGTGAGTGCAGATCAAGGACTGTGGCTGTAAAATCCTGCAGAGAATTTTTTTTCATAAGGGTTTCACAACCATTGTGTATCTGTATCTGAAATGATTACGATTATGTCAGATAATTGACATGATACGATTTTTCAATAATCATTACAGCAGTGTGTAACACAGCATTAGGTCCTTACTAATGTAATTTATTCAACTCTTCAAAGTCAAACCATTATGTCAACTGGATGAGGCTTTTAAATCATGTCTGGAAATGATCTGGCTAATATGTATGTAGTGGAGTAGGCGGGTCGAGAATCACGTAGGAGATCGGGAGCATATAAGAGAACGAGCGACCGGACCGTCGAAGAGAGAGGACCGGGCCTGAACATATTTTACTTCCGTGTTTTGTGGTTTGTTTTGTTCGTCGGCGGTCAGCCGTGAGGGGCCGCCGGCTGTTATTATTTATATTAAAACTTTGTTTAAATGTCTGCCGGTTCCCGACTCCTTTTATTGAACCTTACTACAATGTAATTCCATGACAGTTGTAAAAATCACATTTGTTGAAATCTTCAACATGAATATGAGGCAAAACGCCACTGACTGACTTGTTATTTTGTACTGCTTAATTTAAATGTGATTTGCTAGACGTGAAACTTTAATATACGACCATTGATCCCTGTAGTTATTTGAATATAGTCAGAAGATACAAAGGAATGACATTGTTTACCATTGAACTCCAACCGATGTTGTGTAGCCGCACACAGATGTTAACATGCATTGATTTTAAGTGTACAGGTCATATCTGACACATACGATACCATACATCAGTCGAATCATACACAATTCATCTTTCCTATAATTAATTGAAGTAACAAATAAAACATGGGGTAAATACTTACATTTTAATTGATAGAATCTTTGTTGTATGTTTTGAAATATTAAACTATTTAAATAAAAAAAACTAGTTGAGCAAGCATACTTTTTAATATTTGTTATTAATAGTAGTAGTAATATTTTAATCTAGTTTGGGTCAAATAAAAAATAGCAATTCAAGTAAAGCTTTGGGAAATTTCTGTGGAACTAGTTACTAAATTATGATTAGTTGAACAACTTAAATTTTTTGGCCGGTGGTGTGATTGATACAGCCGAACATTGTTACAGCACAGACAAAATTTTAGGATTGGACCACTGGAGTTTGCACAACTGTCTAACAATGAGCTTAACACACTAGTCAGACAGATTTGTCAGAGAACCCCAAACGCAGGCGAGACCTACATTCTGGACAATATCAGGTCTCGCCACATCCCTATCCAGGGTTGGAGGGTGAAACAAAGTTTGCAAGACAAAGATCCTATCAGCAGATCACTCAGGCGCCGAGGTGCCGTTAGAAGAATTTACTCTTCGAAAACTCCTTACCAATTGTGGTACGTCCAGCGGCTTATTTAACAACCTTAAAATATTTACATATTTAGCAGACACTTTTTTCAAAAGCTTGCATTAAAGCTATATTTTTTTGTATCTTGTGTTACCTGGGAATCGAATCCACAACCGTTTGCGCTACTTACGCAATGCTCTACCATTGAGGGACGAAAAATTCTCAAAATTAACTACACCTATAGTAACAATAGTTGTTATTTTATTAATACTTTTATTAGGGTGAGTGTAGTAGATGTAACCATGTTTGCAATTGCTAATCAGTTTGCAAAAAACAAAATGATTACACCTTTACTGTTACAAATTCATTGTTATTTTTCATAATGGATGATCGACACACAAAATATGAGAAAAAAATGATAACGCTAATAAACTATGTACTCATTAGTTATTCTGTTCCTAACAGGCATATAGACAGCAACCATAAACTGGTCAGGTGGAGGCTGGTTTATCACAGGTTTGTTGTGCACCATTATTTATCTTAACTGCCTGAGAGCATTAAATGTTCTCTCTTTGTTCCAAGAAGGGGTTCAAAACTTTGGATTGCCATCTAGGTTGAGATGTGACCACGGCATGGAAAATGTTACATAAGACAGAAGAGGACTAAATAGAGGAAGTGTCATTACAGGCCAAAGTGTTCATAACCAACGTATAGAACGATTATGGGCAGAGTTGAACAGAGTTGTTTCATACTATTATTCAGACTTTTTTACTTTCATGGAGGACCAAGGTGTGTTAGACTCTCTGTCTGAGCATCATTTATTTTGTTTGCATTTCATTCACCTGCCTCGGCTCCAGAGGGGAGTTAGGGAATTTAGGGACTTGTGGAATAACCACGGACTATCAACTTAAACTTTCATGGTCATGTCCTTCGTGTCTTGAGTTTTCGTGCCTTGGGGACTGGGCCGTGACAATCACATGTCTTGTGTATGTGTTTCGTCTTGTGTGGAGACACGTGGCGGTTTGTTTTGACATATCACCGCGTGCCCTCCAGTCTTTCATTTAGCTCTGCCACCTTGTTTCTCTGTTAGCGTTCCATTAGGCTTTCATCTCCCTCACATATTCCATAGCTGTGTTTTCAATAGGGCTGCACGATATTGAAAAAAACGTACATTGCGATATTTTTTTTGCGATATAGGGGTCATTCTATAGTTAGAGGTACATTTCAGGTCAACAAAAAAGTGAAGAAATCAGTGTGCTTTTCTGCAAAATAATCTAGTTGTTTCCATAATATACCCCCATATTGTTCTAAATTCATTAGTCGCCAAGCTTAAGCTCAAATTACTTTTTAAATATTTAAATGAAAATAAATATTTAATTAATTGTTTTATCAACTGTGTTACAGACAAAAGTGGTGTCATAGAAGAAATAAATGAAGTACTACACTTATGATAAAACATTTGTTTGAAAGTTA
This sequence comes from Triplophysa bombifrons, assembly GCA_029783895.1. Taxonomy (NCBI): domain Eukaryota; kingdom Metazoa; phylum Chordata; class Actinopteri; order Cypriniformes; family Nemacheilidae; genus Triplophysa; species Triplophysa bombifrons. Next base: position 3,654,121 of record CM056448.1, read on the forward strand.
TTGAGTCTATTCACCAGGGGGTTTGAGGTTGTATGTCTAACTGATTTAAAAAATATGAATTTTAAAATGAATAACGGATATTCTTTGGTATACTATCATCAATGGATATTTTTTCAACATAATTCTCCATTACACTGAATTTAGAGTTATTCAACGTCTTTATGTAATACTGTTCACTCTAGAGATGTCCTTTTGATCATTTTTATAAAATTTTAGCCTTCAATTAAAGATTTATGACACAAAAATCACACGTAACACAATTGACAGATAAAGTAACACAATTGACAGATAAAGTAACACAATTGACAGAAGTAACACGGTTGACAGGATGCATTAGGAGAAAAAGAGAAACCTTTCTCTAAAATAAAACCTTTTGAAACTCTCTTGAAACAATGGAGAAAACAAACAAAAACTTAACTACATTAGTCTCGTTCACAAAACAATCCTTTCCAACTCATCCTACTTGTAGTCTATTTCATCTTCCAGTTTCTTTTGTCCTTTCGTGTTTCTTTTGATTTCCGACAGTTCACATTTCTGAGATTTTGGACCATATGTCTCTGTCAATCTCCACATGATCTCTACGTGAGGTCACAAAAGTTGGAGGAGGAATCATCCTGATGACGTCATCATGCAAATACCATAGGACATCATCCCGTGTTGGCCAGAAAAAGCGGTTGACTCCAATCCGGTGCATACATTTGACTTCGACATGCGTTTCAGACAACACTTGCCAATGATGTCTGTGTTTTGCCAAGAAATTTCAGGCAGTTCTTCACTGTTATTCTTCTGTGTGGGTGCTGTTGCCTGAACCTCAAAGGTAAACGTTTTGGTGTCATCACATTGACACTCCAGGGTCTGTCTCGTTGAGCAAAGGCAGCTCACATCTCGGTAACTGATTTTTCTTGGGGTAATTGTTACCACTTGGTGAATGCGCATGGTTGATGGTACCACCGGGAGACTATGTGGCATATTCTTTGTGGCTTCATCTACATTATCCTCATTTATGTAGAACAGTTTTACTGAGGTCTGTGCATCCACCAGTGCTTTGAACAAGATCTCAGCATTTGAGATGTCTTTCCCATGGCTGACAAGTTGGTCAGCAGTCATCTTGAGGAGGCCTCCAACTCCATCTGGAGCACCCTTGCCGTGGCTCGCCTCAAAAAAGTTCCAGGTGCCTGCTTTGAACCCATATTTCTGCAGCTTACACTTGATGGGTAACACAGTTGACAAGTAACACAGTTGACATTTCTTCCATTTTAGGGCCTTTTGTTAACTGCAGACCTTGAACATGTCCCCACATTACCTTGATCAACTAGTGTTTTTATACATTTTATCTACATTTTTGTAAATATAATATCTAAAGTAAGTACACAAGACCATGTTGATAACACAGTTGATGAGCAATTCATCTACTATTTGACTAGACAATAATAATGATTAAAATTTGAAGAGGAGGAGTAGAAACTTACAACACTGTATTTAAAATTTCCGCCACTGAAGGTTGTGACATCACATGATGTTGGACATGTGACTTTGGAACAAACCATTGCTGATTTATAGGGGTTTTGTCAATGGGTAACACAGTTGACAAAGATTTCTCGGACACACACAAAGTTAATAATTTAATAGATATAAACAAGTGAATTAGTTTTTAAAATACATTTGCCTTGTTTTAATGATTATTTTTAACAAATAATGATGAAAATAATATACAAAAACATGTATTGTAGTGTCAATTTGAAAGGCAAAACTTGACTTTTAGCAAATTGGACAGCAGAAAAACTGTTATTTCCAGTACAGCATATGCATTTTCTCCTAATTAACTCTTGGAACTGGTTGACTTTTATGCATGAAATAAAGAGGAATGTTCCCAAATATAAAAGTGATCATTGCTTGAAGTGAATATTCAGTAAAAATGATAAATACAACCAATGGACTTGAAATGTACCCTTAATTATAGAATGACCCATATATTGCGATGTGTAGAAATACAGAACTATTCATCAGATGCCTTGAATTTCTCCAAAAATAAATAATTGATTCAAGAATAATTGGGGTGATTTTGTGGGCATGTTCATGGAAAGTAAACGATGTGAAACCCTGAAAATGACTTTTTATTTATTGCTATTTAATAATAAATGTTATTAAAATAAGGGAGCTCATTTGTGAATGAAGAAGTGCAGTCTGGCGTCTAGAAGCGATCTAGTTATGGGGGATGCTATATGCATGTATTCCAGGTTAAAACAGAGCGCTACACTAAAGAGGACACATAATTATCACATTAGGGAATTAACATGAGTAACAAAATAAGTAATAAAACCTTTTATTCAACAATCACAAACCTATTTTTGAAAATAGAAAAGTAGTAAACATCTATTGTCAAAACATTTGAAAAATAAAAAAAGTTTTACACCAGCCCCTCGAGTGGTTTATAAAATAAAACAAATGTAACTGACTTTTTTGAGCAACAGTGCTTAAGTAAAACAAGTGTTGGTCATCATAGAAAACAAAGATTAAATTAAACTTTTCAACAGCTGTATAAAAATACATCTGGTTTCTTTCTCTTAAGTGATGCAAACAGTAAATGTAAATATTCGAACACCAATTAGACTTTTTAAGCTTCTGTATTTCAGTGTGGCCTTTATTAACGAAAGCATCCAATTGCTTGCGGTCATGAACATCTTCGCGGGTTGCAGCAACAACGCGCCCTTTTCTGATAACTTCATTTAATTCTTCAACGTTATCTGCCATAGTGCGATAAAAGTGTGATCCGAGGATATTAAAACACAATAAACACATTAAATAATTGTGAATTTATAAATCATTTTAAACGCTTATCATCGATGTGTAATGACTATCACATGCTAAAACTAACAGCAACACTTTACTCGATGCAATTTTTTGATTAACAGCCAAAAAACAGCTGATATTCTGACAAAAGGAACAACTGACTACTTACAGAGATATTTCATAAAATATGTAAGGAATATAAATGAACAAATGTAAACACATTTCCTCACCCAATGAAAATACGTCAAAACCGCAGCGATTCTGATTCTGTTGTGTAATCCTGAAATGAGTCCGGTCGGGTACACGGCCCATTCGTCAGATTATTCATTGTTTTAAAAAAGAAGGAATCACAAAATGTATAGTTCACATTTCATTAGGGTTTATAGCAAGGAGTACATATTAAAGTGCTAAAGATTTTTGATTAGTATTAAATTAATATACGCATTAAAAAGCGCGCTTCAAAAGCAAATATCTTGTTTCTGGATAACTGACTGGTCAGAACACGTTCTGGTCTGTACGTATTTTAAGTTGTTCTTACGTAAATTACGTCTAAATAATACTCAAAAGACACTCTAAATACGCAAATATACATACGTATAGGACAGTTTTAATTTACGTGTAAATATGTACGTTTTATGTGTGAGATCAGTTTGGACTATCTCATCCTTACCTTAAATAACACGTAATATTCAGATTGGGTAATGCACAGGGATTTAGCATTTGTTGATGCAGGTCTACACCACTGAAACACATAAGGTGAACACAATAAGATTGCAACTATGCAATTGTATGTCAGTATCAGACGTAAACGTAATTGGTTCAAAGTTATGTCAAGGTGTCTTATTGGAGCCATTATGGGATGTTCCACCCCTCTGTACAACCGGAAATAGGAAAGAGTCTGAATAGCACGTGGGTGCTCCGGTGGTAGTGAGTATGGCCACACGTGTTTAACTGCTGGTCTAAAATAAACATCTTTCTGCTGAATGTATTGTCTCTCGCCGTGTTCTATCCTGTTACCATTCCCGGTCAGGGTATATTCTGGCAAACTGTTTCCCGATCACGTTTTGCAATCGGCAAAGCAGACCGTAGCACACGCCGTTTACCAACACACGATGGGTAATTCGCAAAGCCCAATGTTCCTTCTTGTTTTCCCAGCACGATCCCATATAAAGTAGTGATGTGTCATGCGCAAAAGATGCGGCTCTGAGAGCCGATGCTTTGTAGTGAATCAGAAGAGCCGGCTCGCATCGAGTGAGAGCCGGCTCCCAGTTTTTTTCCTTTCGCGGCTTACCTCAAGGCAGAACTTTGTTTTGATTGGTCAGCAATCGCATCGCGGCCAATCAGATGTGAGGATATGGGATCATACCATTATGTAAAAACAGAGAGGGGGGTGAAGTGAAGCGGCACTCCACTGCAAGTTAACGAGTCGTAACAACGTTAATAACGACACTGTCTGTCAGATAGCGGTGAGGAGAGTGTGTGAGTTGGCGTATTTGAAACTATGAGTGACACCCGAAAGAGAAGCAGCATCTGGCTCCAGTTTAAAGACGATGGAAACAACAAAGCAGAGTGCATTCACTGCAAGATGAAAATTACTTTAAGAGCAGGTTCCACCACAAACCTGCATAGACATGTGAGAACTGTCCATCCTACAGTGCAGTTAGAGGAGAGAGGGCAAGCTAGCACACCATCTACAGATCCTGGTTTGTCTCATCCCCAAAAAACAGCAACTGCAGCAGCATCTACTGGCTTCCCCACACATGCAGGTATAACCTCTCTTACTGCAGCTCAAAGCAAAATAAGCCAGTTTATACCCAAAGTGATGACCCCATCCAAACAGCACAGCATTGATGAAGAGCTGGCTAAAATGATAGCTACTAATTGAACCCTTTTCAATTGTGGAGGACAGAGGTTTTAAAAGTTTTGTCAAAACTTTAAATCCCACATACACTCTACCCAGTAGAAAAACATTGTCCCAAACAACAATACCTAAACTATATGACACAGAACGGGCATTATGGCAAGTAAGGGTGAAACAAGCTCCATCAGTTTGCCTGACAACTGACTGCTGGACCTCCAGAACAACCTGCTCTTTCATGGCTGTCACTTGCCATTTCATTGAAAATTACAAGATGACATCTTGCCTTTTGGACTGTTTTGAGTTCACAGACAGACACACTGCAGAAAACCTGGCAGAGGAGCTAGTAAGAGTGGCCAAAGAGTGGCAAGTAGAGGACAAAGTGGTGTGCTGTGTGAGTGACAATGCAGCAAACATCACCAAAGCCATAAAAATTCTTAAGTGGACCCACCACCCATGTCTGGCACATACACTAAACCTCATGATTAGAGATGCCCTAAAGGTGGTCAAACCAACCTTGGATAAGGTGAAGGCTGTTGTGGAGTTTTTCCACAAAAGCACAGTTGCAACACAGAGGCTAAAGTCCACACAGTGCCAGATGGGGATGCCTGAACTGAGGCCCAAACAAGAGTGTGCCACCAGGTGGAACTCAACATTTTATATGTTGAAACGAATTCTTGAAACAAAAGATGCCATCATCTCCACCCTGGCCCTCATCAACGCACCAGTTGATGCTCTATGTCAAGAGGAATGGGAGCTGGTGAAAGAGGTCTGCACCGTCCTGCAACCATTTGAGGAGGTGACTGTGGAGATAAGTGCAGAAAGGTACCTTGAACCATTTTTTTTTTTGCACTACTACCATTCAGTCACTATTATACATTGCAGAAACAATACAATATAATGTGCCACATATAATATGCCACATACTTTAAAAAAGCTTAATTTTAAAAGTTGCTGTTTTCTCTCCCTCAGCTATGTCTCGCCTCAAAAATGCTCCTGCTATGCAAAGGTTTGCAGCGTGTGACAGCCCAACAGACTGTAACCATGCAGAAAGGGAAAGAATTGGTTGCAGCTCTTTGTTCAGCCATGGACCGGAAATTTCTGCGTATGGAGTACAACACTGTCCACTCAGAAACCACATTATTGGATCCTAGGTTTAAGAAGCTTGCGTTCAATGACAACAGAGCTGTTGATGAGGCACTTCAGAGAATTAGTGCAGCAGCAGCAAGATGCACCCCTAGCAGCCAGCCAGCTCCGCCATTAGAAGGCCAAGTGTTTGAGGAACCACAAACCTCTGTTGTTTGGAGGCTTTTTGATGAAAGAGCTACAGGAGATGCTACAAGAAGAAATCCTACAGCTGATGCTATAATGGAGGTCAGGTCTTATCTTGAGGAGCCCATCATCCAACGAACAGAAGACCCACTGAGCTGGTGGCAGGCCAAGGCCTCAGTCTTCCCACGCCTGGTGAAGGTGATGGAGGGGAGACTGTGTATTGTGGCAACATCGGTTCCTTCAGAGAGAATCTTCTCAAAAACAGGGCAGATAATCTCAGAAAGAAGAAATAGGATCAGTCCATCAAAGCTGAGGCATCTGATTTTTTTGAATGCCAATCTTCACTGAGGACATTAATACTGTTTGCTTGAGTTTGGTTCTAGTTCTGTTCTGTGAATTTATTTGCTGTTTTGTTGTTAATTTGTACAATAAAATGTTTGATTAAAATATTAAACAAAAGAATGGTTTTGTAACAAAATAACTGCATAAAAACACTGCACATGAAAGGGTTTTCAACACACAAATCATTAATTTTTGCAAAGTTATGGTAAAATAAAGGCCTACAAAAAATCCTAAATTAAGAGCCTTTCAGGAGTCGAAAGAGCCGGCTCTCTGAAAAGAGCCGAACTTCCCATCACTAATATAAAGGAGTTTAAAGTACGAGGTGTTGAATTAAGGGGCGGACCAATAGTTAAACAATTTCAAAGTTAAAGTTCGGGCAAAAAATATTAAACAAGTTTCAGTCAAATATTTATGCTTTGTAGGAAAATCCAGTGTTAAAGTAGAGTGCAAACAATCATATTTGGAACATTTTTCAGCAGCAGATTCAGTGACGTGAACGAATGCTGCTTTTAAATGAACATGAATGATTTCTCTAACGTTATTTACTTATTTATTTTGCTACCGAGATCCACGCATCATAGGCTACTGTACATGAAAGAAAGGAAAATGAGTAAAAATGTAATGTAGGTGTACACATTGTCATTTTTGCATTATTGTCAAATCTGTAATTGGTTTCTGCAACAAAATGTGAATAGATACATATTGTGCAATGATGATAATATTGTTATTGTTTGGATTTATGCATTAATGACTCTAATTAATTCATTCATTGGCCATCTCAATCATAAACCGCTAGTACATCCACCGTAACCTCCTAGTTGATACATGCGATATATCAGTGCAATATCTTACAGATTATGTTACATTGTGTGTTTCAGGCCTCCTGCAACCAGACAAAATTCCATTTGTGTGTGCACACTTATCGAATAAAGCTTAATTATTCTGATTCGGATTTATGGATGTCTTGAAAATCCTTGATTTGGTCCTGATGTGTTGATCTAATGTTGAAAAGTAAATGAACAACACACAAAGTTGCAAGATGCAATTTTATAACAAACAAACTTGGTACACGACAGCTTGTGTTCTACCAAAGTTCGTTTTAAATATGTTGGCTACATACAAACTTACCATTTCATTTTTAGTGATTACATCTAGTAAAGAAATACAGAAATCTGCAGTATTATAAATGGTTGCCTATTTGATAAACCTATCTCACTTCCAAAAATATATCACAAAAATTTAAATATTCAGAATGACATCACAGGAGATACCAGATGCAAAACAAACACTTGGTCAAACCGGAAATGGCAATTATTTAATTGTAATAAACCGGATTAATAAATATAATATTAAGTATAAAGAGAAACATTGTTATTATAATGTATTTTTATGTATCTTTTTATTTATTATTATTATTTAAGTTTCTGTTAGTCCCTCTAGTCCACACTCCAGTAGGTGGCGGTAATTCACCTTATCGTTGGATTCCACCCACCATTAAACAAGTAGAAGATGTAACCCGCGCAATTTGAATGCAGTGACTTGCAGTGGATTTAAAATTGCTAAGTCGGAACCATGAGTTTATCAGCATACGAAAATGTAATAATGAACATGAATGTAGATGGACACACGGATATGGAAATTTCATTTAAATTATCAGAGCTTGGCATGCAAAGGGGGAATTCAGAGCGAAATATACGGAAATTACGCTCTGAGAGAGGAATTAAAAGAAAATGCGTCTCCGAAGACGCACTGGAGTTAGCGGTTTCGCAAGCTGTTGTAGAGGTGATGTTTTTTTAATCGATACTATTTGAACAAATATTTAAATCTCTACAGATAGTCGCTCATTGAAAATGTTTTGTACATTAATTAATAAAACTACTGGTATATATACACTCACCTAAAGGATTATTAGGAACACTTGTTCAATTTCTCATTAATGCAATTATGGTGGTGGTGTAATGGTGTGGGGGATGTTTTCTTGGCACACTTTAGGCCCCGTTTAAATGCCACGGCCTACCTGAGCATTGTTTCTGACCATGTCCATCCCTTTATGACCACCATGTACCCATCCTCTGATGGCTACTTCCAGCAGGATAATGCACTATGTGACAAAGCTCGAATCATTTCAAATTGGTTTCTTGAACATGACAATGAGATCACTGAACTAAAATGGCCCCCACAGTCACCAGATCTCAACCCAATAGAGCATCTTTGGGATGTGGTGGAACGGGAGCTTCGTGCATCCCACAAATCTCCATCAACTGCAAGATGCTATTCTATCAATATGGGCCAACATTTCTAAAGAATGCTTTCAGCACCTTGTTGAATCAATGCCACATAGAATTAAGGCAGTTCTGAAGGCGAAAGGGGTCAAACACAGTATTAGTATGGTGTTCCTAATAATCCTTTAGGTGAGTGTATATATATAATATTTACCACTTGAAAAAGAGAACCTGACCTTTGCAATTTACATGCTTTACCTGTATGTAATTATCTTATATCTAAGATACTATTATTGGTTAATTGTGACACATGGGTGTTTACAGACTGGACCATATTACGGACGCAAAATGATGATGGGCTACCTTGCAGCACAAGGAATTCATGTTTCAGAGGTTCGAGTGGGAAGGACACTGGCACAGATGCATGAACCATATCACCAGGCTCGATGCCAGGTATGTGCCAAAGTACATAATTTATCATAAAAATACACAATTGTCATGTGTTAGCAGCATCTACCTTATTAAACATAACATAATCATACATCAATGCATATTTAGTATTTAAGTTTCAGAAGTAGAGACAAAACTTGAAAATTGATAACCGATTGATTGGAACTTGATAGTTGAAAAGTACATGTGCACACTTTAAGTACAGGGTAATTTCCAGGAGGTTTTCCTGGACAAGGTTTAGATTAATCCCCGGACTAGACCTTAGTTATATTGAAATCTTATCTTTACAAACATACCTAACAAAAAAACTTTGTGAATCTAGAGAAAAAATAATGGCACTAATATTTATTTAATATATCTCAGTGCAAGCTGTTTTTATTTAAAACAGCTTAAACTTGCATTTTTGTCTGGGACTAGAATTAAACCCTGTCTGGGAAACTGCCCTATAGTCTCTCTACATTTACATTTATGCATTTGGCAGACACTTTAATCCAAAGCGAGTTAGATTGCATTTTCCTAAACATTTGTTTCTAGGTATGTGCAATCCCCTGGGATCGATCCCACTACCTTGCTCTTACCACTTACCAAGCTACAGAATCTCTACACCAATGCTTCTAAAACTGGGGGCTGAATACGTTCTATATGTAATCTAATTAACTCTGTTTTGTTCCAGGGTGCACGTAATTTAAACCCTGTTCCATATAATGCAGAGTATGTGGGTCACAAACTCCATATGGACCAGAATGAAAAACTTTGCATGTTTGGCGTGACCCATGTCATAGCCATTGATGGATTTAGCAAAAAAATTGTTGGATATTCCACCATGCCAATAAAAAACAACTTAACAATTTATGAAGAGGTCTACAAGTAAGACTAAGATTTTCTACTGTAATAATACCATATTTTTGGTACACTCAGTGATAACATCAAAGTTTAAGTATTGTTTTTTTTCTAGAAATGCAGTCCTTTCCCATGGGATGTGGGATCAGGTCAGAGTGGACCATGGTGGAGAATTTTATCTAACCCTCTTCATGCAAGACATCTTGGCAGAATACAGGCATAACCAGCAACGACTGCCATACCTCCAGACATCATCAACTAAGGTGAGATTTAATTTTTCATTATCACATATCTCTAATTTTATGGCATATATACTGTTCTGAGATATAAGCTATTGGGAACAGTAAGGTTGTATTTGTTAATATTAGTTAATGCATTATCTAACATGAACTAAAGATGAGCTATACATATAAACAGCATGGATTAATATGAATGAAAATAATGATTCTTTGTTTTTAAGTTCACAGTGCATTAATGTTAACAATTATGTTTGATTTTATTAATGTATTAGTAAATGCTGAAATTAGCATTAAGATCAATAAATGCTGTAGAAGTACATGCTTAGTTCATTTTACCATTAGTCTTAGTTATTTTTGATTTTAGCATTTACTAATTCCTCTTAAATCAAATGTGACTGTTAACATTAGATAATGCAGAATGAACTAACATGGAAAAAGTGTACTTTCTACTTTATAACTATTTAATTTGAGTTATGCTTTAGATTGTGGGAATGCTCTTTTACTCGACAGAACCATACTGTAGAGAGGATATGGCCCGAAGTAAATAAGCGGGTCAATTATCCAATCAAGACTGCACTCATCCAGATGGTTGACCAGGAGGCTTTGGATATGGAGGATGGGTTGACAAGATACTGTGTATCAAATCTCACATGCCAGATCAGCCAGACTGGAGTACAGAGATTTCTTCAGGCATGGAATTGCCATAATATTCTAGGTATGTGGTATATTGCTTTGACATCACTCAGAAATTGTATTGTATACACATACTTTCAGTGTCCTGTTTAGCTCCAACCCTAATCTAACAAAAAAGAATCTTAATGAAACCTAATAAGAACCTAATGAAATTCAAAGAACCTTCAGAATTACAGTTACAGAAGTGGAGCAAGGCAGGACCTAAACTCTGCAAGACTGGTAGAAAGTTCTTACAATTCATATGTTTCTATTTAAAAGCAAAGGTATTCCAAATCTGCTGGCCAGAGATGGCTGCAAGGCAAGAATTTCAGAGCAACTGCTCCCGAGGGCCTCAGAAGCTGCCAACCTACATAGACAGGAAATGGGACACAGTTTGACCAGTCCATCAACATTTGGTATTGATCCATTTCAAATTCAGGGCAGAGACAGAGTTTAGTTCACTTTATTGTGACCTTGGAAACGTACTGCACGACACTGTAAACGAACATTACAGTACATATAAAGACTGTCTATCTGAACTTATCAACATTACCAAAAGATGTACATAGAGATGTTTATAATGTCCAAATGTATGGAACGTTAGGAGAACAATACAATCCGAGTTATCAATAAAACTGAATAACACAAAGTCTTCTGGTAGCATTTTAACATTCACTACACCACAACAGCAAGCTTCTGTACTGCTCTTCTGTGGGCCTAATTACATTCAAAACTGTAGAGTCCAACTACATAAAAGTCCTACTGTGCATTTTTTTTTGCATTCTGTTGCATTAAATGTATACAATATATAAAAAACAGTATAATTATATTAAGATTTTGTAATAAAAATCTAGTAGAAATTGAACATTTGGAACAACATGCACTATACCCCACCCACAAATTTATACAGAACTACTGCTCTATGGCCCTAATTACACTTAACACTTCAGAGAGGCCAGCTACAGCCACCAGGGATTCCCCTGTAATTGCAGACTGACATTTTACACATGCTTGACCCTCCTGAAGTAGAATGCTGACACATTGTCGGCAACCAACCAAACTTCGATAGCAGCGCGCCAGCACAGGACTGTTCATCACTCCTGTAACAAACATTACAAATATATGATAATTAAGCATCAGTTTAAAATGACATTTTGCTTTAATTCATCGCAGAAAACTTATTGGACTTTATTACACTTTATTTGATGCTGATGGTCATTTGTGACATTCAGCAGTGTGATGCTTCTTAATATAGAACACCAAGGGCTGGTTTCTGGTCCAGACAAAATGTATGTCTGAACTGTCTTAACTGAAAACAGCTTGCACTGACATCTTAAAATATATCAGTGCAATTGTTTTGTCTCAAGATACACAACCAGTAATGTTTTTTGTGAGGTATGTTTGTAAAAACACTTTAAATGTCCTAATATAATTAACAGCTAGTCCTGAACCCTTTCCGGGAAACCACCCCTAAGTGTCAGACTTATGATCCAGGTGACTGACACCAGTGCTACTATAAACCACTTTTTGGGGTCCTTATTATCCATTTGGAGATTATTTTGCAATAAAGACCAGATGACAGCATTGTCCCTTACATACTGCCCATATAGATTACAGGTAATATTTTATGAAAGTGTTTACCCATGAACTATAGTAGTATGGTATGGTTGCTCTTTTAATCTACATACTGTACATGTATGTGTGATGACTGGGTGATTACTTGCCTCTGCATACATTGCATTTAAATGAGGTCCTCAAAACCTCACTTTGTTGTTCTGTGAGACCCTCACTATGCTTACAGAGTTCCCTGAGCTTCGCTGACACAGCTGGCAAACCTTCTGAGGCAAGAAGGACCTCCTCGATTTTGTCTCTTATTTCAAAGAGCTCTGATCCCTTGTGTCTTGAAGCTTGCCTTTAAAACATTTAAAAGACAATCAAAATGTGCATGCAGAAGAATCTCAAAACCTAGTTTAGCATAGTTTTCTAATAAACGTTTGATTTGCAATTCTTATCACCTGAGATCAATGATTTTGCATCAGTGAACCTGTATGAAAGTATGTAAATTGCTAAGGAACTTCTTAAAAGATTATGCAAGAAATAACAGACGTCCATATTAGAGTGGGATTCAAAATTTCTCTGACCACCTCCTAAAAAACTTGTCCCATCTATACGAACGGTTTTTCAGCAAACTCTGTGGTCCTCTGAGATATCCAATTCCATCTGAAAGTTAAAGGGGTCATATGGTGCGGAAGTACGTGTTTTTCTGTGTCTTTGGTGTGTTTTATAAGTTGCCCAGGAATGTATTAGACAGTTAAATTGCAAAAATTAAAGTGTCGGAACAAAGTGTCCATCTAAAAGCAACTGCTCACCCAGACCTGCCTGAAACACCTTGTGTAACCACACCCCTAAAAAACTACATCAGTTTGTGGTATGACCTGACTAAGACTGCCCAAATCTAAATTAAAGTAAAGTGGGCGTAGATTTTAATATGCATGGATATATTAAAAGTTAAAAAATGACTATACTCTTCTGGTAATAGCATTTATGAACTTACCCTAGTTTTCTTCTTTTTCTCCTTCCCATCTCTGCAAATACATCCTCTTTGATGGCAAAAAGGCGTCTGGAGCTCTGCTTCCAATAAGCAGAACCTGTGACAAAGAGGATACACAGAATGGTGAGATTCAGAATGGTACTGTCATCGTAATATCTAACTAGAAACTTGAATGTTGATGAGCTGTGGTGAATACATTTCAATGCCCATTCCAACCCAAAACCACAAACCTTTAGTGCCAAGGGTATCAAGGAGTAGGTTTCCTTGACTATCGGTTAAAATTATATTTTCATCAGCACCCATAGCATGGGCTTCTTTTACTTTAAATGTCATAGTAGGCAAAGAGGCCTCAGACTCTTCAAAAGGGATAACCAATGCCTTGTCCTGAACTATTTTTTCACCCTGAAGTTGTCCAAGGAAAATAGTTCTGTGGAAACACACACACACAAACACAAGCACATTATATCTTACAGATGTTTTTACTCTAGACACAGACATTGCTTTGAAAATGCAAGAAAAATGAAGCTATCTAAGCTAACTGCTAATTTCTGCAAACTTAAAACCAGGCTCATACGTTCTTGTAATGCGTTTTTCTCTACATGCACATATAACACACTGTTGGAATATTTTTCATTAATTTTATGCATTTGCAGACACGGGCACTTTGAGGCAAAGCCAGTGCTTTCAGGCTTAACATTTTGTGTCCCCTTGGTATCACACCCATAACCTTTGCAAACAAATAAGTATTAAAGGATGAATGTCAGTAACTGCCACATTGTGGTTTCATAAATTGTTTTATTTCAATTAGAGATTGGATTTTTCTGAAAATGTTGAATGAAAACCTAAAAATAAATGCTGTTAAATGTTATTTGGCAAAAAATTACCTTTGGTACATTTTTGGACTAGTTGCAGGATGGGGTGTGCGAGCAGCTGTAGCAGTGGCTGATCTTGAAAAACTAAAACGAGGTCGACTCTGTCCAGGGTTTGGGTAAAACGGGTTTGTGACTGGGCCTGGTAATGGTCCGCACATTTCATCACCCATAACCTGGAAGGTATCCCCACCAGTCATGAGATCCAAACAACTAAAGAATCCAGATGTAGATGGAAAAACTGAAACTCCCTGGTCGCTGGTCAAGTAAACACTTGATTGTGCTACCTACAGAGAAATTCAGGGAATCAGCTCAATATGCATTGTGAATTTAATTCACACTTTTAACCAAAAGATTTGATAAGTTTTTCAGTCCATTTACATTTACATTAGGCATTTGGCAGACTCGTTTATCCAAAGTGACTTACATTGCTTTATCCTATACATTTATACATAGGTATTTGCAATCCCCAGAGATCAAACCCACAACCTTGCGTTGTTAACGCAATGCTCTTACCACTGAGCTACAGGAAAGCTAACATGATTACTGGATTTTGATTTTAAAACTCATCTCATAAATTGTTCTCAGCATTTAGCCAATTAAATATTTTAAAGCTGTTCATAAAATAGTCAATTTTATATTTCACTGTTTAAAATAAACTTCAAATCAAATGTGCAAAGATTTGAATTGCTTTCTATGAGGACTGGACAATCAAAAGTTTATAAATACATTTTCACAGTCACAAACCTGTAAAAAGAGATGGTTGAGAATAGTAATGTGATTAATCTTGCAACTTTTTGAGCAATGTTGCCAGGTAACTTTGGTTAATCTTGCCTTCAACGGGAAACTAGATGAGACACATGGCCCATGTCCAATCCAGGTAGAAACAAAAGTTTCCCGGCAAAATTGCTCAAAAAGTTGCACTGTGTATCATCAGCCTCAGTGTATACATTTATATTGATTGATTGATTGATTAATATAGTCTCAATTTGATAGTGGGGTGGTCGTTGCCCCGGCGATACTGCCAACGATTAAAACAGTTTAACGAAAACAAACCTTAAAAATCCTGGCCAAGTTGTCCACTGTAATATCATCCTCTCGAAGTACTGCAGACAAAGTGCCCCTTTTCACTGCATACAGTTGTGTTCAAAATTATTCAACCCCCACTGAAATTGATTGTTTTGGTCGGTTTGACATTGATTATGATCATTCAGTCATCCTGCTTATAATTAAATCAAAGAGGCACGTGTAGGTCAGACAAATATAACATAACATTTATAATGAAATAACCACAAATGTCTTTTCTGAGCTCACATCATTATCAGTTTTATTCAACCCCCAAGTGACATTCAATCTTAGTACTTAGTACAACATCCTTTTACAGTTATAACAGCTTTTAAACGTGAAGCATAGCTTGACACAAGTGTCTTGCAGCGATCTACGGGTATCTTCGCCCATTCATCATGGGCAAAAGCCTCCAGTTCAGTCACATTCTTAGGCTTGCGCACTGCAACTGCTTTCTTTAAGTCCCACCAGAGGTTCTCAATCGGATTTAAGTCTGGTGACTGCGATGGCCACTTCAAAATGTTCCAGCCTTTAATCTGCAACCATGCTCTAGTGGACTTGGACGTATGCTTGGGATCATTGTCCTATTGAAAGGTCCAACGTCTTCCAAGCCTCAGGTTTGTGACGGACTGCATCAGATTGTCATCCAATATCTCCTGGTACTGAAGAGAATTCATGGTACCTTGCACACGCTGAAGCTTCCCAGTACCTGCATAAGCAAAACAGCCCCAAAGCATGATTGACCCCCCGCCATGCTTCACAGTAGGCAAGGTGTTCTTTTCTTCATAGGCCTTGTTCTTCCTCCTCCAAACATAGCGTTGATCCATGGGTCTAATTTTGTTTCATCAGTCCACAGAACACTATCCCAAAACTTCTGTGGTTTGTCCACATGACTTTTGGCATACTGCAGGGTGCGCCTGGGAGTTCTGGCATGGAGGCCTTCATTACGCAGGTTGCGCCGTATTGTCTGAGCAGAAACTTCAGTACCCACATCTGACAAATCTTTTCTCAGTTCCTCAGCAGTCACACGGGGACTTTTCTCCACTCTACGCTTCAGGTAGCGCACAGCAGTCGAAGTCAGCATCTTCTTTCTGCCACGACCAGGTAGCGTTTCAACAGTGCCCTTTGCCTTGAATTTGCGAATGATGCTTCCTATGGTGTCTCTTGGTATGTTTAACATCTTTGCAATCTTCTTATAGCCATTGCCCTTCCTGTGAAGAGTAATCACCTGTTCTCTTGTCTTCCTGGACCATTCTCTTGACCTCACCATGTTTGTAACCACACCAGTAAATGTCTAGAAGGAGCTGAGTATCACAGTCATTTTAAAGCTGCCTAATTGGTGCTTATTAGGCTTTATTGCTGCTCCCTGATATCCACAGGTGTTTTCAATACCTGATTGAAAACATTTCATTGAACCTCTGTTCTTCAGAGTGGTAGTCTTTAAGGGGTTGAATAATTATGTCAATGAAGAATTCACAAAAGAAACATTTACTACTGTATTACAAAACTAATTGATGTCATTTTAGTTGCATATGGTTCTTTAAGAAGTCCTTGTAGTACAATTACAAATGTACACTAAATTCCCTAAAACCATTTACAGCATTGGGGGTTGAATAATTTTGAACACAACTGTATGTGGCTACGGCCCTGATGACCACCCACGTTACCAGCGTTAGTGATATGGGGAACTCTGCGAACGTAAACCCGCCAGCCAAGTGCTCACAGGCCGATCGCACCCCGATTCGCTCTTCTAAACGTTCCCCAACCGGCGGTGGCATACCGTTCAGATCCTCACGCACACACTCGGAAATGATGTGTGACGTAGATGAGATGTCGCTCGCAGCATCGGAGGAAGACTGACATCCGACTCTGACGAATCCGAGCTCCATCCCCTGCGGTCGAGTTCAGGAGGAAGCAGAAGTGATGTCATCCGTGCTAACCCGGGGATACGTGGTTCCTGAGGTCGGAGCGCGGTGCAAACAGCGCCCACCCCAGGTGCCATGTTTTTCCCGGAGGTGCATGAGGAGTTGTGTAAAATTTGAAACCCTCCATTTACTGATCGTTCCAGTGAAACCAGCTCCGGCTCCCTTACTTCCCTCGATGGTGGGGCAGCCAAGGACTACGTCGAGATCCCCCGCGGACGGCTACCACCTGGGGGAAATCGCCCACGCCTACCGCCCAAAGCGCGTAAGACTTCGGCATCACTGGTGTCGAAAGCCTTGGGATGCCGCGGGCCAGGGTGCCTCCTCTCTCTACGCCATGGCCATCCTCAGGTCCGCCAAGCCAAAGCACTGAGACAGCTCCACGAGGGTAAGGCCGACCCGGGTATAATGCAGGATCTCCGTGCCCCCGCTGACAGCGTTCTACGGGCGACCAAGGCAGCGGCACGGGCCCAGTGTCGGACGATGTCCACGGTAGTGGTCCAGTCGAGACACCCCCGGCTATACCTTGTGCAGAAGAGTGACACCAAGGAAGTCCGCTTTCTTGTTGCACCTATCTCGCAGGGTGGGTTGTTGGTAACACCGTCGAGGACTCAAACAAAACATCAAATTTTTGCAGGGTTTTTCAGATGGTAGTATGTTGATTTAGTTACCGCTTTAACATGACTACTGAATCTAAGGTCTGACCCCAGAATTACACCAAGATTCTTGACTTTATTTTTTGTTGTTTGTCCCTAGAGTCAGGTATGAGTTCACACTGAGAATGTCATCTTTGTTTCCAAATTGCAATGACTTCAGTTTTTTCCTTGTTTAACGGAAGAAAGTTTTGGCACATCCAACTGTTAATTTCATCAATGCATTGGCAGAAGGAGTCAATGGGGCTGTAGTCATTTGGTGATAAGGCTAGGTTCGTATCTATTATTTGACTAAGTTGGAGCTTATAAAGGCTGAACAAGAGTGCCGCAAGAATCAACCCTTGTGGGACTCCTCATGTCATTGAGGTCCATTAAGGCTTATGCTCTCCTATACTCACATAATAACCTCTCCCTGATTCTAAATTCCCCATGCAGTACAATATTGGCTAGAAGACATAAGGGGTTTTATTTGTTTGGAAGACATAAGGGGTTTTATTTGTTTTTAATGTTGGACGTAATTTACGGTACCGCATCGAAGGACCAACTGGTTCTGGTAACCTAGTTTAGGTCAATTATTCTATTGAGTGAAACTAAAACTTTCCAGAGTTGTGTTAAAGAGTCTGTTGTGCCCCTCTTCATTGTCATGTTTTGGATACCCAAATTTGTCTCTGTGCAGAATATACTATGAGTACCTCAAGCCTTACAAAACATTCAAATTATTTAAAAGTGTTTTTTGTGTGTCAAGCAGCATCTTATTTTCATCTTTTACATGACTCATCGTCTCTTCTCCAAGCTCATCTGTATTTCAAAACAGATGTACAGGTTACTATGAGTACCTCAAGCCTTAGACATTTTGTCCCTTATTTCACCCGTAGGTTTTGAGGAAGAAAAATGCAGCTTAATGTAGGCAAAAGTGATCGTCATCATCTTGGCATCGCGCTTGATTCCTGGATAATCGAAAATGAGCAAAAAGGCAGGACGTGGTTAGAGCTGAGGCACCTGGTCTGCTGAAGCCACTTGTCACTCTAGTGGCCACATACCTCACAGAATTTTAAGGCTTAATAAAAGTTAAATGGGTGAATTATACAAAAATCGCCCTCCTCACAGTTGTCATGAAGGGTAAAATTATTTATCTAGACAAAATTTTTTTTTGTACCAGGCTGTAAAAATGTTTTTCTTCTGCTGTTTTTGTTGCCAATTTTAACACGGGGATCAATGAGATTCTGCTCTCTTTTGGCGCTTGTCTCTATCGGCAAGTCGATTAATTGCAATTAAAGTCACTTCTGTGATGGCTTCACGTAATAGACCGGATGGTTGCTCCACGATTATAACGTGAATCAGCGTTTGTTGTATAGCAATGCTGTAGAGCAGTAACACTGACATTACACACAAATGAACAACACTGACAAAATGAGGTTAAACAAACCCCACTATTAGTAATGATGAATAATTCATATTTTAAACGTTATCATGCGCAATAATGAAAAGTTACTGTTATATCTTTGATCAGGCTCTGATGTTTATCAAAAAAACATCTACTTACTGATCCTAACGGCTATCTTGCTGTCAAATCAAGTGCCTTTACCAGCATTGCTATGAACTGTTAGCCAGCTCTGGCCTCAAACATGCCGTGCAATGCAAGCATGAAATGCTTAGCTTTATCATAGCTTAGACCACACAAATAATAATACAAATTAATAAAATAGGCGAATAGGACACAAGTATATACAAGCAGAACACTGGTTTCAGATTCACAATGAGTTGCACAAAACAGACAGATATTTTCTAGTTTCTCTAGAAGTATGGTATGACCAACAGTCTGAAATGCAGCACTGATATCTACCCTGAATCAGTATTTAGGCGAATGTGACTTATTTTCTTTATCAACCAGAAACCAGATTGATACTTGTCCAGGTATCCTTTAGAGTTTAAGTAGTTGTGCAGCTGATTAAAACAACCTTGTCAATAATCTTGCTCAATGTGGTGTTACCTGTAGTTCAGTGGTAAGAGCATTGCGTTAACAACGCAAGGTTATGGGTTCGATCCCAGGGGACTGCAAATACCTATGTAAAATGTATAGGATAAAGTAATGTCGCTTTGGATAAAAGCATCCAACAAATGCCTAAATGTAAATGGGTTCCCCTCCAGTGTCGAGGCCGCCGGACTTCCCTCCTGGGTTGAGGCCACCGGACTCCCTGTCAAAGTCTGGGTTTCCGGGCTCCCTGTCAGGGTCGAGGCCGCCTTGAACCCATTCTGAGTCGAGACCGCCCGGCTCCCATCCTGGGTCGAGGCCGCCAAGCTCCCCTTCAGGTTCAAATCCATCGGATTCCCCTCCAGGGTTGAGTGTGCCGGTGTCCTATCCTGCCACAGATCCTTGCTGGCATCCCAACCGGTACCCAGGCCAGACCAGTCGACACCCTGTCTTGTTTGTTTTTCATGTCCTTGTCTGCTGCCCAGCTGCCAGAGAGCGCTGCCCAGCCGCTGGCAATCCAGTCCATGTGCCAGCCGGCAATCCAGTCCATGTGCCAGCCGGCAATCCAGTCCTTGTGCCGGCCCCCAATACAGTCCGAGTGCCAGCCGGCAATCCAATCCGTTTGCCAGCCGGCAATCCAGTCCGTGTTGTGTGGCCTTTTTTTTACTTGTTTGGCCTTCCCTACCTTGGACTCTTGTGCTTCACCCCCTGGACTCTTTTACCCCCCCCCCTTTTTTATGGATATTGTTTTATCTTGTTCCCCTTTTTTGCTCATGTCACAGTCTGTCTTATCTTGTTTGTGTCTTGATGAGCATCAAGTTACACCTCCTTAAGGCGGGGTTGCTGTCATGATTTTGCTGCACCATGTCAGGTATTTTCTGGTCTTGAGGCAAAATCAGACAGGATCCCTTGTTTTATGTGGGGAGAGACATTTTGAACCTTTTGGCTAGCCTCATGCTCTCTCCCGGTCTCATCATTGTTCCTGCCCTACTGTTTCCTAGTTAGTGTTAATTAAGTAGTTTATCCCCTGCATCTGTCCCCTCTTGATTTAGTTTCCTTTATATTGACCTCGTGTCTCTTGTCTTGTTCTGGTTCATTTTCACCCGTTACTTCTGTATTTGTATTATGTGGGTGAGTTCCTGTTGTCAGTAATTTTAATTTATTTTTAGTTGATGTAATGTTTTATTAGTCTAGTCCTGTTAGTTTAGTAAGTCTTCGTTCATGTTAACATTATATGTTATATTGTTTTACCCACTCGTGGGTTTTTGTTTTATTAAAGTCTTGTTACCTCCCGGTCTGTACTTGGGTCCTATGTCATCACCTCGCCCGAGAATCATGACAGATACAGCTGACAATATCAAGATATTATGAAATCTGCTGTGGCTTAAGGAGAACAAACATCTGATTCTAAATGAAGTACCAATGCAGTACAATATTTTTTAGAAGACATAAGGGGTTTTATTTGTTTTGAGTGTTGGACATGATTTACTGTGCCTCATGGAAGGACCAACTGGTTCTTGTAAGCCAGTTTAGGTCAATTATTATGTTGAATGAAACAAAAACTGTTGTGTTGTTTTGAAGATTCTGCTGTGCTCCTCTTCATTGTATTGTTTTGGATACCCAAATTTGGCTCTGTGCAGAATATGCTATGAGAACCTCAAGGCTTACAAAACATTTAAATTTACATTTTGGCATTTGGCAGACGCTTTAATCCATAGCGACTAACATTGCTTTATCCTATAATTTTTTTACATAGGTATTTGCCATCACCTGCCATCACCCACTTACTGTGACATATTCGTGTAGAGAATAAATAATAGTGGTGAAACACACATCCTTGTGGGGAGCTGGTAGAGGAACAAACTTGATCAGACAAGACTATATTAACCCTTACTCTTTGTGTTCAGTCAGTTAAAAAATCTGAAATCCAGCCCTTCAAATTGAAGCTTAATGTAAATTGTTCAAACAGTCTACTAATAAGGACATGGGGCTGGAATTGTATTAAAAGCGGATGAGAAATCAACAAATAAAAGTCGAGCATGGTACCCATTCCTTTCCAAACGTTTAGTAATTAAATTCAACAATGTTACTGTGGCATCCTCTACTTCTTTTTATGACCTACAAGAGAACTGCAGAAGGTCAAGTATGTTTTCAGTTTTCCTCAGGATTTCTTTTCTCACCAACTTGTCAAATGTTTTCATTAAAATTGATATGAGGGCCACTGGTCTAGAATCATTTAAGGTAGTACTACTAGACTGAGGAACCGGGACCATAACCGCATCTTTCCAAACCTCAGGTATATATTGTGCCTGTAAGGATCGATTAAAACTATAAGTAAGTATGGGACTAAGTTCCTTCACACACAATTTAGGCAAATGCCCACAAACAGGCCCACAGCTCTTATTTACTCCCATTAAAAGGAAGTTAATATATATATCCGGCAAAATGTAAATACTAAATTAAGATGATGCCTTGCAGATACACTATTCATGGATGCATGGCCCTGTGAGCTGAACAATCTCTTGGATTTACATTTAAGAATTTGACATATGTTATGATAAATATTAAGTAATTATAAGATTTGAAACGATTTCTGCACAACCAAACATTTTATTTTATTAAACGACACAAAGTAACATGTTATGATGATTTTTCAAACACAACTTCATTAGAATATTTACATTCATTTTCAGTGGACGAAGCAGGTCACGGGTGCATCATATAACACACACAGCAGGGGAGAGGAAGCCCAGCTAACATTAGTCATTTGTGATTCATTTACACTACATTTGACCTAATCCACAACACCGTTATTTCTCATTCACAAAAAAGATCAAAATGCTTCACGCCATATCTTACCTAATAACCGCAGACAAATGTCGTGGGGAGAACCTATAGCAGGGTAAGAGTGGACGGTGTTAGCATCTAGAAAAGCTGATTTTAATAGATAAGACAGTTTTTTCTGAAATGAACAGAATCAGATGCTGTCAATTTAATGGCTTTGACAACGGACAATTGTATTTACTTCCATGTCTAGGTCTCGAAACATCACACATCCTGTGTGTTCTAGCTGCATGTGATGCTTATAACCATAGTGACAGACAAAATTTTAACAAGATTTCTCCTGCTTTGTCAAAATGAAGTAGGTTCCCTTTCTGTCGGTCTCTCGACGTTGTGTCGAGAATGACAGATGGTGTTCGACCTTGAGAACCAATCAACTCTGACTACTATAGAAAAGGCCAATGAAATTTGGCAAATGAAATTTGCATGCCGGTCTCCGCCCCTGGATGTCCGGTATAAAACGAAGCCGGCGTGCAGGATTCATTTACCTCTTGTTCTTCAGAGCCTTCGCTCATGAAGAAAGGGTCAATCTGATCACCTTTCTTTGTTCCTCACCCCCAAGTATTCACCTCTCATTAATCGTGTGAAGCCATCAGTGAAGACCATCAAGGTGTGGCCTGCGGGGGCAGACTTTACACTCCAGGAAAGGTTTCTACACACAGACTGGAGTATGTTTGCTTCTCAGGCCACCAGTGGCTCTCACACGGACATAGACAGCTACACCATCTCTGTATTGGACTACATCAATACCACCATTGATAGTGTCACAGCTCAAAAGCAGATCACCATATACCCGAATCAGAAGCCATGGATGAACAAGGAAGTGCGCCTCCTGTTGAAAGCACGCAACACTGCCTTCAGATCAGGTGATGCACAGGCCTATAGTACTTCCAGGACAAATCTGAAGAGGGGCATTAAAAAGGCCAAGCACTGCTACAAGATTTAGCTAGAGGAGCATTTTACCAATTCTGACCCTCGATGCATGTGACAGGGCATCCAGGCCATTAGTGACTATAAACCCAACCACTCCATCCCCATAACCACAGATGCTGCCTTTCTGATCGAGCTTAATGACTTTTATGCACGCTTTGAGAGAGACAATAAGGAACCCGCCACCAGGCTCACACCTTCTACTGACCAGCCAATCATCACACTAAACTCCACAGATGTTTACACTGCACTAAGCCGGATAAACGCACGCAAGGCTGCTGGTCCTGATGGCATCCCTGGTCGCGTACTCAGGGCATGTGCGGAGCAGCTCGCTGGGGTCTTCACGGACATCTTCAACCTGTCCCTCGCCCAAGCAGTGGTTCCAGCATGTTTCAAATCCACCTCTATTGTGCCCATTCCAAAACATTCCAGCCCGACATGCCTAAACGACTACCGCCCTGTAGCACTGACATCGATTGTTATGAAGTGCTTTGAGCGGCTGGTCCTGTCACACCTAATAGACTCTCTACCATCCACACTGGACCCATACCAATTTGCCTACCGTAGCAATAGGAGCACAGATGATGCGGTGTCCATGGCGCTGCACTCCGTGCTCACACATCTGGATAATAAGGACACTTATGCACGCACGCTGTTTGTAGACTTCAGCTCTGCATTCAATACCGTCATCCCTTCCAAGCTAATCATCAAACTTGGAAACCTAGGCATTAACAATTCAACCTGCAACTGGATTATGGACTTCCTGACGAACAGGCCTCAGCTTGTTAGGTTAGGTCACATCTGCTCCACCACCATCACCATCAACACTGGTGTACCACAGGGCTGCGTACTGAGGCCCTTTCTCTACTCCCTTTTCACACTCGACTGCAGGCCTGTGAATGGATCTAACTCCTTCATCAAGTTCGCAGACGATACAACAGTGATTGGTCTCATCAGTAACAATGATGAGACTGCTTACAGGGAGGAGGTACGGCACCTGGCCACATGGTGCTCAAACAACAACCTGCTCCTTAACACCTTCAAGACAAAGGAGATCATCGTGGACTTCAGGAAGGCGAAAGGAGGCACACACGACCCCATCCACATTAACGGGACGGCTGTTGAACGTGTTCCCAGTTTTAAGTTCCTGGGGACCCACATTTCGGAGGACCTGTCCTGGACCACCAACACCTCATGCATGGTCAAGAAGGCTCACCAGTGTCTCTTCTTTCTGAGGACACTGAAGAAGAACCAACTGTCTTCAACTATCCTGGTGAACTTCTATCACTGAATGATAGAGAGCATCCTGACCAACTGTGTCACAGTCTGGTACGGGACCTGTTCTGTTGCTGAGCGCAAGGCACTGCAGCGGCTGGTGAAAACAGCCCAGCGCATCACAGGAACTACACTCTCTTCCATTGAGGACATCCAGAAGAAACGCTGTCTGCGTCGAGCTCGCAGCATTATCAAGGACTCCTCTCACCCCGCTCATAGACTGTTTACTCTCCTGCCTTCCGGTAGTCGCTTCAGGTGCCTCCGGGCAAGAACCAACAGACTAGGAAATAGCTTTTTTCCCAGAACTGTTTCATTATTGAACTCTGCTCCCCACTGATTCCACTACCCCTCATAACTTTAACTGTAATGCTGCTATTACATTGTTTACATTGCACTACAGGGCTGCCATGCATGACTGAACTGTACACACCAGTACTTCATGTTATCTGTTCTACCGGACTGTTTACACACACATAGCATCATTTGCACTCTATACTGCTCACTTGCACACCAGGAATATTATACTGAATGTTCATTTGCACTAATGGACTCATAACTGCATTACCTCATCTACTGCACTGTAACTCATCTATTGCATTACTGCATCTATTGCATAGATAACTGCATCTACTCATCTATTGCACTATAACTTCAATAACTGCATTAACTCATCTAGTGCACTGTAACCTTAATAACCGCATTAACGCATCTACTGCACTGTAACTGTATAACTGCATCTACTAATGTATTGCACTATAACTTCAATAACTGCATTAACTCATGTATTGCACCGTACCTTCAATAACCGCATCAACTCATCTACTGCACTGTAACTTTAATAGCTAATGTCTGTAACTAATGCACACTCAGGTCACTTGCACTATTGTATAGTCTATATTGTTATCTGTTCATAACCACCTGTACATTAATGTTCACAGTATATAGCCTTCTGTTTATATTGTTCACAGTACATACCGACTGTCATATTTTCATAGTACATGCCCATTGTAAAGTATCTTCCTAATATTGTATTCTGTATTTATTCACACTGTATATCCTGCACTTGCTAATTGCACTTCTGGTTAGACCTAAACTACATTTCGTTACACTGTACTTGTATATGTGTAATGACAATAAAGTTGAATCTAATCTAATCTAAAAAATTTTTTAGAATCCTTTTCAGGACTGAGCATTCTCCAGCGAGGCATGTCCTGCTGTTCTCTTGGGTGCGGCACCCTCATCGAGGAGGGGGACGGACACGATCACTGCGTTAGGTCTCTGGGCGTCCAGCACGTTGAAGCAGCTTTCGTTGACACACCTTGCCCGCACTGCGGGCAGATTGTCATTCAGAAGTTGCGGTCACGGGTGGCTGTCTTCCTACGGGAACCCGGCACCATTTTGTCTGCTTCCCCGGCAGTAACATCGGTGGCAACGGCCCCGAAGTCCGCCTGTATTAGCAGCGTTAGTGATGTGGGGACCTCTGCGAACGTAAACCCACCAGCCAAGTGCTCACGGGCCGATCGCACCCCGATTCGATATTCTGAACGTTCCCCAACCGGCGGTGGCACTTCATCGTTCCTAAGAAAGATGGCGGGTCGTGCCCCATTGGTCTTCGTACCCTGAACAAAGCAACTTCACAAGCTGCCGTTCAGGATGCTCACGCAGAGGCGCATCCAGACATCTATCAGGTGTCAGGATTGGTTTTGTGGCAATCGACCTGTTCTCACTTTCGGTCTGTCCCTGTCCCCACGGTCTTCCCAAAGGTCGTGGAAGCCGCCCTATCTCCCTAAGGGGAGGAGGTGTGCGGGTACTAAACTATCTCGACGACTGGCTTATCTTGGCACACTCGCGAGATCTTTTGTGTGCACAAAGGGACCTGGTGCTCCGGCACCTAGATCGGTTACAGGTCAACCAAGAGAAGAGCAGAGCCAGTGCAGAGCATCCTCGTTCTCGGTATGGAACTAAACTCTGTCACCATGATGGCGTGTCTGTCCGCAGGATGTGCCTTTTCGGTGTTGAACTGCCTCCAGAGGCTAACAAACAATTTCAGAGGCTGCTGGGACACATGGCATCCTCGGCGGGGGGTAATGCCCCTCGGGTTGATGCACATGAGACCGCTTCAACACTGGCTACAGAGTTGAGTTCCGAGGACAGCGTGGCACACCGGCAGCAGGCGCATGGTGATGATGCCCTTCTGCCGACGCACCCTAGACCCTTGGTCTTTCATGACTTTTCACCGAGTGGGGGACCCCCTCGGACAGGTTACGAGGCACGTCGTGGTGACGACGGACGCCTCCCTGCAGGGGTACGGTGCAGTGTGTAACGGGCACGCAGTAGCGGGCCGTTGGACGAACCCCCGCCTGCGCTGGCATATCAATTGCCAAGAGTTGTGTGCTGTGCTACTTGAACTGAGGAGGCTGCGGCCTCTCGTGCGGGACAAGCACATGCTGGGCCAAAGACAGCACTACAGCTGTGGCGTACATTAATCATCAGGGTGGCGTACGCTCACGGCGGCTAAAACGACTGCCTCGACACCTCCTCCTCTGGAGTCAATAGGTGATCCGCTCCCTGCGGGCCACATACATCCCGGGCAAACTGAACCAGACAACCAACACCCTTTTTGTCAGTATACGCCTCGCGGAAAGTGGCGATTAAACCCCTGTAGTCAAGCTCATTTGGATGCTGTTCGGACAGGCCCAGGTAAACCTGGCCCCCCTCCTGGACCGCACGCAGAGCTTCAGTAGCTCTGACCAGCTCCTTGTCTGTGTTGGAGGACAGCAGAAGGGGAAAGCTGTCTCCAAGCAGAGGCTGGCGCATTGGGTCGTGGATGCTGTTACGACGGCATTTCGATCTCAGAATCTCCCATGCCCATTGGCAGCGAGGGCTCACTCCGCAACGGGTATAGCCTACTCCGGGGTACTGGCCAGAAGCGCCTCTCTAGCAGACATCTGTAGAGCTGCTGGTTGGGCTACACCCAAACACCTTCGCAAGGGTTAACAACATGTAGTACTGGCATCCGGGGGGCCATATGCCTGCGAAAGCACCTTTCCACCCCCCAGTAGGTTGGGTCAGTGTGCTATCTACCTTTTTTCTAACTAAAACATATGGCTGAGAACAGGTATCTCACCAATCTCCCTTCTTACCCTAAATACTGGTTAAGAACAACCATTCCATCCATCACTAAGCAAGCACCCCCTGGGGGGTGGCTGGGCAGAGCAGCCTTCCCCCTTTGGCCGGGATATCATATGACCTATCACATATAGCTCTAACCGGACCTAGTGCTACTGGATGTCTGTAACACCCCCTCCGTGGGCTGTTCCGTCTGATGTATCCTCATGAGAATGGTTCCCACTCCTGGTAACCCATGAGCTTCCTCAGGTGGACCTCCACCTTGCGGTTAACTACTCAGTCCGCACGTTCCATGCATTCTCCTCCAAGGACGAGACCATACCTATATCCACCATATTCCTTCCACGGGTAGGAGGTGGCCTCTGCAGCACATCCCTACTTACAAAGTTGCGCTTACCCGGTGTAAACCCGAGCCGGGCGGCCTCTCGCCAGTAGAGAGCTAAGGCCTCCGTCCGTGAAAGGTTACCGGTCAAGGCTGTACCCATCTTTCTCCAAGAAAGCTCTGGAACCCCCCGACCACCACACTGGAAGGTTACAGTTTCGCGAAAGCATTGAGCTGACACGCCCAGGCCTGTTACCGTCGCTTCGCTAGAGATTGTGACGCGATACAGCGTTTTGGCGTTTTTCATAGGCAACCCCATCTGTCGTTCTCGACACAACGTCGAGAGACCAACAGAAAGAGAACGTCTTGGTTACGTATGTAACCTCGGTTCCCTGATGGAGGGAACGAGACGTTGTGTCCCTTATGCCACAAACACGTATCGTATTCTGCTGCAGTTGTGAGAGGCTCTCAGGCTCTTCACAACAAGAGGTAAATGAATGCTGCACGCCGGCTTCCTTTTATACCGGACATCCGCGGGCGGAGACCGGCATGCAAATTTCAGTCGCCAAATTTCATCGGCCTTTTCTATAGTAGTCAGAGTTGATTGGTTCTCAAGGGCGAACCCCATCTGTCGTTCTCGACACAACGTCTCATTCCCTCCATCAGGGAACTGAGGTTACAAACGTAACCAGGACGTTTTCCAGTGATGAAATTACGTCATACAGGTTTGAAAAACGTGAGTAAATAGCAGAAGCACATCAAACAAATAAAACGCAGATATTCACACTGACACAGATCGATCTTTCACGAGTGTAAATAAAAACAGGAAAATTCACGAGAGCTTCGCAACGAGCTTTGCCGTTTCTGGGACAAAAACATCGTTGGCTCCTCCATTCCTTGGCTCTCACTAAATTCTTGTTTTGAGTCTGACATCATCACGCCACCGTGTTTTTGGCAATTTTAACAATCATAGGTAGTTTAGATGGTTAGAGTAAGGTTAGGGTAAAGGTTCGTAACACTTGAAACACCAAGAATGTATTTGTATTTGGTGAGGGCCCCTTTAATGTGTGTTTCCACTAGGTCCTGTAGGCAACTGTAATCACAAAACCTGCCATCCGCCGTCTCGCTCGTCGTGGTGGCAAGTAGTCCCCGATTCAGACTGTAGCGCGGTGATGTCATGCATTTCGACATCATGCATGTATAAGTACCCATGCGCAACGTGATGTACTGCATGCCTTAGAACCGCATACGCCATACAGTCGAAGTTTGTTTTTCTTCTGTATAGGCGAAGATGTTCAAAAAACACGGGGATGGATTCGATTTTAATGTCACTAACTGATTGAGCAAATTTATTTTTATAACAGTGATGTCTTTGTCGTAGTCACAGAGGATGTCCTCAAAAAACGTTACTTTGTGATATGGGTTCACATTTGAAATGGCATGGTTTCTTTTTAGTATTTTAATATGTTTAAAAAAGAGCCTTTAAACAAATTAAGGCTTGAAAATATCAGAGCTTTAAATGTTTTTATAATTAGTACCGTTTTGCTGTGCATTTACAACCTGAGTAATGCTGGTTTACATCAACTGCACTTCTATTTCTAATTTATTTTTCTATTGTTCTTCTCTTTTTCTCACATTTTTAATCAATTTGTTTGTTGTTGTTTTTCTTTCTTTAAAACTATTTGCATTTTAAATATCTTCTTATTTCTCTTTGTCAATTATTTTATGTAAACAACTTTAAATTGCCCTGGTGTATGAAATGTGCTACATAAATGAACTTGCATTCATTGTAACGAATTGCAGCGTTATTTTACAGAAGCTGACTGTTTTTTTAAATAATACAGAATATTGCTGTAAAGTGCAATGCATTCTGGGGTCACTGAGTCACTTAACTCAAATGTACAGAATATTGCTGTAAATTTCAAATCTACAATGGCGGGATGACCTTCAACAATCGAGATTGGGGTAGTGCGCAAAATGAGTGATTCACACCTGTGGTAAGTGACTTATTAAGTTTTTTTTCCATATCCTGTAACTATCATACTGGTAACGTTATATATATATCTATATTCGCGTTTCATATTGGTAACTCCGGATTCAACCTCCATCCGCGGGGACCGAAGGAGTCTTGCACGGGGTTTCAGCAGCGCCGTCGCGGTAAGATTTCAAACATTCTCCATCGATATAGCACCTGAAGACAGAAGTTGTTCATGTTATTTAGAGTTTTTGTTCACACCAGGAGCGAAGGCGGTATGTGAGGAGCTACAGTTCATTGTGTTAGTAAGTGGACGGTTGTTTTTTTAATGTGGAACATCGCGCCGTAGACAAGGTAAAAGTTACATGCTTCGACTGTTGGGATTCACGGGAACTTAGTGTTGAATACCACACTCGGTCGTGATTATTTTGTGGTGTTATTCAAATTTGCAAATGCAGTTATCCGTCAGTCACCAAAGCTTCGAAGTCGACGTTCACGGAGGATAGCCCGTTAAAGTGATTAATGTACGTAACCAGCTAGATATACAGTATATGTAACGGAGGCCAGCTGAGAGCTGGAGCAAAAGACGTTAGCGACACCCTCATCGTGAGAGTAGGCCTGTCTCCCAGCCCACACGGAAAAAACCTATATAAACATATATGTGACATATATAAAATTGGCCGTTTTCCTATATTATATGTACATATATATGTGCATACATGTACCTATATAGGTACATATATGCATGTATATATGTGTGCATATATGTGCATATATGCACGTATATGTCCACCTATATGTTTACCTATATATATATTAGTACCATTATTAAAATCCATAGTTGCTAGAATATGAATAAAAGCCCAAAATGTTGACATTTACATTTTTTATTTACGTACAAACAATCAAATAGTACAAGAAAAAAAATAAGACAAATAATTATCTTGATGATCTTCTCAGCTCCATGAGCTTCGAATTGATAGACGTGCCTATCTGCCCTCGGGTGGCTGCTGGCCACTTCTTCAATGTAGCATCTAGAGAAGATAAAAATAATAAGACAGTATAATAATAATAATAATATAGTGCATCATCAGGAACCCAAAGTGCTTACGGTGCAGCTACAATTGGACACATATTTTGGATAAAGGGCTGATCATAAAAAAAATGCATCATGTAAACACGTCAATTGGAAGATTCTGATTGGATTCTGCTTAATCTGAAAGAAATTCTAATTGGAAACATCATCCCCCCTTTTTTTTAAGCGGCATCGTTCTTTCATATGCACATGTCCGTCATGGGGACTGCATCTCACACGGTCAATCATGTGCATCCAAAGCAGAGAAAATTCTTGGATAAATTTTTTTTAGCCACTCCCGCGTTTTTTGGTTTGCTTAAAACACAAGTAAAGTACATCTTCTGCAGTTGTTGGCAGACTGGTAGTGTACCTTGTTCGTTGCCTCCTCCTCCTCCTCGTGGTTGTATTTAGAAGAACATCTCTTCTTCACGCAAACCTTCGGAGGGAGAAACAGAGGAAAAAGAAAAAGCAATTTAGTGGCGTCGGTGGCACAGATGGGAGAGCGGATCGTCCCATGATCGAAGGTCGGGGGTTTGAATCCCAGCTCCTGCAGATGCAGACTGTCATTGTGTGACAAGGCACTTGGGCAAGACACTTCACCCAATCCTTATGTGTGAATGGTTCGTGGTGGTCAGAGGGACCGTTGGTGCAGATGTGAGCAGCCTCACATCTGTCAGTCTAACCCTTGGGAAACTATGGCTACAATTGTAGCTTACCACCATCAGCATGGAGTGAATGAACCCCCTTCCTTTCTTGTGTGAAGCGCTTTGGGTGTGACTTGTGTGTCTTGTGAAAAGCGCTATACAAGTAAGATTCCCTTATCCCCCATAGAAACCGTACTCATCATGAATGACCCTCCTCCTGCTTCTCACCCTCCTGGTGCTTATATTTGGAAGCCCCTCCCTTTTTCTTGTCAACCTAGAGAGACAGAGAGAGACACACTGACTTTTAGCCCAACTCTTATTAACTTAAGTTACACCACCTTGCACATACATCTTGTCAACCGAGCACATGAAATCATCATAGATGACACAAGCACAATCCTAAACACATGCCTACACATTAAGAAACAAGAGAGAGAGGGGGAGATAACTTTAAGTAAAGCACCAATTGGTGCAGTCAGTTACCTTTTCTTTGAAGCCTTCCCAGTCTGCCCCTGCTGCTCACTGTACTTTGATTTTGGGATGTGAGGACCTTTTGTTTGCCCTTGTGTGTCCTCCTTCTCCATCTCGATCACACGCAGTTTCATTTGGAGAGTTTTTTCCAATTCTGGTGCAATAAAATTGAAATGTTACTGCAAACGTTTGTCTAATTATGTTTAACGTTACCAAATCTAACATTAGTCCCAATTGGACTTCGCTAACATTAGCAAATTAGGTAGCTAACATGAGCCAGAAAGCTAAGCTATTGCTAGCCAGGTACCTTTCAAAATCCATTTTACACTTCTTTAAGTACGAGCAAAACCCTTTAATGTGGTATTTAACTACATAACGTCAGCTAAAGTTAGCGTGTAACATACTTGCCACGTCAAAAATTCTGTCTCGGTGCACCACCCAGGGTTTGCGGCCATTTCGCCATTCCACCAGCTTCTCGAAAATCTTTAAATGAAAAATTCAGGACACAGTCGAGGGCCAAAATAGTATGGGACCCTCTATCCTCACCCTCATTCCATTCAAGTAAGACATAGCGGATCTCAAATGTTGATATCGCCATTTTTTCTCCCAGCCGGTATCTTTCGGCGTGAATGCCGCATGCCGATGACGTCATCAACTAGAAAACATTGCATTTTGCATTGCATTTGTTGGATGTAACGGTGAATGTGTGGATGTGTATGAGCTGTAATGTGAATCTGAAAGTGACTTGAAATTGGAAAAAAGGCTCGATTGACAAAATAAAAAAACGACAAACCATTTTGTTATACATTTCCTTCCTCTCCACTATCTTTATTCAAGAAAGAATTGACCTTGTAAATGTTTCAGGAAAACGTGTAGACATCATAGCTTTACATCTCCTCTCACTTATTTGCCATAGATAAATTCCATAACATGCCAATTTCACGTGTTCGCACATACATACGTTTTTTGCCATTTTTTTTACTTTGTTAGTTATTGCCTTGATTTTAAATATGAGCTAGGCATGATGACATTGTCAAAGTGAGATATGAGCTACAAAATCACCAGATCCTGCCATGAGCTATATAGGAGACATATCTTGTACATATAGGGCTTTTAGGTGGATATAAAGAAGCAATACAGGAGACCTATATGGCCTGTATATGCACATATATGCACCTCAATTTTGCCTATATGTGGCATATATACGCATATATGCAGCAAATATACGCATATATGCAGCATATATATGAGCATATATGTGCATATATACTGCATATAGGTTTCATATATGTGCATATATCCTCATATAGATAGGACCGTTGGAGGGTGGGAGTGAGACCGTTACAAATACCAGTGTGACAATTTCTTGACCGTAACATCCCTGACGTTAGTTGGCTTACATTTCTGTATAAGTACGGTTTTAAGTGCAAGTTACTCTGTGTAATTTGGTTAGAGTTTGTTTGTAGAGTCACTTATTCTAAAATGTAGTTTAAATGTAAAAAGCTTAAAGATAAAATTGTATAGAAACTATTAACTATTGTCACTGAAAGCACTTCTTGATACGGAGTCCAGCTGTATATCACCTGTTTCTGAGTGTTCATACGCAGTCAAGCGCGTTCACATCATAGTGGCGCCCTCTGCTGGCGATGTAACATGTTACTGTTGTGTATTTAAAAATTCAGAGACGTTTTTGGTTGTTGTGTCACTCATTTGTTTTCATTCTCTGACGACAAATATATAATCTGCGTTTAGAAATAACTTTCAACAATTTTTAATTGAATA
This sequence comes from Triplophysa bombifrons, assembly GCA_029783895.1. Taxonomy (NCBI): domain Eukaryota; kingdom Metazoa; phylum Chordata; class Actinopteri; order Cypriniformes; family Nemacheilidae; genus Triplophysa; species Triplophysa bombifrons. The sequence goes on from CM056448.1 coordinate 3,688,282, forward strand.
GTATGTAGAGATTTTACAAAACTAATAATACACAAATGAAATGTTTTTGAAATACCAGCTTGTCATGATACGACATGGTCGACAAGGCAGGAGAACCCAATTGCAGGCAGACAAGGCAATGGTACGGGGTGATACAGATATTTATTAATATAACACTACAAAAGGACAAAACAAAACCCACGAGGGGGAAAACAAGACAGGATAACTATAAAAGAAATCAAAGACATGGACTGACTAAACTTAGTAAAAAAAAAGAAAACTTACTACACTTACTAGACTACACTTACTAGACTACACTTACTAGACTACACTTACTAGACTACACTTACTAGACTACACTTACTAGACACGGGGAAACAGGAACTCTGTAGACACGGCAAAATACAAACCAGAAATCCATGAAACATTCAGGAACATACACAATGAACGCGCACAGGACAATGAACGCGCACAGAACAATGAACGCGCACAGGACAATGAACGCGCACAGGACAATGAACGCGCACAGGACAATGAACGCGCACAGGACAATGAACGCGCACAGGACAATGAACGCGCACAGAACAATGAACGCGCACAGGACAATGAACACGAGGATGTTTTAAAGAGGAGACAGACAAAGGATAATTTATAAGGACCAGGTGATGGGGATTAAACACTGAGGGAAAGCTAACGAGAAAACAAGGGGGCTGGAACAAAGGAGCAGACCGGAGAGAGAGTATAGAAGGCCCCTAGGGAAACTATCTCTCCCTCCACACAACTTAAGGCTATGCCATAACTCCGCTCAAGAACAAGCATAGACATGACCTGATAGCGGAATCATGACAACTGCTAAATACTGCAAATCCATTTACTGTTTTACTTAATTTATTACATAATACATATAACTATACCTGTTGTGAAATAAATGTAGGCTACAATAATGACAATGAAAGCAGTCCGATTTAATGTGTCTTTTATTTCTTGAGTTAACTCTTACAAAGACACAGACACATAATAATGTATTTCCAAAACAACTTTTACAAGTATTCCTGCTGTCCAAACAAGTGAAATAGCACAGTCACAGAGTAAACTGCAGTGCTGTAGTTCTTCAGTCTTGACTCCAGGCATTTTTCTGTAGTCTCTGACAGTGGCGGCTGGCCAATAGAGGGCCAGACTAGAGACACTAGAGCGCCGCCCACCATGAACTACACACAAAATAATAACTATATATATTTTATTAAATATTAATTTGAAGTCCAGGGGCCCGTTCTTCGTACGTCGCTAACTAATTTAGCTGGATTTGATTGTTGACGATTTGGCATGATCTTGGATTGTTTGGTTCTTCGAAGCTCATCCTAGACTTGCTGTCATAGCAACAGGTGTGCAATCTTAAACCTGCTCGCGAGCAGGTTTACTTCATGTAAACAGGATTAGATCCCGGCTTTATAAGGAGAGGTGATATGGGAAGTCTTTCGCAGCCATGTCTTGTCCGCTTTTACGTCAGCAATCCGTTGCTGAAGGTATCAGAATAATTCAAAGAGCTTTTCGAATTAATCGTGTTTTGCGAGATCGACAGGATCCTTTAGCGCAGCGCGATAATCTACTGATTGAGAGATATCGTTTTTCTCGGGAGGGTGTAATCTACATTATCAACTTGTTGGAGCCACACGTTAAATGTTCGACTCGTCGGAGTCTGGCTTTAACAATTGCACAAACAGTTTGTATAGCTCTGCGATTCTTTGCGAGTGGCACTTTCCTTTACACTATTGGAGATGCAGAAAATTTGGGTAAAAGTGCTGCATGTCGTGCCATTCGCAAAGTTTATCTGTCACTCAAACAGTTTTTAGGGGGCTTTGTGGTATTTCCAAGACACTTAAGACCACAGGCTGTGAAGCAGATTTTTTTGCCATTGCAGGTACATTATAATTGTTAATGAAGATCAATCAATCATGATCATGCCAAAAAGTAGCCTAGGACTTACAGTATTTGTTCCTCAGGCTTCCCTAACGTTATTGGTGCCATAAAAAAATATTGTTATCCACGGGCAGCAATAGTGCTCTTTGTGAAAAATACGGTTTTAGCACTTACTCTGAAGTTCCTTTTGAAGCAACTCAATCTCTAGTGCCAGTTTTTTTCTTCTTTAAGGTGCCAAGTTCAATTTCTCCCTTTAATTTTTCCTTTTTAAGAGCAAAACACTATATTTTCTGTTGAAAATTCCGTTCATATAGGGAATGGATATACCCCTGTGCCATTAAAAATAAAAATAAAAGCACAAGCCTCATGCAACAGAAAAGGAAAAGTGGACTGTCCAACTCTATATGTAGGCCTGTCTGTAGGCGTTTCCTCCTGCAACTCATATTGCAGTCAGAAATAATATGTACACACCTATAAATTAAATACAATTATTTGTGCACTTACAAGTACTTCCTCCAAAGGACAGTCATCTGAGAGGGTTTCTTCACTGTCCTCTGCAAAAGAAAAATGAGTATTACAAAGTGTTGCACTTTCTTTCCTTTTGATGTAAAGTTAGAAATGTCCACTTACTGAACATATTTCAGACACCACTTTCTTGGGAACAGGAAAAAGTGTTGGTGTATTATGTAAAACTACACAAAAGATGAGAACTCAATGGCATTACAATACACTAGGAAATAATATGATCAATAACATATTGCAAAATATTTTTACATTTGTTATGCAGTTTTCACCCTCACAAGTCAAAGCAATTGACTAAATATTTATCTTTTGAAATGTCTGTACCAGCCATTTGGATTATAGGCATAATTTAACGCAGCAACAAATTATTTACAGTGTAGCAAGATGATTTAAAACTCATTTACCTGTAATTAAGGTGTTGCTATTATTGGTCCCTGGCTTTAGGTCTAAGGAAGAGCTGCCCCCAGGGATGCCCTGTACAATAGGTTGGTTCTCATTTGTCACGGTTCTGCCTATCTTGTTTGGCTTATTCTTGGTCTTGAGGCAGAACCAGTACAGAATTCCCTGTTTTATGTGGGGAGACACATATTTTGCCTATTGGCTTTCCATACTCTCCCCGAGTCTCGTCTGTGTTTCCCACCCTTTCCGTCTCATTAGCTTCCCCTTAGTGTTTGATCTGTGTCACCTGGTCCCCTATCAATTATCCTTTGTCTGTTTTCCCTATAAATACCTCTCATGTTTCATTGTCTTGTGCTGGTTCATTGTACGTCTTACGTGTTTGATGTTCTCCAGTTCCCTGTGTTATTGCTCATACCTTGTCCTTGGAAGTTCCTGTTACTCCCCGTGTCTTAGTAAGTCTTAGTTTAGTGTTTTAGTCTCAGTGTTTGTTTTCTTAGTTTAGTTAGTCAGTGTTCTTGTTAAAGTATTGTTTATCCTGTCCTGTTTTCCCCACTGAGGGTTTTTGTTTTGTTCCTGTTTATATATATTAAAATTCCTGTTACCCCTTACATCTTGTCTTTGTCTGCCTGCACTTGGGTTCTCCTGCCTTGTCTCCCCGTGAGATCCATGACATCATTTAGCCCAAGGGGCATCTCTTCTGCTGGGGTATAATGTTGGGGTGCAGGACCACCATCTGTTTTTTTTCTGCTCCGCCTTTTTATTGATTGCTGATTATAAACAGACAAACACATCATTTAAAATGTTTTTGGTAACAGATACTAAACAGTAGAGGTAGAAAGGATTACCAGTTTGAAGACTATTCTTGTACTTCACTTTACTTGTTCCCATGTTCTAGTGGGTCCTGAGCTGGCTCTGACATTAAGCAATTATGAAATTATTAAAATAAGAATACTGTAATAATAGGTGATATAACCATAACATGGAACCCTTACGCATTTAATTTGTCTGCAACTTTTTGCCAGCCCTCTCTCCTGGCTTTTTCACACTTTGAAGTGTTCCCTGGCATTTTAATTATTTTTTCAAACTCAGCAAACCCTTCCAGTAATAATTCTTGCTCTGCTGCGTTGAAAAACTGAGCACGCTCTTTTGCCATGGTGAACAGCCAATAGCAGCGTTGCTGATCAATGTTTCTACTTTCGATACATAACCCCTTTTAAACAAGCGCATGAACGCGCAATTATTTCACTTACTCAAACCAGCTATACTAATCATATCCGGCAGGTGTGTTCGAAGAACCTAATTAGCCAGATCATGATTAGCACGATTATATCATCTTGGATGTTTTAAGCAACGTACGAAGAACGGGCCCCAGGTGTGGAAATTCCTTTGACATTTCCACTTTATTTTCTTGTTGGCATTTATGTCCAGCAAAGTTAAAAAATATGCATTTTTCATTGTTTTGAGTGGATGATGTTAATTTATTTTGATTGCAGAGTTAATGTATATTTAAGTTTGTTCGTTTTTCTTTTTTTTCACTTTGATTAATAATTATTATAACAATTAATAATATTAATTTGGTTAAGAGAATTTTCAATTTTATCAAATTTTACTATAAAAATACACTGAGACTGTAAAAGATAGCCTTCAGCACATTTTTATGGTTGCTTTTAATCTTGCATCAGATGGAGAACTGCATACTAGACTTGCATGCATGTACAAATCACCAGCAGTAAATATTGTGCCAGTATTAGTATTGAACATAGAGAAGCAAGAAGTTGCAAGCCTTTTGGTAGGACAGTTAGGTCATAGAGATGTGGTGACAACAGCTGCGCAGAGGGGGCCCAAATAGATTTTTTGTCATGGGGCCCAAAATTCCTGCCGGTGCCAGGTGCCAGGAAACAGGTGGTTTGTTTATTGAAATTTTTTGTTTTAAGAAACCAACAGCAAGTTGAAGATCAGGAGAAGTATACAATGTAAAGTACAATGAGGAATACTGGCGTTTGAAGAGTTTTTAATTAAGAACAATCTTCAGAGTTCTTTCACAGAGACTGTCAGTCTTCTCAAGATCATAATCACCACGACTATGACAACAGCAGAGTCAGAGAGGAGCTTTTCTACTTTAAAGAGACTTTCCTTAGAAATACAATGACCCATGATCACCTTAATGCTCTGGCAATACAGCTGTCATAAGTCCATACAAGTCACCTCCTACATCCAGTGATTTAAACTGTAGATGATGTCCCTCATGTTGACCTCTGATGTCTCACTGCTGCTGTTTGTCACAAAACATCTTGTTGTTTATGACTGAATGTAGTTTCTGTTTTTGTCATTTGTATCTCTTGTAGATGATTGACACAGTCGAGGCTCAATTCTGTAAAACTTTGAAGAGAAACATCAGATTCATCACAGTCATTATCAACAGACATCATGTCAGAATGATGTTTATATTGATCATCTTCCATCACTTTCACCATTATACATTTACATTTATTCATTTAGCAGGCGCTTTTATCCAAAGTGACATGAGAAGAATACAAGTAGAGCGAACAATATCACATTTACACTAGAGCAGAAGTGTCAAACTATTACATGACAAATAATGATGATGAATTTAAAAACACAATTATAACTCAAACAATAAATGAAGAACTCACTTTAGTTTATGTTGTTTACAGTTTGGATCCTTCAGTAGATCAGACATCAGCTTCACTCCTGAATCTCCTGGATTATTATAGCTCAGATCCAGTTGTGTCAGGTGTGAGTTTGGGTTTGATCTCAGAGCTGAAGCCAGAGCAACAAAACCTTCATCTCCAATACTGCAGCACCTCAGACTACAGAGAGAAGAAAAACTCCTGACACTTACAGTAAATCAAGTGATGAATTATAATGAGATGTGTGTGTGACTATTATCATCAGGACATATCCAGTCAAAGAAAGAGTAACAGAGAGAGAGAAAGATTGAGATTGGTGTCTAGAATCTTCATCATCAGAGAGTCATTGACTGACAGTCACTCTTTGTCATGATACGACATGGCAGAATCCAATTGCAGGCAGAGACGGATGGTAGGGGTTAACAATAATGCTTTATTTACATACAAACAGGCAAAACAAAACCCATGAGGGGGAAAACAAGACAAAATGAACTAATAACCAAACAAGGACACGGACTAACTAAACTAGAAACCAAACACTTAATACAATCACTAAACTGAATTTACAGAACACGGGGTAACAGGAACTTTGGAGACCAGGCAACTACAGACAGCAACCGCATACAAAAACATTCACAGAGGAAGGTATACACAGTACAAGTACAATGAACAAGCAAAAGACAATGAACACAAGGATATTTTAAAGGGGAGACAGACAAAGGATAATTAACCAGGAATTTTCTCTTTTGAACCTCTGCTGCCTGCCCTGGCCATTGCCTGTGATTTCGTCTGTGACTGTTTGCTGTCTGCCCTGATCTTTGCTTGATTCTTGAACTCTGTCTATTAAAACTGCATTAAGTTCCAAAGCCCTTCAAAACTCGGAAAAGTTTGTAACACATTTAGACTTCAGCTCAAGCTTTTCTCATTGATCTTTAAATGACTGGATTTCACGTGTAGCTCTTAACCAGCGGCAGGAGGTGAAGCCACTGGATGTGTTCACTTCGTCATGTTGGTATGTCCAACCGACAGAGGACATCATTGACTTACAGTCAAAATAGCAATAACCTGTTTTGAAGCGTATAGGCGCAAGTTCGGTTTTCAGTTTACATGTATGTTTAAATGAACTGTAATTTCAGATATTTTTCGAATGTTGATTTTGTTTATTTCGGGCAGAATAGTGATGTATAGAAATTTTAAAGGTGAGTATTTATTGAGCACGGTTGTAATGACACAGCAGTGCCGGCGCTATGGGGGGGCATTCGAGGGCCGTGTCCCCCCTAGTGGTCATTGATAACCCTCCTACAACAGAGCATGGCGAAGCCCAAAAATATCCCTTTTAGTTATTCTTTCAATATTAAACGTGCAAATTGTAACTTAAATGAAATAAAATAAAATTAACGGGGAAAAAGCATATCTTTGGTTGTTCATGTGTGCGGAAATATGGGAATTGTCCCTTTAAGAAGCATGGGGTTTGTAGTCCTGGCCGTAAAAAAAAAAAAAATTACATTTGGAGACCAATAACCGATATTTTGAACCGATATATATGTGTGGTGTAAAAATGAAAAATATTATCAAAATTAAGAATAACAAGATCGCTGACAAAAAGAAGCCATGGTTACTACAATGTTTACTATAGTAACACCATGGTAAGCAGTAAGGACAGAAAGATGCGGTCACTATTTACGATGAAACGGTTTACCTCAAAGTGATGATCTTTTAAACGGAATTAGAAAACGGAAACCTTGCATATTTGTTAAGGACCTCCTGAAGATCCGCCGCACATGTGCAGCGTGACATCGGCCAAACGCGCAGTAAAATCAACATATTTGACAAAGAATCTTGCTGTTTTGTTGTGCCATTGTTTGGGGCTTGAGAAGATTATGTGAAATAGAGCACTATATGCAAGGGTGTGATCACATAATGAGAAACTGCATCTGTCTTTACTTCACATATAGTACACAATCATAGAATGTTATTTGGTCATATAAGAGAAGACACTTGAAGCTTTCTTTAGACGCATGCTTTGGGTTTCTATGATGAGAATTTAATTTAAGTTTTAATGACGGGTTTTAGAAAGATGCACGCAGAGACAGACGGCTGAAAGCACAGCCTGTATATTTTCATTCTTTTATAAAATCAAAACATTTCGTAGATAATGAGAACACACAATTCATAGTAGAACAATCACCATTACGAATCATGTATTAGTCTTATTTGTATGTGTAAAAGTATTCTGCCTGCAACATTGTTGTAGAGTGACAATGAAGTGTCAGTTGTTGTGATGAGCTGTAGAGGGCAGGCTAATGCTGTGGGCATTGCTTATAAAACATCAGAGAAGAACTGAGTGCATGTGTTCATATAGACTCCACCTGTGATGTGATGAGTGTACTGCTTGTTGATGCATTCCGCTTAGTAAATGCTCTAAGGAATTGTACAAAGGAGAGAACCCAAGTGCAGGCAGGCATAAAGAATATATACATTTTATAAAACAAGGAAACGTAAAAGAAAAACCCAGGAGGGGGTAAAACAACAATGACAAACGGAATATATCACGGACTAATCAGGAACATAGACTAACTAACTGGATTAACTAATACAACACAATTCAAAGCTCACCCATGAACTGTATTTGACAAATAACCTATCTAAAATGAACAAAAAATCTTCATATGCATATTTGGTATAATTTGAAATGTCTCAGTGCGATTGGTACAATGGTCTCATATCCACAGCAGTAGAGCAGATCATAACATAGGTTTGAGGCTTTAAAGATATTCTGCTCACTGTTGAGGTTGTGTCTTTATGCAAATGCCCATTTAATGCCTGATCAGATCCAGGACAGAGTCCTTTACAATGTAAATTGTTGTTGTGTGGAGGAAGGGTATTCTGGTCTGGGTAATTAAGGGAAGCTGGCGAAATGTTCTGGGGAATTCTTACTATGATGAACCCCGTGGCGCTGTGTGTGTGTGCCTTCAGACACACAGAACTGTCTTTTTTCCGATCGCATCTTTTTCTACTGTCAGGTATGCGTCTTAGACTCGTAGACTAATCTTTGAGGATTTGATGTTTTGTTTTCGTATTCTCTGAATTGAATTGTAATTGGCAAGAAACATTTACCTGACTAATAAATTGTCATGTTTGAATTGTTCCGCATTATTCTGAGTTTATGAACTTTAGTAGATCACACTATATCCTTTGTTAACGCACGTTCAGGTTAGTGACTGACTAAAATCCTGTATTAGGTGGAGCATAGGGGCACACCAGCTGAGATTTTAGAGCTTCGGCTAACTTCTTGGCATTAGTTTAAGTGTACTTAGACCGTAGGGGCTGATGTTTCCGTTTAGAACAGCACATATGTTGTCTTAACCAATCTAAATAAGGAAAGTCTCAAACCTGTGGTTATTGGAATATTATTCTAACCAAGTGTACATAGGAAACTATGGCATGATTATACAAAGCTACCATCATAGGAAGTAAGATGTAACGGCCGGCGCGAGACTCTAAGCGACACTGAGAATCGGATGAAGGAGTGTAATTTAGAATAAATCAGAAGAATCAAATATTGACAAAAATTGCAGGATTATTATCACGCATAAGAGTGATAATTATCACGCAGAGTACTGGAAAGACAGAACGCGCGCATGCCTTCGCCATGCCACTTGGACTCTGCCATTGGGCCAGTTGGTGGTTGGTGGTTCTTCTTTTCACCACCTTAAAAGTGGACTTACTTATAGAGCATTACAACCCAAAGTTCTGCACAAGTAGAAGTCAGATACAAAGGTACACTGAAGGAGTTACCAGGAATGGCAGTACCCTGAATTGGACCCAATTTATCGGGCAGAGAGTGGATTAAGGAATTGGGAATGGAATGGGAAGGGAAGCCTACATAGGATGCTAGGGTTGAGAAATTTAACTTTGCCTGAAGTCTTCTGCCAACATGAAGAATTGTTTACAGAGGAGTTGGGGGAATTGAAGGGTCCATCAGCGAAGATGTATGTAGATAAGGAAGCATTCCCAAGGTTTTTTAAAGCCAGACCAGTCCATTATGCAATGAAGGCAAATATAGAAGTTCTTATAGAATGCCTGTTAAGAGAACACATAATAGAAAAAGCCTCTTAAATGGGCTACACCTGTAGAACCTGTTTTCAGAAGGTCACAAAATTGGATATGAACCATACTTATGATCATATTGCATTATATGCAGAGTCCAGGACATATGTCACAGTAAATACCCACAAAGGGCTGTTTACTTACTGTATTGTAACTCTTGCAGTCTCTTCTAGCCCCGCCATTTCCCAATGGACCATTGAGGGGGTACTGCAGGGTCTTCCGCATGTGAAGGTTTTCCGTGATGATATCCTGGTAACCTGTCGTAATGATGAAGAGCATCTCCAGACTCTTGCCACAGTATTGGATAGATTACAGGAAGCAGGACTGCGGTTGAAACGGAGTAAATGTACCTTAAGGAGGTAATGATCATATAAAGTGGATGACACAGGCCTCACCTGGAAACCAGAGGATAAACATAAATTAAACAACTTTTTACAAGACAACATTCATTTCAATCATGAACACAAGGCAGTGAAAGACTGACAGAATGTTTTTTCTTCTGAACTCTTCCTGATAATCACTCTCATCGTGTTTTGTCTTATAAGTTCAGAATTAAGACCCTTTCGTACAGACAATTTAGATCTTTATGATATTATAACCATAGGCGTAAATCCCGGGGGGACAAGTCCCCCCTCATCCAAGAATCGTCCCCCCCAAAATCATAAAAATCACACTGTCTATTGTGAAAATATATTTATGTATACCTTAAATAATTGTGTGTAAGTAGAAAAAATACAAATGCAAAATAATGTGTTTTAAGTTTAGAAACAATTGAGTTCCCCCTCCGCTTCCTCACAGTGGTTGGGCCCACTGTCTAGTGTACAAGTTCATCTCACCTACGCTACGCACTTAAGTAATTTATGCAGCTGTCCATTTCATAATTGTCTTACTGCCGTAATTAGGCTATTTCGTACACTTTAAATGCAGTGATTCTTTTTAATTTAGTTAATGGGGATTAATTAATAAATTAGTTGTGGCAGAAAATGCATTTTTCCATGAATCTGCTATGTTAGCGATAAAAACGTTACTTCGCTAGTTAACGTTAGCTTGTTTACAATAGCTTTTCGTCGAAAGACATTTCCCATGCATTTTATTTTTTTTAGGCGACCTGCCATTATATTAACATTAATGGCCACAATCAGCCTCCAATCCCCTGCCATTCAGGGCCCGTGTCACAGTCGAGGCGGATAAAGTAAACATTTTGTTGACTGAAACACAGAATTTAAGCATCTGTTACTGACTGTTTGGAAACGAAAATGAACATATTACATCTATCCATATAGTTTGTTGACATAGGCAGTCCACTATTTGGGAAAATAACAATCATTCTGTAACGCAGATGTTGTGACTTTGTCAGAGGATGTTGCAGTATAAATAAGGATTTTTTTACATGTTTAAAAAGTGACTCAATAATAACATGTAGTATCGTGAGTAGTGTGTTTTTATACTTTTTTCCTCTCTTGGCAACAGAGAAAAAAATATGTAAATGGAAACAGCGTTATTAGGTGTTCACTTGTATTACAGTATGTGGCAGTTCTGTTCGGTAATAATGTGAATCCAAGTCTGCATAGTAAACTTATAAACGTAACGCATATTAGACCAGAGAAAATGACAGAGGAAAAAAAATGGACATAAGATCATTTTTCAGTGCACCTAAACGCAAGGTAAGTACAAAAAACCCCATATTAAAGCAATTTGTCTTTAATTTAGGCAAACATCTTTATAAGAATGGGTTCTTAAGAAAATACTAATATCACATTATCAATCACAGGCAAAGGAGACAAAGAATTGAGGGACAGGGAGAGCAGGGTCAGTCAGGTATACTGTGTCAGACTCAGGTAATGTCACGGTTCTGCCTATCTTGGTTGATTAATTCCTGGTCTTGAGGCAGAACCAAAACAGAATCCTCTGTTTCATGTGGGGAGAGACGTTTGTTGACCTTTTGGCCTTCCATACTCTCCCCGAGTCTCGTCTGTGTTCCCGCCCTTTCCGTCTCATTAGCTTCCCCTTAGTGTTTGATCTGTGTCACCTGGTCCCTAATCAATTACCCTGTGTTTGTCTCCCTATTTATACCTCTCATGTTTCATTGTCCTGTGCTGGTTCGTTACTTGTACTTGTTGCTTGTACTTGTACTTGTGCCTGTATCTTGTCGCTATATGCTTCCTACCTTGTTCCTGTTTTCCCCTTGTCACAGTAAGTGTTAGTTTAGTGTTTATTTCAAGTGTTTGTTTTATAGTTTAGTAAGTTAGTGTCCTTGTTAAAGTTTATTATTTATCCTGTCTTGTTTTCCCCTTTGTGGGTTTTGTTTTGTCCTTTTGCCTTTTTGTCCTGTTTTTGTTAATAAATACTCGTGTTACCCCTACCATCTCGTCTCGTGCTTGCCTGCACTTGGGTTCGTCCTTGAGGACCATGACAGAACGAACCAGCCAGAAAATGAACCCAGCAGGCATGGACGTGAGACGCGCAAATCAGGCACGTCGCCCGTGCGGTGTTCGCAAGGGACACGGCGACGTGCTTGATTATGCGGACCGTTTCTTCGAGACTGCAGGGGAGATGGTCCATGATGAACAGGAACAGATGGTCCTGTTCCATGGGCGGCCTCAACCAACCTCTGACGCGGGGGGAGATGCAGACGCTGAGACCGCTGGGCTTCACCGAACTGATCAGGTAGCTATGAATCGGCCGGAGCCCAGGGTCTCAGTGGAGTCCTATTCTCCCTCTCCGCTGGCCGCCATACCCGAGGGTCGTTCCCTGCTAATCGGGGTTATGGGCCTCTCCTCACCATCTGCATCTGCTCACCCATCCACTAGTCTCCCAAGGCGGCGCCTACGGAGGGAGTCGTGGGACTCCCCATCTGACTCCTCCAGCACGGAGCTAGCCGTGCCTCCCACCGCCTCTCTTCCGTCGGCCGCACTTCCTGTGGGTCGCTCCCGGAAGAAGAAGCCAAGGAGGGGATTGCCGTCCAGTCCTGCCCAGGTCCCGAGTCCTGTGGTCCCGAGTCCTGTGGTCCCGAGTCCTGTGGTCCCGAGTCCTGTGGTCCCGAGTCCGGAGGTGTCAAGCCCCAAAGTCCCGAGTCCGGAGGTGTCAAGCCCCAAAGTCCCGAGTCCGGTGGTGTCAAGCCCCAAATATTTTTTGGGGGGCGCCGTGGGGATGTGACCGTCCGAGCGGCCAGCCCGGCCGCGGATTCTCCCCAGCAACCGGCGCCAAGCCCGGTCCATCAACCGGCGCCAAGCCCGGTCCATCAACCGGCGCCAAGCCCGGTCCAGCAACCGGCGCCGAGCCCGGTCCAGCAACCGGCGCCGAGCCCGGTCCAGCAACCGGCGCCAAGTCTGGAATCCAGTCCGGCGTCATGCCCTGTACAGCCGGAATCCTTAATCACACAGGCTGGCTGCTCAGCCTCCCCAATAATCCGGGACTGCCTTTCTTGGGTCCATCAGCTAGGCATACGTTTTAACCAGTCAGGAAAATTTTAAAGGATGTTTGAAAACATATGTACCTCTGAAAATGAACCCATAATCACACTGAAACCTCTTTGTCCAACAAGGTGGACTGTGCGTAATTCTGCTATAATAGCTGTGCTAGGGCAGTATGAGCGGGTACTTGGTAGTCTAGAGGAGATGGCAAAATGTGCATCTTGGACATCTTCTACTGCCAGTGGTTTATTTGAGCACTTCAGTAAAGGTAGGACTGTTTTCGGCCTAACACTTGGATCTGCTGTGGTTGGAGATCTTGAGTGCCTAAACATTTCATTGCAGAGGAAGACCCAGACTGTCTCTGGTATGCAGGCTGCAGTAGATTGTGTACGATCCTCCCTTCAGGGAAAGAGAAATGACAAGAGCTATCTTGAATTGTACGAGAAAGCTACAGCATTGGTAAACTCCATCGAATTAGTTGACCCTAATGAGACAGCAAATTCAAGACACTTTGCTGGAAAAGCAGTGGGCCATGACAGGGCAGAGTTCTTTAAAGTATTGGATTGTTTGGAGGTTCATTTTGGTGACCGTTTCAACCAAGACAGTCTAAAGACAGGACCAAGACAGTCTCTGCAAAGCTTAGAGAATGTCCTTTTGACAGGAGTGTTAACTGATTCGATAGATAAGTATCCTGAGTTGCACAAAGATTCTCTCGCAGTACAGTTGTCACTCTTTCGCCAGAAAAGCAGCAGTAGAGATGCAGCTGATGTCTTAAGGGGAATGCCAGTGGAGGTTCGTGGGTTGTTTGACCAAGTTGAGGTCCTTGTCAGAATTTTGATGGTGGTACCAGTGTCCTCATGTGAAGCTGAGAGAAGCTTTAGTGCGTTGTGGAGACTGAAGACGTGGCTAATGGCTACTATGGGCCAAGACAGACTTAATAGTCTGTTAGTCTGCAATGTGCACAAAGACAAGCTCTACAACCTGAACATAAATAACATATGCCAAGAGTTTGTGGGGCCCAGTGATACCTGGAAAAAGACATTTGGTACTTTTGTTTAGTGTCCATTTATAAATGTAAGTGTGTTTTTGAATGCAGCCGATTATTTAATATTGGAGCAAGTACTATAAATAAATTCTTGTATAATTTAATTTGTTCCTAAACATTATTTTTTTTATACAGTTTTCACAATAACAGTCATTGTTCTTAAATTGCATTGTATGTTGATGGGTTGATTGTAAACAACTTAAAAACATTGGAATAAATAGATTTGAAGAAAAATCTGCCTTTTTATTGAACAGGAGAGAAACTTAAAAAATAATCATAATGAGGCAGTCTAAATGATTCTGTTATAGTAGCATGGCTTTCCTCTGTGTTCACATATCTTTATAAGTACAATATTGACACTGTTTTTTGTGTCCCCTTCAGAAATTTCTCTTGAAGAAATATTATGTGTATCGTCCCCCCCCAACTGTTACATGAAATTAACGCCCTTGATTATAATACAAGTACCAAAATATTTCATGACCAACTGTTATATTTATTAATTTACACTTTCATACGCACCAGAAAAGGGGATGACTATTGTAAACCAGTTCGTTTCGAACTTGAAGAAAGGAGTCGGGGTCGGCGTGGCTGGGAAAGTAGTAAGACTTTATTTTGCTTTACTTCCGGGTTTCACACACTTCCGGTTCTTAAATAAACTGTTTCTATAATTCACAATAAACAGAGATTCTTTCTTGCTTCTATGGCCACGTCTTGGCTCTGGTAACACGACTTTCCCAGCCGCTCTCTCTCGCCTTCCTGCCGATCCGTCGGTTCCTTTTGAAGCGTCTCCTCGCCAATTACTATAACAAGAAGCAGGTGATTTCACTAAGTGGTTGATCTGCCTACTTACCGTCTTTCTCCCGACTCTCTCTCTCCCCGCAGACCGTGCTGAACCACGCCCACCTCTCCACAACTATAAAAAATGCTTCCTCACCACATAATGTGACAGAATTGAAGTCTTATTTAGAACTTTTAAATTATTACAATAAGTTCCTGCCCAGCCTGTCTACTTTTTTATCCAGGTGTACAAATTGCTGCAAAAAGACTCAAAATGGCACTGGGGCGGGAAACAAGAGGCTGAGGCTGCTTTTGCTGATTCTAAAATAATGATTCACTCCATACAAATTCTGGTTTATTATGACCTCCAGAAGTAGGTGATTTTATAATGTGATGTTGCTACTTCTGGCTTGGGTGCAGTTCATTAGCATAAGATGCCTGATGGAAGTGAAAGACCTATAGGATTCATGTCACGAACATTCAATCAAGGATTGATTGAACAGAATTATTAGCAGTTGAACAAAGAAGGGTTGGCTGTTACCTTTGGTTTAAAGCACTTCCATAAGGATTTCTATGGTTGAAAATGTACAATCGTTACGTACCATAAACCCTTGTTTTCTTTATTTAACGAGTTAAAAGCTGTTCCCCAAATGTCCTCTCCTAGAATTCAGTGATGGGCTGTGACCCTGAGAGAATACAAATACTACTCTGTCACTGTCAGGTGGATCCATGTGCGTGACACCACTTGACCTCTAAAACGCTTTTCTCAACTCACCTTTGTCATTTCAAGTCTTATTTACAAGTCAAATCTTGTGTCCCGAAAATGGCACGAACCATGAACTGCACATGTAAATCTTGTGCTCTCACCTGGAAACCACCGGATAATCATGATAAAAACTACTTTTAACAAGAGAACAATCATTTCAATCATAACCATAAGCCAGTGAAAGACTGACAGAATATTTTATTAATAATCACTCTCAAAATGTTTTTTGTTATGAGTTCAGAATAAAGACACTTTCATACGGACGATTTAAACCTAGAGGCCACATGACAACAATTTACAAGCAGAAATCAAGAGTGAATAAGAAGTAAATAGTATCTGGAACATCCGAGAATGTTTACACAACAGATTTTTTTTAAAAATGCACAGTGTCATCTGAGTTCACAGCTGAAGGGTTCTCACAGAGCGTTAAAATTTCCGTCTAACAACTACTTAGGCCTGTTTTGTTTAGGGTTGTTTTGATAGGAAGATCAATTAAAATCAAGGATGCATCCTGTGTCTGTGCTTGAACGAAATAACTGAATAACCAACCACAAGTTGATGATGTGTGATGGTTATATATCGGTAAGCGTATTTGGCGTGCTGTCTGGAAGAGGGCCCTGAGCTCATTCGTTCTTCCGAACTTAGAGCACTCCCCCCCGTCTGGGGTGAGGGCTCCAAATCCGGCATTAGCCTGAACCCGGAACACTCCCACCCCCCACTTTGGTGTTCTGCTGTAGACAAGGGGCTCCAAGTGAATATCCGGGGGGATGGTGGAATGCTTGAGACTGTAAAAGTTAAAAATGCTATCGATTCCATTGCTCCAGTAAAGGTCAAGACGATAACTGGCAGGCGTAAAGCACCCTGGAGAAACACACCAGCAGTACAAAGCATGAAAAGAACATGCAGAAAAGCTGAGCGTATGTGGCGAAAAAACAAACTTGAAGTTCACTATAACATCTATAAAGACAGTCTGCATGCATTCAATGTTGATTTAGGCAAAGCTAGACAGAACTTTTTTTCTAACATTATAAACTGCTAAATAAATATCACTCGCACTCTTTTTGAAACTGTAGAGAGACTAACAAATCCCCCTAGTCAAGTTCCAAGGGAAATGCTGTCTGATGACAAATGCAATGAGTTTGCAATTTTTTTTCCTTCAAAAGATCAGTAATATCAGAATGGAAATCAGCAACGATCCATGCAGCAGTCAGGTCAGTCTGACTTCAGTACATCAGAAATTAGTAACTTTGTCTGAATTTCAGATAATTGATCTCAAAACCCTGGAGAAAACGGTACAGCATCTTAAGGGGTCAACTTGCAGCCTTGACACACTTCCCACATCCGCTTTCAAACAAGTGTTTAACTGTTTGGAAGCAGATCTCCTAAAAATAGTTAATAATTCACTGCTCTCTGGAACTTTCCCAGAGTCCCTTAAAAATGCAGTTGTCAAACCTCTTCTAAAAAGGGCAATCTAGACAAATCCTTATTGTCTAACTACAGACCAATATCAAATCTTCCTTTTATAGGCAAGATCATTGAAAGGTTGGCTTCAATCAGCTGACCAAATTCTTGAACTCAAATGGCTACCTCGACAATTATCAGTCTGGTTTCCGTCAGCATCATAGCACAGAGACAGTGCTCATAAAGATAATTAATGATATTCGATTGAATTCTGATTCAGGCAAAATATCAGTTCTGGTTCTACTAGATCTCAGTGCTGCTTTTGACACTGTAGATCACACCATACTCCTACATGGGCTAGAAAACTTGGTAGGGCTTTCTGGGTTGGTACTTAAATGGCTTGGGTAATACCTTAAAGGGAGAGGTTACTATGTGAACATAGGGAACCATAAATCTGACTGGACACCCATGACTTGTCGTGTTCCACAGGGCTCGATTCTTGCTCCGCTCCTCTTCAATTTGTATATGCTCCCACTTGGCCAAATAATGAAAAAGTACCAAATTGCCTACCACAGCTATACAGACGACACTCAGATCTATCTAGCCCTCTCACACAATGACTACAGAACTATTGACTCTCTTTGCCAATGCATTGATGAAATTAATAGCTGGATGTGTTCAAACTTCCTTCAGTTAAATAAAAACAAAACTGAAGTCATTGTTTTTGGTAACAAGGATGAAACTAACAAGGTAACACATACCTTGACTTAAGAGGTCTAAAGACACAAAGCAAGGTAAAAAATCTTGGTGTCATTTTAGAGTCTGACCTTAGTTTCAGCAGTCATGTCAAAGCAATAAGCAAATCAGCTTACTACAATCTCAGAAACATAGCCAGAATCAGATGTTTTGTCTCAAGCCAAGATTTAGAGAAACTAGTCCATGCTTTCATCACCAGCAGGGTGGATTACTGTAATGGACTCCTTACAGGTCTTCCCAAAAAGACCATCAGACTGCTGCAGCTCATACAGAACGCTGCTGCCAGGAATCTGACCAGAACCAAAAAATCTGAGCATATTACTCCAATCCTCAGGTCCTTACACTGGTTACCAGTTACTTTTAGAATCAATCTCAAAGCATTAATTGTCTATAAATCACTCAATGGTATAGGACCTAAATACATCTTAGATGTGCTCATTGAATATAAACCAAACAGACTTCTCAGATCATCAGGATCAAGTCAGTTAGAGATAACAAGGGTTCACTCAACACAAGGCGAGTCAGCGTTTAGTCATTACGCCACCCGTAACTGGAATCTGCTTCCAGAAGACATCAGACGTTCACCAACAGTAGCTACTTTTAAATCAAGATTAAAAACACACTTGTTTAACTGTGCATTCACAACCTGAGCACTGCGCTGGTTTACATCAACTGCACCTCTATTTCTAATTTATTTTTATTTTGCTCTCATTCTTTTTATATATACATTCAGATTTTTAATCAATTTTATTGCTTTTTTGTTGTTTCTTAAAATCTAAAGTTGTATTTGTGATCTTAAATCATTTGCATTTTAAAGATACATTTTATTTCTTTCTGACAATCATTTTATGTAAAGCAGTTTGAATTGCCCTTGTGTATGAAATGTGCTATATAAATAACTTGCCTTGCCTTGAAGAGAGAGTCAAGGTAAGACGGTATTGACTATTTAGGTATCAAGGTAAGTCTATATTGACTATATAGAGATTCTCTCTCTCTTTAACTGATAGGTCGGGTGGTGTGATGGCTAAAAGCGGACCAGCCAAGTGAATTATCTACTGCTTCTCCTCCCGAACCTAGTTAATAAAACATAATTTCATGAGTTCGCCAATGCAGGTAATGCTGTAGGTTTGAGGGTAAGCATATTTGGCTTGCTGTCAGGGAGAGGGCTCTGAGCTTGTTCGTTCTTCAAAACTCAGAGCACTCCCCCTCTGTCCGGAGTGAAGGCTCTGAATCCTGCATTAGCCTGAACCCGGAACACTCCCCCCAAGAGATTTAACTCTTGAGGGACAGTCACTGCTATGATGCTGGCCTCTAAGGGAGTGATGTCTGCTGCTGCAGAACGTAGATGGAGCCGCGGGCCCTTGTGGAGCGGTCACCGCTATGATGCTGGCCTCATATGATGCTGGAATTTAACATCTAAAGGAGGAGCTACACAGTCATCTACATATGCCCCCTGGGTAGCAAAAAAAGGGCTGTAGATATCTCCCCCAAATATTTGTTTCAGTCTGCTCCATTAGCGAAAATATTGCCCATGTTGGTGTTCATGTCATCAGCAATTCTGTATTTATTGGTAAGGTTATTCAATAAGTCAGATCTTTAGTAGTTGAGGTGATTCTTCTACCCTGTCGATAATGAGTTATACGACTGATTTCTGCAGTGCACAGTGTACATGTTATAAGTTAGTGATCAGTGATATCGTTGCTTTGAGGTATAATATCTATATTGGTTACATCAGCTCTGTGAGATATAATCAAGTCTAGTGTATGATTAAGTCGATGAGTAGGTCTATTGATGTTTTGTGTTACTCCAAAAGAGTGTAATAGCTCTATAAACGCAGCTGCTAATGCATCGTCGGCACTATTTATGTGAATATTAAAATCTCTTGACAATCAGTACTTTATCAACGTTTACCAATAAGTCCAATAAGAAGTCCGCGAACTCTTTCAGAAAGTTAGTGTGGGCCCATGGGGTCTATACACAGTAGCCAATGTAAGAGAAAGCAATGATTTTTTACTTTTTTTGGAACAATTATTTTCAACACAAGCACTTCAAATGATTTAAATGTATGCTCTGTTCTCCGAGTTATGGTAAGAAAGTCTCTAAAGATTGTTGTGACACCACCAACTCGACCAACCGGACATTTGGTTTAGAAATGTTTGAGTAAGGAAGAGTATATCAAAACTATTGTCTGTGATCATTTCATTTACAATAACTCCCTTTGAATTTAGTGATCTAATATTAAGTAGCCCAAACTTTAGGCGTTAGTTTTGCTTTTCTTTTGGTTTAGTCTCAATAAGGTTTTTCTCTGACTTTTACATAAATTATTATTTAATTGTATTATTCGGGGGACATACACAGTTTCTATGCATTTGGGAGCAGTAACATTTTTAACACTTGAGTGAGAGGAACACAGACTATGGTTAAAGTTTGCACTTTCTAGTCATATGGTGCGTAGCATCTTTCTGATGTGTCAGACAAAAGTTCCGCTCTGATGCTGTCTAGGCAAAGCCTAGGTCGCTCCCAGATCAGATCAAAATTATTAACAAAGAGCAGCTTCTGTTCACAACACCATGACATCAACCATTGATTAGGCGGAAATAGTCAGCTGGTTGAGAACTTAGCAGCACGCCTCGTCTTTCGAAAGCCCAAAAGGGCTCATGTGACGCCCCTTTTCATCTCTCTCCTCTGGCTACCGGTTGAAGCCAGAGCTTCATGATAATCATGTTATCAAGAAAAGACATTCTAGCATGAAATTGAGAAGATCAGCAGCAGGTCAACTTCATGAATTGTAGTGACAGTGAACACTGCAGAGCGGAAACTTAAAATAAACATAACGTTGTCTATATCTGTATGAGATAGTCTACCTTGAAAGAAAGAAAGGTCTCAGACGATCTTGGAGGTGAAGATTCTGGATGTGGAGGTTCTGGGCTGGTGTGGTTACACATGGTCTGCGGATGTGAGGCCGGTTGGATGTACTGCCAAATTCTCTGTAACGCCTTTGGAGACGGCGTATGGTAGAGAAACGAACATTCAATTCATTAGCAACAGCTCTGGTGGACACTCCTGCAGTCAGCATGCCAATTGGAAGCAACCTCAAAACTTGCAACATCTGTGGAATTGTGCTGTGTGATAAAACTGCACACTTTAGAGAGGCCTTTTATTGTGGCCAGCCCAAGACACACCTGTGCAATAATCATGCAGCCTATTCAGATTCTTGATATGCCACACTTGTGAGGTGGATAGATTATCTCGGCACAGGAGAAGGGTTCACTAACAAAGATTTGTGAACAACATTTGAGAGAAATAGACCTTTTGTCTTTGATCTATGTGTTCAGGTCATGAAAAATGGAGGCAAAAACAAGTGTTGCGTTTATAATTTTGGTCAGTATATATGAGTAAACTTGGAGTAATGTGCATGTGAAACTGTCCTCCGGATTCTAAAATACTTTATAAACATCATATTTGATAGTTAAATGTGTGCATGTTAATGAATTCCAATCATTTGTAAGTAGGGCGGGCGTTTACGCTCTGCTTGTTTTTCATGAAAGAGGCACATGTTTGTTTGTTGTAAAGCCTGTGGTCTCTGCCTCTGCTGCTGTCTTGTTATAAGATCATTCTTCAGCACTCTTAAATCATTTAAATGTTGAGACACATTCCTAATAACAAGATGGCAGCTGAAAGGCATACGACAGGCACTTTTCAACCAACAAACTTATATGATGACAGGTACAGTAGTTCATGAAATATGTAGTGTGTAAACTAAACAAGAGGAAACGATTGAATTTCAACCTATGCCATTTATGAATTACTGCAAAACCCTACGACATACAAATCATATCATGTAAGTCATGTAATAAGACAGAGGGTTTTATCTAAGTCCCTTAACTGTTATAAAATCACTCTAAACCTTGGCTTGTTGAGGCTCATTTCTTTTTTAAGTCAACCTTGTGTTCTCACTTTTATTTCTTAACATAAAATCGATACTGAACGACTTGTGTGTTAAAACACACAATGTGGTAAAATTCCATTACACAAAAATATGTGTTTTTTTAACATATCCTTTTTGAGAGCTTACTCTTAGACAAGCCCTTCATTTATGATTTATTAAAACTAAAATCAAACCTAAGACGATTCTATTAAGACTATTCTTAGAAAGCATTTTACATTTTTTGCTTTTGTCCCGAGATGACCTAACACTGGAAAGATGCAAATTAGTTTTCCTTTCTCATTCACACAAAAAATACATCGTTAATTTGAATGAATCTTATTAACAAAACAGGCTTAAGTATCTGACGGAACAAATCAGCCATGACTGAGTTTAATATTCTTCTTTTAGTCATGAAACAATATTTTTTGTTATTATTATCCTTTTTTAGTTCCACTATGTAGTCTGCTGTCCTGTGCTTGTTCATTTGGCTTGTTTGCGGAGTTTGTTCATGCCTGTGTCGTGTTGGTTTACCTCACTTCACCTTACCTTGCTATATTGGAATTCCTTGCCCCTTGCCTTGTAATGTTATTTATTATAGTCTTGAGGCAATCAGGGCAGAGAACAAGACAGTGAGCTACAACTCCAAGTCCTGACTAGACTCACGCTTCTCCTGTTTCACCCGGTTCGGACGAGTGACGACCAGCAGCGGCGCTTCAAGCCAAACACCAAAAAAACGAAGCACGCACGGGAACCTTGGTTGCACCGAACAACACCCCAAAGGACTTCCCCCAGGACCGGACATATTCTACACATCTGACTATCCTGTCCACGGTCCGGGGCTGATAAACTGTGACTTGTGTGCGTCTCGTTACACTGTTCACAACAGCACCTTGTCAAGTTTTTGTTCCAAGTTTTCTATGTAGGTAATTGTGACGGGTGAAGCAATGACACATACACGAGGGGGTTAAACAGATGTGCCCCGGAGGGTATATTTATTGAAAGTCCCCGGAGGAGACTGAACAAAACAACTGAAGCTTGACTTCCGGGTTCTCAGGGTTTCCGTGTAGCTTCCCTCTTGTTTAGGCAGCGTTCTTCTGGTGTTGAGGGCAGCTCCCTCGATATTGGAACTCCGCGGTTCAGTCCTCTTAGTTCCCCTCAGTCTCTACAAAAGAAAGAAACCACGTGAGAGGTCTGTCTTGTATGGAGACGTTGCTCACCTCCACTCCGTCTTCCTGGGCTCTTTATAGCCCTGTATTTAAGAGCCTCTGATGTCCGGCAGGTGTGAGGCTCATTCCTTCCGTCTCCATGGCAACGCTGATTGCACCAGGGGTGACTCGTCACAGTAATGTTCACTGATTTGCTTTCCATCGTGAGTTAACAAAGTCTTTCTTTTTTCACCACCTACCACTGCCTTTCCCCAAAATTGTGAAAAATAATTATGTCAATTAAAATTTTAACCGCAATTGAGTATTATTTAGCAATTATTTATGTAAAATACTCCAAAAGAATCTTCAGCTTCGTTGAATCCCATATAGGTTCCTGATGAGAATGGGTATTTTTCCCATATGGCACGCACAACACATGATGGCAGCACTACTCTGTTTTGTCTCCCCAGTTTTTGAGTATCCACTTCAGAACAAGCCGGTACGACACCAGTCTGCACTGACTGTAAGCAGAAAATAGATCCATAGTAAAATCACTATGTTGCATGATGAAAAACTCATCACCATATACTTTGCTACTTACTCGACAGAAAGTGTGCCTCCTGGTCCTTCTGGCCTTGGTCTTTTTTCCAGTTCTCTTTGGGCAAGTGATATACAACGTCCAACACACTGCGGCATCGCAGGAGAAGAAAGCAGGGATCATCTGTTCGACAGCGTAATTCATCTGTCGTCTCATCATTTGAACTATCCACACTTTCGAACTGTGTCAATGTTATATCCATTCGATGCAGCACAAGCGCTCCATTTCCATGGGCATTGCTAGCTACTTAGTTCTTTGTCTTGTCGAAACTAGTGGGTGTTGTTTTGATGCTTCTTCTTCCCTCTCTCTAAGTTCGTCTTCTTTAGATTCTGGTTCGAATAGGTACCGTTGGGCAAAAATGTGCAAGTCTTCCTTAATATCGAAATCATCCGTGATTTTGAGAAGATCAGCTTACATATAGCGTGCGTCTGCATGTAAACACAGAGTTGCGCTTCCGCGTTGTGAGTCAGAGCGCATGTGTCCAATAAGGGCAAGCCCCATGTGGCGTTCGGCTCACAAACCTAATACGCATGCATCAAATTGCTCTCGTCCAAGAAGACCAAGAAGAAGTGCTCTTGTGAACCAAGAGAAAGGCGACCATCTGCCTATCCCAGCTCAGGAAACTCCATATCCAACCAAGAGCAAAGACGGGCTACATTAATGCTAAAGTTACAATACTTGTTATTTAATGCTAAACTTACATCACATGACAGCAGTTTGAAGTTAAAGCTGCACTCAGTGGCCCTGATTGGAGGTGGAAGGGTGGGGGTTTGTAGGGAGGCTTGTTGGTTGTGGGGTTTCATTTGTTGAAGTTATGTGGGTCTTGTTTGGTCTTGTTTTGTGGTCATTTTTAGACAACAGAGGAATAAAGTTACATTATGCAATTACTATTTTTCCCTGATTGTTCCTCTGTTTCCTGGTGACGATCGCGGAATGAAACTGGGTTTGACCTGCACGGTTTCGACAAGTGGGACTTCCTGGGTCACGGGGGGTGGGCTCTCCCTCTTCTGCATGGATGTTTACTCGGTGGCTTTTAGTCAGGGTCACTGAGCTATGCAGCTATGACCCGTCAAAGGAGATCTGGCCCTCCCGGCTGAGCCTGGTATCTCCCAAGGTTTTTTTTTCTCCATCTATTCATCATTGGAGTTTGGGTTCCTCACCACAGTGGGAGAACCTGAGACTGCATCTATTTATTAATCTATTAGATATTATTTATTAGAACGATATTGCTTGTTCTATGAACACCATGCACTGTGCTGTGTGTTACCTTTCTGTTTTGACCTTTTTCTTATTTGCTCATGTAAAGCTGCATTTGGAACAATGCACATTGTGGAAAGCACTTTGTAAATAAAGTTTAATTTAATCTATAGACGTGGTGAATATATAGGGGAAGACTGTTCAATAACTGTAGCCCTACTACTGAAAAGGCTCAGTCACCTTTTGACTCCATTTTTGACTGAGGGACAGTCAGCAACGACTGATTTCTAAGATCTAAGTGAAAATTTAGAAATTTGTTTGTGTGAAATTGTTCAAAAATACAACGGATTTCTCCACCGTCTGCAGGGATTTATTCCCCATAAGGATCAGTTTTAGTACTGTCATGGCCAAAAGTTTTGAGAATTACATAAATATTGGAAATTGGAAAAGTTGCTGCTTAAGTTTTTATAATAGCAATTTGCATATACTCCAGAATGTTATGAAGAGTGATCAGATGAATTGCATAGTCCTTCTTTGCCATGAAAATTAACTTAATCCCAAAAAAACCTTTCCACTGCATTTCATTGCTGTCATTAAAGGACCTGCTGAGATCATTTCAGTAATCATCTTGTTAACTCAGGGGAGAATGTTGACAAGCACAAGGCTGGAGATCATTATGTCAGGCTGATTGGGTTAGAATGGCAGACTTGACATGTTAAAAGGAGGGTGATGCTTGAAATCATTGTTCTTCCATTGTTAACCATGGTGACCTCCAAAGAAACGCGTGCAGCCATCATTGCGGTGCATAAAAATGGCTTCACAGGCAAGGATATTGTGGCTACTAAGATTGCACCTAAATCAACAATTTATAGGTTCATCAAGAATACTTCAAGGAAAGAGGTTCAATTCTTGTAAACAAGGCTTCAGGGCGTCCAAGAAAGTCCAGCAAGCCTCCTAAAGAGGATTCAGCTGCGGGATCGGAGTGCCACCGGTGCAGAGCTTGCTCAGGAATGGCAGCAGGAAGGTGTGAGCGCATCTGCACGCACAGTGAGGCCAAGACTTTTGGAAGATGGCCTGGTGTCAAGAAGGGCAGCAAAGAAGCCACTTCTCTCCAAAAAAACATCAGGGACAGATTGATCTTCTGCAGAAAGTATAGTGAATGGACTGCTGAGGACTGGGGCAAAGTCATATTCTCCGATGAAGCCCCTTTCCGATTGTTTGGGGCATCTGGAAAAAGGCTTGTCCGGAGAAGAAAAGGTGAGCGCTACCATCAGTCCTGTGTCATGCCAACAGTAAAGCATCCTAACACCATTCATGTGTGGGGTTGCTTCTCATCCAAGGGAGTGGGCTCACTCACAATTCTGCCCAAAAACACAGCCATGAATAAAGAATGGTACCAAAACACCCTCCAACAGCAACTTCTTCCAACAATCCAACAACAGTTTGGTGAAGAACAATGCATTTTCCAGCACGATGGAGCACTGTGCCATAAGGTAAAAGTGATAACTAAGTGACTCGGGGACCAGAATGTTGAAATTTTGGGTCCATGGCCTGGAAACTCCCCAGATCTTAATCCCATTGAGAACTTGTGGTCAATCCTCAAGAGGCGGGTGGACAAACAAAAACCCACTAATTCTGACAAACTCCAAGAAGTTATGATGAAAGAATGGGTTGCTATCAGTCAGGATTTGGCCCAGAAGTTGATTGAGAGCATGCCCAGTCGAATTGTAGCCTAATGGTTACAGAGTCGAACTCGTGACCAGAAGGTTGCCGGTTCGATCCTCAGGACCGGTGGGTAACGATTGTGGTGCCCTTGAGCAAGGTACCTAACCCCTACATGCTCCCCGGGCACTGCAGTGATAGCTGCCCACTGCTCCGGGTGTACGTGTGTTCACCACATGCCGTGTGTGTGCTCACTAATCACTGGATGGGTTAAATGCAGAGGTCACATTTCGGAATGGTCACTTTCACTTCACTTCAATACCACCATTTTTAAACAAACAAATACAGGACTATATCAAAAGAAGGGAAGTGCTGGGTGTGGCATGCTTGATGTACACGTGTCCCATCTTGGTGACGTCACTAAACAAAAGAATTTGATGATAAAAATGTAGTTGCATACGTATGTTACAGATTCGTAGACATACGGGACATTTGTGAACTATGAAACCCATGGATAAGTGCAGGACTCACAAGGAAAAAGTATAGAAAGCCTTTATCTTTTCTCTCATGTACGGTTTGATGCGTCACCTCTACTGTATTTGAACATCATGTGTCAGATCAACTGTCCATGATTATAATGCTAATGATATATAACCATCACACATCATCAACTTGTGGTTGTTGTTTTTTAAGTTCGTTCATGCACAGACACAGGATGCATTCTTGATTTGAATTGATTTTACTAACAAAACAGCCCTAAACAAAACAGGTGCTGATAGACGGAAGTTTAAACGCTCTGTGAGCACTTCAGTTGTGAACTCAGATGACACCGTGCAATTTTAAGCACCTGTTGTGAAATTGTGCTCTTTTTTTATTTGATGTTCCAGATACTATTTACTTCTCATTCACTCTTGATTTCTGCTTTCAAATTGTTGTCATTTGGTCTCTGGGTTTAAATCGTCCGCTAGAAAGTGTCTTTATTCTGAACTCATAACACAAAACGTGTTAAGAGTGATAATAAAATAATATTATAAAATAATACTAAAATACTCAGTCATTCACTGGTTTGTGTTCATGATTGAACTGAATGTTGTCTTTTTTAAAGTTGTTTTCTTTATGATTATCCGGTGGTTTCCAGGTGAACGCACAAGATTTTTTGGTTGATGGTTTGGGCCATTGTCGTGACACCAGATTTGATTTGTACATAAGACATGAAATGACAAAGGTGAGCTGAGAAAAGTGTTTTAGAGGTCCAGTGGTGTCACGCACATTGATCAACGTGACAGTGAGGGTGGAGAGAGTGACAGTCAGATGTCCAGAGGGATGTACGGATGTATTGCTAGAAAAGTGAAGAAGAGAGGAGGACTCTCACACTGAGTGAAATCTTCATCTGTAACCCCAGAGGTAAGTTCTGCTCACAACACATAAGAAACTCAATTCTCTTCTCTATTCTCATATTACTTTTGTTCAGCAGTGAGATGGACAAACTCTTTAAACTTATTTTAATTTCTGGTGAGTATAACTCTCATCATTATCTTAACATTATACATGCTGTCAGTCATTCTTCATTCAAATCTTTAAAATAATTCTTCAAAAGTTAAGAGATAAAGATCGAACAGTAAACTTAATTTAACAGATTTTCAGATAAAAGTGTAAAATTCCTGTTTTTGTTCAACAGGTCTTGTTTCTGTTACAGGTAGTTTAGAAGGTAATCAACTCTTTAGATTCTTTACATAGAAATGTAGAATGATGTCAATTATTATCTTTATTGTTCATTCATTGTTGTAAGTTTGTGGTTAGATGACAGTTTAATTCTCATGAGAAAGTGTCTCTAATGCTTCATTCTGGTATGTTTTATGTTTTTAATCATCACTCATCTAGACGCTCAATCTTACAAGAATAGATTCATTATTATTATTTAATTTATTTAACAATATATATATTTTTGGAAAAGTTAAGTTATGATCTAAGTCATAAATCAAAAAATATATTTGTGTTGCAAAACTTTCAAGAGATCAAATAGTTGACATGAAAATCATTTAAAAAGTATCAGAGAGATATT
The DNA here is from genome assembly GCA_029783895.1 of Triplophysa bombifrons. Taxonomy (NCBI): domain Eukaryota; kingdom Metazoa; phylum Chordata; class Actinopteri; order Cypriniformes; family Nemacheilidae; genus Triplophysa; species Triplophysa bombifrons. The sequence goes on from CM056448.1 coordinate 3,716,610, forward strand.
TCAATGTGAAGTGAGAAGTTTTTCAGTTGTGAGTCTGTGGTTTATGTGTGTTGTGTCAAATGAAAAAGCAATGAATCAAACTGATAGATTAGATTAGATTAGATTAGATTCAACTTTATTGTCATTACACATATACAAGTACAGTGTAACGAAATGTAGTTTAGGTCTAACCAGAAGTGCAATTAGCAAGTGCAGATATACAGTGTGAATAAATACAGAATACAATATTAGGAAGATACTTTACAATGGGCATGTACTATGAAAATATGACAATCGGTATGTACTATGAACAATATATACAGAAGGCTATATACTGTGAACATTAATGTACAGGTGGTTATGAACAGATAACAATATAGACTATACAATAGTGCAAGTGACTTGAGTGTGCATTAGTTACAAACATTAGCTATTAAAGTTACAGTGCAGTAGATGAGTTAATGTGGTTATTAAAGGTACGGTGCAGTACATGAGTTAATGCAGTTATTAAAGGTACGGTGCAGTACATGAGTTAATGCAGTTATTAAAGGTACGGTGCAATACATGAGTAGATGCAGATATACAGTTACAGTGCAGTAGATGAGTTAGTGCAGTTATTGAAGCTATAGTGCAATAGATGAGTAGATGCAGTTAGTTATGCGATAGATGCAATGCAATAGATGAGTTAGAGTGCAGTAGGTGAGTTAGTGCAGTTATTGAAGTTACAGTGCAGTAGATGAGTAAATTCAGTTATTAAGGTTACAGTGCAGTAGATGAGGTAATGCAGTTATGAGTCCATTAGTGCAAATGAACATTCAGTATAATATTCCTGGTGTGCAAGTGAGCAGTATAGAGTGCAAATGATGCTGTGTGTGTGTAAACAGTCCGGTAGAACAGATACATGAAGTACTGGTGTGTACAGTTCAGTCATGCATGGCAGCCCTGTAGTGCAATGTAAAAATATATGTGCAACACATATGTTGAAACAGACAATGATAAAGTCCTCATATTCATCTTTTAATGTTATCATGACTTTATATATATATATACAGACGGACTGAATAACTGTCTTTGAATATATTTATTCTAGAGAATTTAGCATTTAAAGGAACAGCGACACAATCATCCACATGGAGTACCTGGACAGCTCCTCATGCCATAGATGGTGTCAGAAATGGAGGAGACCCAGATGATGTTACATTCTGCTCTGCTACGTCATCTGAGAGTAACCCATGGTGGAGGCTTGATCTTCAGGATTATTATGACATCAGTACAGTGATCATCACTGCTAGACCAGACTGCTGTTTAGAACAAACCAACGGAGCAGAGATTCGTATTGGAGACTCACTGGAGAACAATGGAAACAACAATCCCATGTAAAGTTATTCATGAAATCACTTGAACACTTTTCATTGATTGATTGAAACACATCTATAGAGATTCAGTGATTTTCTCTCTCTAGATGTGCTGTGACTCCTGATTTTCTACTTGGTCAAACCATCAGTTTCTCATGTCATGGGATGGAGGGACGTTATGTGAATGTGGTCATGACTGGACGTACATCTCTTCTCACTCTGTGTGAGGTGGAGGTCTATGGAGGTAATTTCTGAAAAATCTACTGTTTGGTAGAGCTGGTTCAACATTTTACTTGTTAATATTTATTATAATGAATGATTTCAGTCATCACTTTTGTTAGGTAATTTTCGCTACATGTCATTGATATTGTGATTATTTTATTCATAATGTTTACCTCAGTGTGATATATTTGTTTTAACTTAAACCAGAAAGCTTTTGTGTAGTTTTGGTTGTTCATTTAAATGTGAGCAGTGACTGAAATACAAACTATAAAGCAGGTTTTAAAGTTTTTGAAAGTGATTCTGTCTCTTTTTAAACTTCAGAAACATGAATTTGTAAAAACGATGATGTCATGTGTATTACATTTTCTTTTACAAAGTGACATCATCAGCTATTGGATGTCATTCATAGTTCAGTGTTTTAGTCATTTATCACAGATCCATGTGAACGCTCATCACTTTAACAACATTATCATCTGTAGAGAAACATTTAGTCGTGTAAATATAGAGTGTTAAAGTAAAATATCATTCTGCTTTGGTTCATTGAGGCTCAATGTTTTCTCTAAATATCAGTGTTTTTATGTGTACTTGAATTTTGAATCTGTTTTCTCTGTTTTAGTTCACAGACAAAAAACCTTTCTGAGGCTGAAGTTTTCCTCCAGTGGTGATGTAGCTGCTGAGAGCGACAAAATCCTCCATCAGGTGAGAAAAAGAGTCTTAAAATACAAAAGTAAATGTGATGATTTAAGAGAGAAGTGATATATGAGAGTGTTTGATGTGTGTAAATATATGAGATGAGTGATAATGAGAGAATGAGAAATGACAGTATGTTTCATGTGTGGATTGAAATATTTGATGGATTTTAGCTCCAGTCTGCTCTGGGATTGAACATCTCTGATTTTAAACTGTCCTGGACACAACTACCCAAGAAAGAAGAAGAACAGGAGGAGGACGGAGGCGAGTACACACACTTTAACACACTGTCTACAGTACACGTGAGCCGCGCAATGTGAACGACAGAAGACTTTACAACCTTTTAAAAACAAATTCTGTCCCCACTGGATGTGACATGATCATTGTATCCATTAGTAAAATATGTTTTTATTACCGAATGTATACGTTTGTGTATCTACTGTAAACGGTGTATTTTAAAGGATCTGTCCCTTTCTGTGATAAATTTATTAAAAGACACAAACAGGGGATGAATTCAAGAGTCTGAGTTCTCCTGAAATTGTATTTTCTTCGTAACTAACTAATTTCTTGCAAGAATAGCACTTTATTTAAAACTTGAGGGTTCAAGTCACAAAAAGATGTTTCACTGAGACACTGATAACACTACAGTATGATTTTCTGTAAAGTTATTCTGAAACCTTGTTTACTGAAAGTAGAGCGATAATATAAACAGAGGTAATTTACTGTAAATGATATTTGACTCAGTTAAATGTTCTCTGAAGTGTAACCTAAGCATCACAGCATCATTGAGGATATACATTTAGTTCCAGAAATCACATTAATTCTGTCACAGATTCATTGTTTAAATTAAATGTACAGACCTGATGTGTTTATTTCATTCAGATTTTTATTGCATGTCACTTTAGTTTGCGACTGCAAATATACTGTATATTATTAATAATATGTTGAAATGAAATGGAAAAGATGGAACCATATAACAATTTGGAAAATACACCCCTGGTCTGCATTATAAAGTGTAATAATGATAAATATATAGAACATTTGATCTAAATTAACTTTGTTTTCTTTACAGGTACTTGTGTTAAACTTCATTAATCTGAATCTACAAACTGAATCTTTAATGCAAGAGCATTTTATTTATTTCTTTAATTCACTGATTTTCCTGGTCCTTCTCTATTATTGATGTGTGGTGTTCACATCACTGCTGATCCTGAATCTCTTTATAATCCTCATCACTATATTTGTGTTGTTAGTTGTGTGTCAAAGCCTGATAAAGTGTGTAGCAGAGTTATTATAGTTCTGATTTTAGTTTTATTAATATTTTAAATTAGATTTTTTCATGTTAATCTAAATTAAAGTTTTAGCAATTTTGGTGCATGCTTTTGTCATTGAATAATGTATTGCTTTATTTTTAATGTTGCTATATTAGAGTAATTCATTTTAGATTTATTTAAGGTTTTATTTATTGTTATAATTATACTGATTTAAACTTAATTCTGTTTTTTTTTAGGCAACATTTCAACTTGTCATTGAGTTAAGTTTTTCCAATAACTTTTAGGTCAATATTTGATTTGATTTCTATGAACAGGAACGTTTTCAAAGTTTTAAGTTTAGTAAACTAAAATAACCTCAGTGTGTAGCACAACAGTAGTGTGTCATGGGCTCAATGGATCAATACTATCATATAAAGTGAATTTCACAGCAATACATTTTACACATGTAAGATCCTTATGTTAACTTTGTTAACTCTGATTAGTAATTTATATTTCCCCAGTTTTATTTACACTTGTTTATTTTCTATACAGCTGATATCTTTATTTTGCCAATTCTGTACATGTTAACAGTCATGCTAATAAAACTGTGACGTGCAAAACATGTTTTATCCAGTTTGTGGGATTGAGTTCATTGTATCTCTCTGTGGTTTCTATTATCTGTCATTGGATTAGCAGCTTTCTGACAGACGAGCAGTAAAACAGAGAGACATCAAACACTGGTGACCCACAGGGTTGTGTATTCTCACCATTATTATTATATTACCTGTAAATAACTGACTGTATACACACAACTGTCATCCCTCTCACACATATAGAGGAGAGATTGAACAGCTGTACGTCTGTTATGGTTTGAGACTGTGGCTAATCACGACTGTCTGTTATGATAAAAGAGCACTGTTCTATAAATCATTTCCAGGTTGAAGTGGGAATTATTGAAATACAGAGAGCGTGTGAAGGCAGAATAATACCATCTTCGACTTAATCCGTTCAGATCGATTTAATTTCGTCATATTCCTGTAAATAACGTGCGCTGCATCTAAAAACTATTTTTGCTGTCATATTTTTGCTATGTGTTGTTTAATTTCAAGATGTTTCATTCATTCACAAGTTTCCTCCAATGTCATTCCTCCGAGGGATTTCCTGAGCACATAAATTCAGGTCCTTGCGCTTTTATTGTTTTGACCAACTAAAGATGTAAAATTGAATATGTATATGCTAATAATGATGGATATAGAGTGTGCTGCATGTTACTTGCTTTCTTTGCTTAAAAGCATGATGCATGTAAGTGATATACTTTTATTCATTTGACAGACGCTTCTATCCAAAGCGACTTTCATGGCGCTGCAGTATACATTTGTATTTTGAAGTATGTGCAATCCCTGGGATCGAACACATATCCTTGGTGTTGCTAACGCCATGCTGTAACCACTGAGCCACAGGAAAGCTGATGCTTGTCATAATAATAATGAACTATGTTTCTAACAACAGCTCTAGACCTGTAGTTAAAATTAAACTTTCCTGTAGCTCAGTGGTAAGAGCATTGTGTTAACAATGCAAGGTTGTGGGTTCGATCCAAGGGGATTACAATACCTATGTAAAATTTAAAGGATAAAGCGATGTAAGTTGCTTTGGATAAAAGCGTCTGCCAAATGCCTAAATGTAAAATGAGGGAACTTGTGTTGTGTTCATAGTTGGCCAACAATGCTTTTGTGAAACGCACCCCTGGCTAGTGTCTAAAAATAAAACTGTTTTTACTATTTATATATATACATATATACATTTATAGAAATATTTTATTGTATTAAACCAACAATTTGTTGAATTTTATTGTTTATAACTTTTAATAAGTAAAGAATTTGTATAATGAGTCATGTAACCTTATCGGATTTAAGTTTAGCCAATTAACTTGTCACAGTTTCAGATTCAAAACTATGAATTTTTGTTTTGAGAACAGCTGATTTGAGTTAGTTCTTGAGTTAAGCGCTTGCACCACGACGTCGACAAGCCATAATCAATGGAGCTCCGATATTATCATAAAAATCAACATTGTGGCAGAAAGCGCTTGAGTGCAAGGTAAACTTTCCCCTCTGCATACAGTGGATTTACTAATGTGTTAAAAATGACTTGAAGTGATACAAAAATTACAATTCTGTTATCGTTTGCTCACCCTCATGTCATTTCATATCTGTATTCATTTAAATGTGTAATTCTGTGGCATCATTGACTGCCATAGTAGGAAAAATTAAATGGTAGTCAAAGGTGCCCCAGAACGTCTTGGTTACGTATGTACCTGATGGAGGGAACGAGACACTGTGTCGAGAACGACAGATGGGGTTCGCCCTTGAGAACCAATCAACTCTGACTACTATAGAAAAGGCCAATGAAATTTGGCGAATGAAATTTGCATGCCGGACTCCGCCCCCGGATATCCGGTATAAAACGAAGCCGGCTTGCAGCATTCACTTACCTTTTGTTCTGAAGAGCCTGAGAGCCTCTCACGACTGCAGCAGAATATGATACGTGTTCGTGGCATAAGGGACACAACGTCTCGTTCCCGCCATCAGGGAACTGAGGTTACAGACGTAACCAAAACGTTCCCTTTCTGTCGGTCTCTCGACGTTGTGTCGAGAACGACAGATGGGGTTGCCTATGGAAAACGCCACAACGCTGTATCGCGTCACAATCTCTAGCGAAGCGATGGTAACAAGCCTGGGCGTGTCAACTCGAAGCTTCGTGAAACTGTAACCTTCCAGTGTGGTGGTCGGGGGGTTCCAGAGCTTTCTTGGAGAAAGATGGGTACAGCCCTGACCGGTAACCTTTCACGGACGGGGCCTTAGCTCTCTACAGGAGAGAGGCCGTCCGGCTCGGGTTTACACCGGGTGAGCACAACTCTTAATCAGAGAAATGCTGCAGAGGCCACCTCCTACCCGTGGGGAGGAATATGGTGGATATAGGTATGGTCTCGTCCTTGGAGGAGAATGCATGGAACGTGCGGACTGGGTAGTTAACCACGAGGTGGAGGTCCAGCTGGGGAAGCTCATGGGTTTACCAGGAGTGGGAACCATTCTCATGAGGATGCTTCAGACGGAACAGCCCACAGAGGGGGTGTTACAGATGTCCGGTAGCACTAGGTCCGGTTAGAGCTATCTGTGATAGCTCACATGGTATCCCGGCCTAAGGGGGAAGGCTGCTCTGCCCAGCCAGCCCCCAAGGGGGTGCTTGCTTAGTGATGGATGGAATGCCTATTCTTAACCAGTGTCTGGGTAAGAAGGGAGGTTGGTGAGGTACCAGTTTCTTAGCCATATGTTTGAAGAAGAAAAAGGTAGATAGCACACTGACCCAACCTCTTGGAGGGTGGGAAGGTGCTTTCGCAGGCATACGCCCCCCCGGATACCAGTCCTACATGTCGCCACGCAGGACGTGGGCTGACACCGGGTTTACCGACATGGTGACAGAGTTGAGTTCCATACCGAGAAAGAGGATGCTCTGCACTGGGGAGAGCTTGCCCCTCTCTTGGTTGACCTGGAGTCCCAATCGATCTAGGTGCCGGAGCACCAGGTCCCTTTGTGTACATAACAGATCTCACGAGTGTGCCAAGATAGGCCAGTGGCTGAGATAGTTTAGTACCCGCTCACCTTCCTCCCCTCAGGGAGAAAGGGCGGTTTCCACTATCTTCGTGAAGACCGTGGAGACAGGGACAGACCGAAAGGGAAGACTCTGTACTGATATGCCCGCCTCTCGCACGCGAACCGTGGGAACGGTCGGTGTCGAGGAGGATCGAGACATGAAAGTAAGCGTCCTTCAGGTCGATTGCCACGAACCAATCCTAACACCTGATAGATGTCAGGACGCGCCTCTGCGTGAGTACCCTGAACGGCAGCTTGTGAAGGTGCTCTGTTCAGGGTACGCAGACCTTTGCAACCCGCTGTCTTTCTTTGGAATGATGAAGTGCGGGTCGTGACCCACTGAACATCTTGGTTTTGAGGGACGAACTCGATGCCTGTTTTGCCAGAAGGGTGGTGACCTCTACCCGAAGTACGGAGGCGTCCCTGCCTCTGACAGAGGGAGAGATGATGCCCACGAAAATTGGGAGAGTCTCTGGCGAACTGGATCGAGTAAACAAGACGGACCGCCCTCATTAGCCAGCGAGACAGTGTGGGCAGCTCTCAAGCTCCCAGGGACTGTGACAGGGTGACCAAGGGGACGGTCTGCTTCATCATTCCCACGGGGGGGTTCGTCGGCTGGTGGAGCTAACCATGTCACGGGGGTTCCCGGAGGGAAGGTTGGCTCCGGCTTTTTACCTGCCTGGCGGGACAATGGCACACACTCTCGGTTTAAGAGTGGTGACAGCTGTCGTATGTGTATGACCTCACGCCTCGCCAGGGTGTGAGGTCGGTTCGCCGTGCACAGTCCAGAGGAGTGTGTGATAGGCTGCAAGTACACCTGGGGAGAACAGAAAACTCTGCAAGTAGTGGGCGCCAAGCCCTGAAAAGGGCCCGGCTTTGGTGACGAGGCAGGAGTCGTCCCGTACCGACCGATCAGAGCCGTGGCTGTGAAGGTTCGGGCCCGATGTTTTTCTCCCTTGGGTCTTCCCGTCAGTGTCCCTTCTCGAGAGAAGGTTGCTGACGGGGTGGAGGTTTCCCCCTCGACCTCTGCTTCCGGGGTGCCGCCTGTGGGGGCACAGGAACCGGAGCCGATGTCGAAGGGGTCCTGGGTTGCAGGGAAGCAGACATCAAGTGAGTCGCGGCGTGAAAAATTTGGCTAATTGCCACTGTCTGCTTCACCGTCAAAAACTGCTGAGCGCAGTCCTCGACGGTGTTACCAACAACCCAACCTGCGAGATGAGTGCATCAAGAAAGCAGACTTCCTTGGTGTCACTCTTCTGCACAAGGTATAGCCGGGGGTGTCTCTCCTGGACCACTACCGTGGACATCGTCCGACCCAGGGTCCGCGCCGCCACCTTAGTTGCCCGTAGAGCGCTGTCAGTGGCGGTACGGAGATCCTGCATTATACCCGGGTCGGCCTTACCCTCGTGGAGCTCTCTCCACGCCCTGGCCTGGCGGACCTGCAGGATGGCCATGGCGTAGAGAGGAGGCAGCCTGGCCCGCGGCAGTGTAGCGCTTCGACACCAGTGATGCCGAACTCCTACACGCTTTGGACGGTAGGCGTGGCTGATTCCCCCCAGGAGGTAGCCGCCTGCGGCACAGGTGCACCGCGGGCGGACGTTCCACCCAGGGGATCTCGACGTAGCCTTTGGCTGCCCCACCAACGAGGGAAGTAAGGGAGCCGGAGCTGGTTTCACTGGAACGGTCCGTGAATGGAGCGATCCAAGTTTTACACAGCTCCTCATGCACCTCCGGAAAAAAACATGGCACCCGGGGTGGGTGCGGTTTGCACCGCGCTCCGACCTCAGGAACCACGCATCCCCGGGTTAGCATGGATGACATCACTTCTGCTTCCTCCTGAACTTGACCGCTGTGGGTGGAGCTCAGATTTGTCAGAGTCGGATGCCAGTCTCCCTCCGATGCTGCGAGCGACATCTCATCTACGTCACACATCATTTCCGAGTGTGTGCGTGAGAATCTGGACGGTATGCGACCGCCGGTTGGGGAACGTTCAGAAGAGCGAATCGGGGTGCGATCGGCCCGTGAGCACTTGGCTGGCGGGTTTACATTCGCAGAGTTCCCCATATCACTAACGCTGCTAACGTGGGTGGTCATCGGGGCCGTAGCCACAGATGTCACAGCCCAGGTAGCAGACGAAATGGTGGCTGGTTCCCGTAGTAAGACAGCCACCTGTGACCGCAACTTCTGAATGACAATCTGCCCGCAGATCGTGTCCATCCCCCTCCTCGATGAGGGTGCCGCACCCAAGAGAACAGCGGGACATGCTGCGCTGGAGAATGCTCAGTCAGTCCTGAAAAGGACTTTTATATATAATTTTGTGTTCAACAGAACAACAAAATATACAATGTTGTTTTTCCTACTATGGTAGTGGATGCTGTCACATAACTAAAAATTGCTGACATTCTTATAAATATCTTTCTATGTGTTTAACGGAACAAAGACATTTATATATGTTTGAAACAACCTAAGGATGAGTAAATGATGACAGATTTTTTTTTTAGGCAAACTATCCCTTTAAAGGCCCCGTATTTTCCTGTTCTCTAAGCTTTAATTGTGTATGTTGGGTGTTTAACCTTGGATTCAGGAGGAACAGTGTGGTTTTCGTCCCGGTCGTGGAACACTGGACCAGCTCTATACCCTCTCCAGTGCATGCTGAAGGACCTGATCTGATGGGGCCAGCACGACGACATCACGTCCTTCAGCATGCACTGGGACGGTTTGCAGCCGGCTGGGATGAGAATCAGCACCTCCAAATATGAGGCCATGGTTCTCAGTCGGAGAAGGTTGGCTTTCCCACTTCAGGTGGGTGGAAAGTCCCTGCCTCAAGTGGAGGAGTTCAAGTATCTGGGGGTCTTGTTCACGAGTGAGGGAAGGATGGAACGGGAGATTGACAGACGGATCGGTGCAGCTTCTGCAGTAATGTGGTCGCTGTACCGGTCTGTCGTGGTGAAGAAGGAGCTGAGCCGCAAGGCGAAGCTCTCGATTTATCGGTCAATCTACGTTCCTACTCTCACCTATGGTCATGAGCTGAGGGTCATGACCGAAAGGACAAGATCCCGGATACAGGCGGCCCGAAATTAGCTTTCTCCGCAGGGTGGCTGGGCGATCCCTTAGAGATAAGGTGAGAAGCTCGGTCACTTGGGAGGAGCTCAGAGTAGAGCCGCTGCTCCTCCACATTGAGAGGGACAGCTGAGGTGGATCGGGCATCTTTTCCGGATGCCCCCTGGACGTCCTCCTGGGAAGGTGTTCCGGGCATGTCCCACCGGGAGGAGACCCCGGGGAAGACGTAGAACACGATTGAGGACTATGTCTCCTGGCTGGCCTGGGAACACCTCGGTGTCCCCCCCGGAAGAGCTGGAGGAAGTGTCTAGGGAGAGGGAATATTGGGCATCCCTGCTTAGACTACTGCCCCGCGACCTGGACCAGGATAAGCGGAAGAAAATGGATGGATGGAAATATGATTTACAGTAAATTATCTTCGTCTATATTATCGCTCTTCTTTCAGTTAACATGGTTTCAGAATAACTTTACAGAAAATCATACTGTAGTGTTATCAGTGTCCTCAGTGAAACAACTTTAATATTTTTTTGACTTGAACCCTCAAGTTGTTAAATAAAGTGCTATTGTGGCAAGAAATTAAAAACCGTATATTAGTAATGTAGAAAATACAATTTGCGGAGAACTCACAGGAGAACTTTGTGTCCTTTTAATAGATTTTTCACAGAGAGTGACAGTGGAACAGACCCTTTAAAATGCACCGTTTACAGTAAATAGACAAACGTATACATTCGGTAATAAAAATATATTTAATATTATACTAAAAGATACCACTTACAACAGGGCGTTTGTCACGTTGCATCCAGTGGGGACAGAATTTGTTTATAGTTGTAAAGTCTTTTGTCGCTCTTATTGCGGCCGCTCAGGTGTACTGTAGGACAGTGTGTTAAAGTGTGTGTACTCGCCTCCGTCCTCCTCCTGTTCTTCTTCTTTCTTGGGTAGTTGTGTCCAGAACAGTTTAAAATCAGAGGATGTTCAATCCCAGAGCAGACTGGAGCTAAAATCCATCAAATATTTCAATCCACACATGAAACATACTGTCATTTCTCATTCTCTCATCATCACTCATCTCATATATTTACACACATCAAACACTCTCATATATCCCTTCTCTCTTAAATCATCACATTTACTTTTGTATTTTAAGACTCTTTTTCTCACCTGATGGAGGATTTTGTCTCTCTCAGCATCAACAGTGAAGGATAACTTCAGCCTCAGAAAGTATCTTCTCTTATTAAAGACTAAAAACAAAAAAATGAACAATTACACAGCACAAATAGAAACTACTAAAGCTAAGGTCATTTTAAACATTATAGATGCCCTGCCCCCTTTTGGTACGTCCGGCATCAGCCAAAGCATTATGTAATATTATTCTGAAATAATAATTTCTTGAAAAAAAATCAATTTGCGAAGTAAATGAAAACTGCCAATCAGCCTGTACCTTTTTTATAGACCTCCACCTCACACAGAGTGAGATGAGATGTACTTCCATTCATGACCACATTCA